>JASPKZ010006051.1:0-347500 GCA_030220185.1 Diploptera punctata
AGTCGGAGAGAACAACATGTGTTGTACTGGTATTTTGTGTGTAACGGAAAAACGACACATTTCCGGACATAGGTTCCTATGTTAAATTTAATTGTCTTGCTCCTCTCTATAAGTCCTCAAATTCTGTAAGGGGAATTTATACTCACTCTGTATTTATAGGAAACCAGGTATAATAAAAACAAAGTTTCGTAGACAGGGATGTGCAGTATATGAGGCATGGATGGAGAGTGAAAGAGGGTCATGGAAGCTTATTGTAGGAAAACCAGAGGTAAAACGCCCAGTTGGTAGATCAAGAATGCGGTGGTAGAATAACATTAACCACGATTTGAAGGAAGTAGATTATACTGGGCATGATTGGAAAACATTAGCTCAGGATATGGATATATGGAGAGCTTATGTCCGCGCGGCCATGAACCTACGGTTGGATATTGCTAGTGTGTTAGTTAGTTATGCCTATATTAACAATAAGAGTGTGTTTGGACCGTTCGTGCTTGTTGCTGTTCTTCTACAGTGTACATGAACATCTACACACAAAAACAACTGCAATTAGAACATAACTAACTCACAGTGGACTAGTGGTTATGTTCTTGCCTCTGGACCTATCGGTCGCAGGTTCATATCCAACCGGGGTTGTTATATTTTTTAGGGTGGAAAAAATGCAAGGAGCAAGTACTCCGGGAGGGACTTTAAGTCGGGTTCCATAGTCTGAATATTTTCAGACTCATAAAAGATCCTTGTAACGGGAAAATAGAGGCGTAGTAAATGCCAGGGCAAGGGACTCTAATACTCTCAGGGTTGTGGATTTTCACCGTGCGAATAGGGCGAGGAGCGAACTAAGGACACTGAGTACAATCAGGAGGCTTACACTTTTTATAGATTATATCTTTATTAACTAAAGACGTAGCACAGGTGATCCACTGTTACAGTTCCTAATCCAGAGCATGGATTTCTTTGGATATATTCCGGTATCTTTTCTTCGGAATTATATCAAGAGCTAATGCCGGTAGACACCGGACCAATTTTATTAATATTATGGCGAATCTATCGCGTTTTGAAACACTGATGAATACTGGTCTTCACTCGACCTGAAGTGTGATATAACACCTGAATATTACGGGGTCGCCTATAATGCGATAAGCACACTGATGCTTTTGAAATTAACTTTTAAAACTTGTCGTAATTGGCCTAACACCTTTATTGTGTCTAATAGGTCGCTTGCCTGCGACCGGCGAAATATACGAGTCCGCACTGCCGCGGAACTCAAACAATTAATCCTGCGCGGGAGTCTTACGTTAATTTTGCTCCTCTCAGGAATCCTTCCCGGAGCAGACTGCTCTCGCGATCTTCAAATATATCCATACTCCGTCCTTAAAACATAATTTACAAAAACAATATTTTCATTGACTGAACATATAAATAACATATATAAAAAACGCCTTACTCGCAGAATAATATTTACCCATGGACTCTGATTGGGCATTATGGATTCCCACTATACTTAAAGCAGAATCTCGGGACAATCATTGGCCCATGTATTTCCAGGGTGTGTTTTTCACACGGCTGGTGAGAAATTAGCTAATGAAGCCGGAAATCGGTCATTAATTTACAGAAAACAGATGGACATAGCTTTTGGCTACTGTCGCCATCTCAACAGGCGGTCGAATGGTCTTCGACACCGAAGACTGACCGTCATTTATCTCTCTGGAAGGATGACTTCCAGAGCCGGACAAGGGACGTTTCCTGTTTCCAGCTGAGAGACCGTTTTATTAGAGAAACAATTCGTTCCGGCTGTAAAACCATTTAACTTACATCTTCAAAAACTTGAGATACAAAGAACAGAAATGTCTTTTTATATACTCAAGCGTAACAGATTGAGTAAAAGCTTCTCACGAAACCTTTTTTGGACAGTATAACTGCATATTTAATAGTCATGTTTAATAATAAAATTAATTAGTTCAGTTATTTCTGCTACATCCTTAAGCCTGAATAAAGAGGCCACTGTGCAAAATTTGCCTAACCTTTTCATTATAGTAATACCTTAGTTGCCTACTTAGATATTTCATTGGTTCGGTATATTGGCCGCATACCGTTCATGACATATTTAAAGAAATAAGCGTAATTACATTAATTTGGTCTAGTACCTCCTAACAAAGGTCAGACTATGGCCCAACAATGAGCTGTTACGTCATTGTAGATGTAGAACTCGCCAGCAAACCTGGAGGTGCATGGTCTCGCGGACATAAACCTTCCATACATCCCTATTCTGATTTAATGCTTTCAAACCATTCTCTATATATTAATTTCCCTCAAATCGAAATTAATATTATTCTCTTACCTCATTCACCTACTGGGCGCTATCCCTTGGGCTTTCATACAAGAAATTTCCATGCCCCTCTTTCATTCCCTGCCCATTGCAGTCTACAACTAGAATTCTATTCTATAGTGTCCTGCCCGAGGGCAGGTCTTCATTTTCATGCTATGCTTTGCAGCTTTAGTAGGAAATTATAGGTGTGGAGGCTTCTGTTGCTTTTCACACCATTAAAATTATGATGGTATTGATAAGGATGATGATGATACTTTTGAAGCTTCTGAATGCCTACATTCCTACTTACCTGACGTCCAGATTTGAGAAGTTATCCTCTTACCACAATATTGACACTAGGTCACAAGATAGCAGTTTTTCTAACAATTCCTCTTCATAGCACTTCCTCCTATTCTACTTCCTTCACAGTAGCCTCTGCCTGCTCCTGGAATCTCCTTCCTCAAGATATCAGGGGTTGCCGCACACTTGGCACCTTTAAGCCACGCTTATACAGTTACCTGTTGTCTAATAATTCATTTTTCTCTATTTACTTAATTTTATACTATGTCATTAATCTTTTCCTCGTTTTTTCATATTGTACATATTATATATTATACATATTATATATTTAATTCGTTAAATTTAGAGTAAATCAAAATACATTATAAATATTAATTGTATTATATTCATAACATGTAATCGTTTATGTATATTGTAATTTAGATGTAAGACTATTTTTTTTGTATTTTTTTAAAAACCTGGTTGAGTGGTAGACAAGGCTTTAAGGCCTTAATTCTGCCAGGTAAAATCAAGCTATTATTATTATTATGATTATGATGATGATTATTATTATTATTATTATTATTATGATTATGATTATGATTATTATTATTATTATGATGATTATGATTATGATTATTATTATTATTATTATTATTATTATTATTATTATTATTATTATTATTATTATTATTATTATTATTATTATTATTATTATTATTATTATTAGATCCCCCAATTACACATTTTCAACACTTGTGGGTTATAAACCATACTATTTTTCCTAACATGAGATGAGGTGAAATGTGATATGAAATGAAATAATTAGAAATGAAATTACATGAACGAGAGGAAAAGGGTAATGGAGAGTGTTCATGCGATGAAATTCAGGAAACGGGAAAACCTCGAAAAAAACTGGAAAATCTTGGTATCACCTACCACCACCACCCCTCTGGAATAGTCAGGATTCAAACCTGTGATCCCAGTCGCACACGCTCCTAGCCACCTGTGTAGCGAGACGGCACACATACATTCACACAGTACATACAATATACCACAATAATCAACCATGACAACTTAATTTCTAATACAATTGAATATCAGGAATACTTACTATATTAATTTTCGTTATCAGTAATATAATTATACATTATGCCATTACATACTTTGAGGACAAATATTGCTACGTTTAGCATGGGAACTCATGTCCGGAAACGTACAGCAAAATACCACAACACACGTTCAACTCTCCCGCGTTTTAGGTGCCAAAGATGCTGCACATTCTCCCGACTTGACCCCGTTAAACTACTGTCTGTAAGGTCACATGAAATCCTTGATTTACGAGATCCCTGTGCCTTCCGAGGAAGACCTATTTGGTACGGGTTTATGGTTGCGGCATATGTTGCAGGACTAAGAATTGATTATCGTGTGTGCAACAATATGGTACGGAGGTGCCGCATCTTTGTTGGCGTAGGTGGTCGTCATCATTGAGCCCTTCTTGAAAGTGGACCCAGACGAGAAGCAGTAGGCATCAGAGAGAGCAACGTGTGTTGTGGTATTTAACGTGCTGCGGGAAAACGGTACATTTCCGGTATGGGTTCCTATGCTAAACGTAATCATCATGGTCCTCACTATACGTCATCAAAGCCTGTATTGGAAATTTAGTTACACCCTGTATGTTTTTTGTCCTCTCGTCTTTGAATTGTAACGGCATTAGCTTGAGTTTTAAGGACAGTCGGCTGCGAAGAGGATAAAAGTAACTCATAAATATATAATTAGGCCTATATCACCTAGCATTGTTAATATTTGTGTTAATTAATGCTCTCTCTCTCTCCCTCTCTCTCTCTCTCCCTCTCTCTCTCTCTCTCTCTCTCTCTCTCTCTCTCTTTCTCTCCCTCCATGCGTGAGCATGGGACGTTGAAGTTAAACAGAGTAGACGCCAGTGCAAGACGTACGCGCAGCGCTGCAGATTTTGAAGAAAATGTTCTTCATAGGGTGAAAGAGGAATCTACTTGTGCTATCGGACGTGTAATGGATACAAACCCTCAAAGTATATGGGAAGTCATGCATGAAGACAGCTCTATCCCTTTCATCTGCAAAAAAGTACAAGTCTTACAGCCACTGGACTTCGCTTAACGGGCACAATTTTGTAATCGGACTTTGGTGCAGCCACCGCACTTCTTTTCCTCGGTATTATTCACTGATGAGGCAGTATTTAAGGGATGGGCTGGTTCTGAACTCGAAGAACAGTCATGTATGGGATTATGAACATCCTCATGTCGTCTTCCAGAGGAGTCGCCAGCAGAGATTTTCGGTGAACGTATGGGTAGGCATAATTTCTAACCACATCATTGGACCCTAACTTCTTCTCTAGAGATTAGATGGTGTCACTTTTAAGACATTACTAGAATACGTTCCTCTCCATATCAGGATTAACATGTGGTTTCAGCACGATGGAGCTCCTCCCCATTTCTGCCGGAATGTGCGAAACCATTTGGATGGAGTGTATCGTGGCCGTTGGATAGGAAGAGGTAGTCCAACTGTAGTGCGGCCACCTCGCTCTCCAGATCTCAGTCCACTTGATTATTTTTTTGTGAGGACCTGTTGATATAGATGAACTGTTAGTTGCACGCATAATCGCAACATATGATGTGATCCGTCAGACACCTGGTATCTTGAACGGGGTACGAGAATCCTTTCGTCGCCGATGTCGTCTGTGTTGTGAGAATGGAGGTCGCCAATTTGAACAATTTATTTAATGAGCCTTCAGGTGATTTACTTTTTTCTGGTTTATTCAAATACATTGCTTTTATTTCCCAATAACATTATGTATGCCATGTGTACATACACTATACCCCTTCATGTTATTAATCTCTGCACTATCATTTATCTAAGTACATAAGTATTGTACAGTACAATTACACATTTTATTTTCGAAACCTATTGCACTCTACAGTAATCGTATTATTATTACAACCTTTCAATTGTCTGTACAATACGTACATAGACAGTTTTGTAACTAGTGTACTGCGCCGACATTCCATTACTGTATTTGTAAAATAATGAATAAATAATTAAATCAGAAGTAAATCTACGCACATAACTAATTTACAGTACGTACTTAATAAAGGAAGAACAAAAAAAAATTGTACACGTACTGTAAGGAGTTTCGAACGTGATGCATATATCTTACGTTTGCGTCGGTTAGACTGAGCAAAAGGCGCATGTTTTTGCAAATTACAGTCTCTGTATCATATTATATCCATTTTATTGTGAAATAATCACTGGCTTGCCAAACATTTAACAAATTGAATCATAATTTGGACATTTTTATTCGTAGACCATTAGTTTATTATCTCAAAATGCTTATATAATACCCCTCTATGCGTAGTTAAATTTATGCGGTATAATTCATTTACACTCGTGTGTGTGTGTGTGTGTGTGTATAGGCCTATATATATATATATATATATATTATATATATCCATCCATAGTAATTCTGCCAGAAGGCAGGTCCTTCACTGCAATCATAGCATTTCCATGCTATGCTTGCAACTTTACTAGGGTGTGGGAGCTTCCCGTTGCTTTCCACACTGGTAAAGGATGATGATGATGATTATAATGATAAGGATGATGATGATGACCATATGATTTCGGGGACCGTTTATTTAGCTTGAATTAATTTTTAAACGATTAGAGAGAAAAACACATTTTTTAATCTACTCAGAATTTTCACAAGGTAGCGCTGTAAAATATCTCAAAACACTTTAATCGTTAATATGATGACGTTTATAAAAAGTTGATACAAAACAAAAGATCAGTTAAAATCAATCTCCTGCATTCATGATCGTAAGTGAAAAGCAATAAAACCGCGTTATATCTAATGACTACTTTTATATAAAATTTTACTTTCGTAGGCGTATTTAGTATAGAGGATGTCTAAATCATACTCAATGTATGTAAGTGAAGGACAAACATCAATTATTTGAAAATTTATCCAAAATGATTGCGTGAAAATACGTAACAAACACACTCACACGCGCACACACACATACACACATATACATATGACATGATGAGAAAAATAAATGCCTGGACAGGATTTGAACCCGGACCTCTCAATTGGTAATTATAACACACACACACACACACACATATATATATATATATATATATATATATATATATATATATATATATATACAAGATAAATGGGCCTAGATATTCCTAAAATAATTTTAATAATGACAGATAAGATTTGCCTTTTTTATTACGATTCTAACTTAGATGGGTGGTCTTTGGTTGTAGATCATCATGAGGCTAAATAAAAGAACACAACTTTCGTCTATTTTAGGTCTAAAATAATTTTTAAATAAAATACTAAAATATTTTACAAGAAAAATACATATTAAATAAAAATGACCTTGTAAATGTACGAGATATTTCAGCACTAATTATTCTTTTAATTTTGTGGAATGGTTAGCTAGATTAAAGGAAATGATGTCATCAAGTAATTTGCGCATGTTCTTTCATACGATTTTCTTTATTTATACCTGTTTTGTTGTAAATTGTGGAAGTCTTTATTGCAACATATTATCACTTCCAATTTTGTAAGTATAACATTACAGTATTACGCAATTATCATAGAGGATGTAAATTAATTAAGTCGAAAATGTTTAACAGGTTATGCGGAACTTGTATATAGGCCTCATCATCATCATCATCATCATCCTGCCAGGTATTAGTCCTAGAAGAACTGTCACGGCCTGAGAAAGCGGTTTTCGTGCCATCTTTTCATAGGTCGACCAAGTGACTGTTTCCCATTTGGACAGTAGTTCATTATTGCTTTGGGGATCCTGGATCTAGCCAATCTTGAGACATGTTCCTTCCAGTTTAGCTGATATCTGGAGATGTAGTCCAGTATTGGTGACACATTAAGTTCTTGAAGGATTTCTACATTTTTCTTTGGATCCCATTTGGTGTAGCCAGCTGTTCGGCGCATAAATTCCATCTCACAAGCTGTTAGTCTGTTTTCATCTCTCGTCCTTATAGTCCACGCTGTATATAGGCGTAAGCAATTTAAGATGAGAAACCCAGAGTCTGAGACGAAAAAAAAATCTGAGTACCTATTCATAAAGTTTTATTTGTCAGTTGTTAAAGTTGTTAGTATTCGATGTTCATAATCTAGTTTAAAAATAAATTAGTTGTATGAGATGGCATCATTATATTGAAGGTACGTATCAAATTGTTATTCTCCCAGTTATATTATATGGATACGAAACATGGATTCTTACTTTAAGTGAGGAGAAAATATTACAAGTATTTGAGAATAAAGTTCTTAAGATCATTTTTAGACCAAAGAGAGATGAACAGACAGGCGAGTGGAGAAGACAGTGAGTTATATGATCTTTATAGGAAACCAGATATAGCTAATATGAAGAGTTACATCTCGTAGGCTCCGATGGGCAGGAAATGTGGCACGAATGAGGAATGAACGAGGGGCATGAAATCTTCTTGTAGGAAAACCAGAGGGAAAACACCCAGTTATAAGACCAAGAATGAGACGGGAGAATAACATTAACCATGATGCAGATTATAAACGAGATGATTGGAAAACTTGACTGAGGATAGGGATGTATGGAAAGTTTATGTCTGCGCGGCCATGAACCTACGGGTTGGATAGAACAGTTAGTTATGAGATTGCTTAAAACTTTATTGGGGTTGCATGAAGTACAACTATTAAAAATTAACAAGTCTAAAGCATATTTTCTGAATTTATATTTTAAGGAATCTGAAAATGTTATAAAATATTGAAAAATTATAAACAATTCGATAAAAACTACATTTTGAAAATCATCATTATCATCCGGTATCATGACAGCTGCCGCTGTCTTCCGGAAACCAAACGCCATTCCTCCCTGTCCATCCATTGATATTCCTCCAATCCTCTGATATTCATAGCTGCTTGTACCCCTTCTATCCAAGTTTTCTTCGGTTTTCCCCTCTTCCTCCTTTCTATTGGGATCCATTTCATAACACTTTTAGGCAATCTTTACTCTGGCATTCTTTTGACATGGCCATACCACTGTAATCTTTTCTTTTTTATAATGCCTATGATGTTGAGTTCCTCTTGTACACCCATAATTTCCCTTATTTCTTTATTTCGTATTCTATCCACTCTAGATTTTCCAGCTGATCTTCCTAAAACATCTATTTCTGCACTTAAAATTCTTTTCATTTCCCTGGTAGGAATTTGCCAAACTTCAGCACCATATGTTAAAATGCTCTGAATTATGGTTTGATATATTTGTAATTTTCTATTTTTTGTAATATTCTTGCTCTGCCAAACAGAGTTTAAAGCATTTATTGCTTGTTTTGTTTGTGCAATTCTATTTTTAATTTCCTTTGTGTTATCGCTTGAATGGACTAATTTTGTTCCTAAACAAGTGCATTCAATACTAGGTTTTAGTTCTTCTACATTGTTGAAATTTATATTTTCCATTTCTTCTCTTATGCACAGATATTTAGTTTTCTCAATATTTACATACAGTCCCCATTTTTCATATTCTTCTTTTAGTTTTTTGCCATATATTCTGTGTCACCGTGGTCTTGTGCTATTAATACCTGGTCTCTGCAAAATTGAATGAATATACATGTGTATTTTGGATGGGTTTGCCCGTTTTTGAAATATATGTTTGACTAATAATTATTGATATAGGAATTCTTCCGATCGATAATTTAATTAAGATTAGTACTATTCCATACTCTTATTTTAATTTAATACTAGATTATGGGTAAAAGTAATGTAAACTCACTACTCGTATCCGGCGGCATAATGTTGGTCGAGAGATGAGATGAAACCCGTGTTGTTGAAGGTATGTAATATACAAAGATCCGACTGACCAGGTCTCTTACAGAGGCAGCGGAGATGAAATTAAACGGATGACATAAGTCTGGAGAGTTGCTGGGATTACGTTTTTGGCAAGAGATAACTGGAGAAATCCCGAGATAAGCCTTCCCTGTTTCTGATTGGTCCATCCAAGAATCCCACATGGAGTGACTGAGATGCGAAATCGGGGCCCAGAAGTAGATGGCGAGTGTCGAAACAACGCTTTTATTTTCTTGTATTTAAGTTTATTTAGAGGAATTAGCAGAAATTATATTTTTCTTTATATTAACTGTTGGTTAAAAAAATTGGTCTAAACTCTGCAAATGTATGGGAATTCAAATAGAAGATTATTATTTCCTCCACCATTTGCTATTCGCAGATGATCAGGTGATGATTTCTCAGGATCCAGATGATGCATCTTTCATGTTAAGAAAATTAGAGATAGAATAAAAAATGGGGATTACAGATCAATTATAATAAAACAGAATATCTTTCTTTGGATACAACAGATGAACTAAAATGCAATTCAGGAAGAATACGTAATGTTAAAATGGTGTATATATTTAGGGTCTATTTTAGTTAAAAATGAGAATTCAACTACAGAAATTGAAATAAGAATAACTGGTGGAAGAAGAATAATTGGTTTGTTGAACTCAGTGCTTTGGAATATAAATATAATATACATAACGAAGAAAACTATATTTCAAGTTCTGTTACAAAGCAGTTTATTATATGGGTCGAAACCTGGACAGTAAGTAGAAAACAAGCCAACAAGCTGTTAGCAGTAGAAATGGATTTTTGGAAGCGATCGAAAAGAATTTCAAGAATGGATAAGGTCAGAAACAGGACAATATGGGAAATTATGCAAGTTAAAAAAAAATGGGAAAAATAGAAGAAACGCGTTTGAAATGGAATGGACACCTCATAAGAATGGAAGAAGAGAGAATACCAAAGAAGATCCTTAATTGGAAAGCTAATGGAAGAAGTGGAAGAGGTAGACCTAGAGAACATAGGATAGATGGAGCGAGGAGAAATATGGAAGCTAGAGATTTTAGGGAAGAAGATGCTTTAGACAGGAACCTCTGGCGAGAAATCACTTTGGGTTGTAATGCGGAATATTCCTATTAAAAAAATAACTGTTGGTTGAATAGGTGGGCTTGGTACAAGGAACGTATATGTTTTTTTTTGTAATAAATATGGGTTATTTTGTAGATTTCTGAAAAATGATATAAATGCCAGAATTTAGGTCTTTATACATTTCAGTAAACTAAAAAAAATATAGTTCGTCATTTAATCATAGTAATTTAACCATTGCGGTAATAATTTTAACTCCATTTTTATTTCTATTTATTTAGCATGTTTCACAACATCTTCCTGCGCCAAATTAACCTATTGTCATTCTGCTCCACATCTCTCTACCATTCCAACCTCCATCGTCCAATCATTTTCTCCCATCCTGCTCAAAACACCATCAATCCACGTTATTTATGGCGGTCCTCTTCTTCTTCTTCAACCAACTTGCACCCATTCTAGTATTATTATTGGGAATCTGTCTTCTATCATTCTTTTTACATGACCATTTTTGCCTGTTCATTATAGATCCCCGACTTGCGGGTCACTAGGAGTAAAGAAGAGTATCCGCGAAAAAAACCCAATTCACTTCTCACATTCTGAGTTTTTAGAAATTCCAAATTTTATATCAGACTGTACTGTTCATGATAGGTCATAGGTGCAGATCAATAACCTCCTAAATCCCTATTTAAGGGAGGGCGAATCTACATTTCTTTGAAGCCTCTCTCGTCCCTTCTTCTTCTTTAGTAATAAAATAAATTAAATATCACAAAATGTAATAATGCAAGTAATTCAGGGGATCCGCCATAAGATACATATTTTATGTTTATTCACCATTTCTATTGTTTTATTTTCTAATTGGATTATTACTCTTAGTGGCTGACACCCTCGAAAAGGCCTGACCGGCAAATATATGTAATTAGGATTTATAACAAAATACCATCGCTTTTCGTTAGATGAATTAGGAACTGAACTACATCACTGCTTTTTATTTTTTGTGAACAACTTTAAGATAGCGTAGTGGTGATAATGACCTACTAATCGATATAATGAACGAGAAAATAATGATGATTAATGATCTCAGCAGATAATTAAACGGTTCTTATATCGACTTTTAGCTGTTATTATCGCTACTTACAAAAATAGCAAGTTCTCTACTCGCTCCTTGTAGAAACCAAACTTCCTAGATAGACACATATATTAAAACATATTGAAAATATTATTATTATTATTATTATTATTTATTTATTTAGGTTCAATTTTAGATAAAAATGGGAATTCACTGTAGAAATTGAAAGAATAATTGATGGTTGAAGAACCATTGGTTAAGCGTTAATCTTTAATTCTTTTGTATATGTTGTTTCCAATAATTTCTATATTATTTTACGTATTATTTAACATAATTGTGTTGGTCCCGATGAACAGTGATTACCATATTCATTTCCTGTTTCAAGATTCGTGAGTTCATAACCGGCCAGATTCGATTTCAGAACATAACATCGTGAGTATTGATTCCTTCGGAAGGAAACTAAAGCCGTGGTTCTCGTGTCGCAAATTCTACGTAAAAGTACCTCAAGTCTGAAAAAGTGGCCTCTGTACAAAATTTGCCATTCTGATGTGAATGGTGACGCCAATATCCTAACTTTTAAACACGGTTGTTAGATAAAATATTGTCATACCACACACTCCTCATAATAAATGTCAAGTGTTTGTTCTTAGCAGCCAAAAGTTATAAAAATTGAATATAGAAGAAAAATAATATGTTTATAAGCATGGTACTTCTTAATTCTAATCAATTTTCTGGGCCTAAAGTCAAGGTAGCAACTCGTATTTTGAGTTGCCTTCCATGTACATATGGATTATTTATTATTATAGCCTCACTCTGATGGTTAACAGTTAATATAAAAGCGGGTGCCGCGCGGCAATGCTTGACATGCAGTGTTGTCACGTTTCTCATAGCGCTATGGGCGTTTATACTGATTATTTATGTTATTATTTTAATTTTTATGTTAGTATTTGGTATTGTTTAAGTTTCAAAATTAAAATTATGTACGGATTTATTTATTAAGTAATTTAATTCCAACATTATTACATAATTTTAATATCCATACAGAATCATGCTGAAAACATTATTATATTTTATTATTATTATTATTATTATTATTATTATTATTAACTGTTCGGTCTGAATTTTTTCCCATGGCCGCCACCTGTTGAAATCACTTATATATAAATTAATATAATGTGTAAATATGGTATTATTATTCTAGCTACATATCATAATAAATCATTGATAATTATACAATTAATTACGGTATACAATTTTATAACTGGATCGAATGTGCCACATCGTTCCGAGTTTTAATTGAAACTGAGGCAAGAATAGCAATGTGGCAACATCGTCGTAGTCGCGGCAGTCGAGATATTTGTATTTTAAAACATATAACAGCTGCGGGGAAACAAAGCGAGCCGCTTGTTAAGCATCATAGTGAGGCGATAATACTATACATTTAATAATAATAATAATAATAATAATAATAATGATAATGATAATGATAATGATAATGATGATAATAATGATAATGATAATAATGATAATGATAATAATGATAATGATAATAATGATAATGATAATAATGATAATGATAATAATGATAATGATAATAATGATAATGATAATGATAATGATAATGATAATGATAATGATAATGATAATGATAATGATAATGATGATAATGATAATGATAATGATGAATGATAATGATAATGATAATGATAATGATAATGATAATGATAATGATAATGATAATGATAATGATAATGATAATGATAATGATAATGATAATGATAATGATAATGATAATGATAATGATAATGATAATGATAATGATAATGATAATGATAATGATAATGATAATGATAATGATAATGATAATGATAATGATAATGATAATGATAATGATAATGATAATGATAATGATAATGATACTGATAATGATAATGATAATGCTACTGATAATGATACTGCTATTGATAATGATAATGATAATGATAATGATAATGCTAATGATAATGATAATGATAATGATAATGATAATGATAATGATAATGATAATGATAATGATAATGATAATGATAATGATAATGATAATGATAATGATAATGATAGATAATGATAATGATAATGATAATGATAATGATAATGATAATGATAATGATAATGATAATGATAATGATAATGATAATGATAATGATAATGCTAATGATAATGATAATGATAATGATAATGATAATGATAATGATAATGATAATGATAATGATAATGATAATGATAATGATAATGATAATGATAATGATAATGATAATGATAATGATAATGATAATGATAATGATAATGATAATGATAATGATAATGATAATGATAATGATAATGATAATAATGATAATGATACTGATAATGATAATAATGATAATGATACTGATAATAATAATAATAATAATGTTTTATTTATTCTGGCAGAGTTAAGGCCATAAAGCCTTCTCTTCCACTCAACCAGCACAAACACAAATATTTGACAAATATAGATATACACTATACTAATTATAAATGGTTAAAGATACATTAAATGTAGCAATGTAAATTTCATGTACAAACAACATTATACGATAATAACAATAATAATACTTACGATAATAATAATAATAATAATAATAATAATATAATAATGACAATAATATAATAATAATTATAATTATAATAATAATAGTATGAATATGATAAATTATACGAGAAACACCAATTAATATATATATACCTTACACTGGGTAATGATGAAGTCGAGGTTAGAGCAAATATAAATTTAGATTTCTTTTAAAAGTTGCCAATGTCCGGCAGCCCCTTATTAGAAGCAATGTAGAAAGGACGTTCTATTGAATTAACACATATTCAAATATATGGCAGGTATTTAGGTAGAAAGTGCCAAAACAATTCAGACACTGATCTGTGCCAACATTTGTCTGGTCAAACTCATCTGTTTTACCACCCACATTCAGCTGTGCCAACATTAGATTTACGGCACAAACCTGAAATAAGAGGGCTCTGCGCAAAATTGTCGACCAATCCAAGTCTGCAGTTGAAATGCAGGGTGTTAATGGGTGTCATTAAATAAATTACTATCTGTGAGTTATTTGTGGACAAAAAAATAACTGTTTGAACATCAAGATTGAAAGCAGTAATTGTGACAAACTATTATACATATATTGTACTGATTTTTATGGGAGAATGCTAAAAATAAATAAATCATTTTGAAGGACATCAATCAGTGATTTCAGAAATGAAGTAAGGGCCATGACCACGGTGACACAAATTGTAGTTTCCATAAAAACTCAAAATCTTCAATTGTTAATTGAAAAAAAGTAAAACAGAGATTGAATGACGAGTCCACCGCTGTGGTCTCGGGGTAGCGTGCTGCCTTGTCACGCAGCGGGCCCGGGTTCGATCCCCGGTAGGGACAGTTTTTCTGGGTGAGGTTTTTATCGGGTTTTTTCCTCACCTGTAAGACAAATGTCAGGAAAACTTTAAGGCTCAAACGGTCCCCGAAATCATATGGCCATCGCAATCATCATTATTCATATACATCTTAGGTTAAGCTTAGGATTAGGGACTCTCCTGGCGCACCATTATCATCATCACCCATCATATCATCGGGGCAACGTAACCCCGCCTTCCAGGCGCCCCAACCTCAGAAGTGGATTACAAGACACCATGCCAGGAGAGAAACCAGGAATGTCGAAATACAAACCTGGGGCATTTGAAAAAAATAAGAAAGATTGAATGACGATCTTTTGAAGAGCCAAGTAAGTTGGCCAAGTATTGATGGGAAAATACTATTATCGTGATTTGAGAGAGGTAAATTCAGGCAATGATTGGAAAATATTAGCTCAGGATAGGGATATACAGAGAACTAATGGCCGCGCGGCCATGAATTTTCGGGTTCGATAGTGCCAATTTAATATTAACTTCTATGTAAATCATACATTTAAATTGCTATTTTTTAACTGACTCACTGGCACTACGGAATCTGGATTTCATGGCCGTGCAGAAATAAACTAATATTCTAAGGTAATATTCTACAATCATTTCCTGTAATATTTTCTTCTACCTACTCGACATATTGCTTCTGGTTTTTTACAATAAATGTTCGTGTCCCTCTTTTATTCACCACGTCAATGTTCTGCACACCACAGTTCACGATACTTAACTGTTCTTATTACATCTGGTTTTCCTTAATTATCCATATAGCACATTGTTATTTTATTTAGTTTTCCGCTCACCTACTTGTTTGTACGTTTATCTTTGATCCAACAATTTTCATAAGTTTATTTACTAAATACAAATATTTACATGGTTTTCATAAATACTTATTTTAATCAACATTTGTATCAGCTGTTTCAATACACTGTATCTTCTTTAAATACATTAATCTGAAGAAGTAACCTACGGTGTATTGATACAACTGTTGCGAATGTTAAAAAATATATATTTATGAAAACCATATAAAACTTTGATAATTTTATTTAGTAAATAAACACCATTGATTTTCACCAAGTATACACCAAATCAATTGATTATTTTCATAAGTGACTAGCTAATACCCGGCGTGTGCTGCTACTCCTAAATAAATGTTAATGTGTTTTTACCACCAGCCGTGCGCTGTTAAGCTTGCCCGGGAATCTGCTTGGCATCAATGAAAGACAAAAATGGTTATTGTGAATTATCCATAGAAGGTAAACATATGCTGTCGCGGACTTTTTTGTAGAGTATTTTGAGATATTCAATTCTGTGTACATTAATTTGGTGTATTTGTTATGGTTTAGCCAGTGTAAACCATTTAAGCGTCAAAATAGGGGCTTTATTTCACGTTTTTCACTACAAAGGGTGATTTTTAGGGATGAAGGGGTTGAGTATTACAACTCTCTTATAGCCTAAGTTCATCCCGAAATCCCCTCAACAATTTTCAAAAAGCCCCATCTCAATCGGATGAAACGGTATGGCAGAGCGCGATTGCCCGGGAATCTACTTATCCCGATCTTCTTGGCATCAATGAAGACAAAAATGGTTATTCTGAGTTATCCATAAAACATAAACATGTGCTGTCGCGGACTTTTTTGTAGAGTTTTTTGAGATATTCAATTCTGTATACATTAATTTGGTGTATTTGTTATGGTTCAGCCAGCGTAAGCCATTTAAACGTCAATACAGGGACTTTATTTCACGTTTTTCACTACAAAGGGTGATTTTTAGGGGTGAAGGGATTGAGTATTATAACTCTCTTAGAGCCTACGTTCATCCCGGGAATCTCGTGAACATTTTGCAAAAAGCCCCATCACAATCGGATCAACGGTATGGCAGCACATAAAATACGAACAAACAAACAAACAAACAAACATTAATTATATTAATAATCAAATACTCGTAATATTTTTTCACCTTTTATAGTAACAATTTTTCGCATTCATATAACCGGAATAGTCTCCATTTTATTTATTTTAGAGTTTAAGATTTTTTGAGACAAATTCGGACGACAAGAAGGGTTTCTGTAAAACACGAGTTTCAAGATTTGATGCCATATTTAATTTCTTTCTGGATCTTATTTTTGTAATCCTAGTGAATTTATTTAACATTTGTATGGTACACATCACAGCCTTGTTTATAGCAGAAGAAACTTGGTTGAGGGAATGTAATGCGGGCGGTTGATAAGCATAGAGAACCGAGGTTGATAAGTTGGTATGTACCCTGCAGGTCAGAGGTCCATTAATAAGTGCGTGTTGACGAACACTGTCTGGCAGTGTGTTGTCAGTCTGTGTGTGAACAATGGTATGTGGAATGTACTCCTTACATAACATGTTATGAGCAAGAAGGTAAAGTTATTTGATTGTATTTATGTATCAGATTGTTCTCAAAGTGATTGATTGGCAACTAAGGGATAAAAGCATACCTGCAATTTAGTTATATTGAAATTAAGTAATTTTAAAATAATATAATTAAAATTAAAATATTACAATTTTATCTACGTCAGAACTATTTACCAATATATTTTACTACACATTAATGCTTGCTAATAATGAATAAGTTTTATTATATTGATACGAAAAATGGACGCTTATTTTAACCCTTAAATTGGAAATGTATCCTGTAAGATACATTTATTTAATATATTTAATATCGTTTACATATATATATATTTCCGGTTTTAACAGTGTTGATACATTTTTCCGGCACCAATGATTTTTATTCAATTTCGCTTTATAATTTTCCTCTATTTCCCAATCCTTCAAAGTTTCTCTAATCCCTTGGATCCACGTGAGATTACTATTGTTTATAAAAAGTATAAATACAGATGTGTAGATATAATTTTAATTTGTGTTACATTAAGCAATATGTACAGTACAATAAAAACTTAGTTGTATATGATTCGTTTTCTTTGCGGTCCGAAACATTTAAATAACTAGCACGACAAATTAGATGTTTTCTTGACGGGCTAGGGGAGGGGACTTATGTTGGAAAAGAGATTCAACTTCCAGCACATAGTCTAGCTCCGTCACTTTAAATCCGAAAATAATAATAAACAAAATTAAAATAAACCGTGGCCGGGTACTTGCTGCTGCTGGTCAATCAGCCATCTACCATCGCCATGGGCTATTCAATCCAACCCTCAAAACTAACCGGGACAAATGGACTGTGTCTAGGCTCCTCCCCACGGGGGAACCGAAGGTCACTTATTCTCAAGATTGTTCCGTCAATTTAAGGGTTAAGGGAGGAGAAAATATTAAGAGTATTTGAGTATAAAGTTCTTTGGAAAATTTTTGGTTCAAAGAGAGACAGGCGAATGGAGAATACTTCGTAACAATTAGCTACATGATCTTTATAGGAAATCAGATATAATAAGAACAGTTAAATCTCGTAGACTGCGATGGGCAGGACATGTGGCACGAATGGGAAATTAAAGTGTGGCATGGAAGCTTCTTGTAGGTAAACTAGAAGGAAACCGCCCAGTTGGCATACCAAGAATGAGGTCATGATTTGAGAAAAATAGATTATACAGGGGATGATTGGAAAACATTAGCTGAAGATAGGGATGTATGGATAGCTTATGTCCGCGCGGCCATGAATCTACGGGCTGGTTAGAACAAGTGAGTTATTTTTAATCAAGTACAAGTAGTTTGGTGCCATCTATTGAACTTCTGCATTAAGACGTCTGCGTAACATACAAGGACATTTATACCAGACATTTTGTATTTTAAGTAATTTTGAAATGTCATGTTATAAAACAAAATTAATTAAAGAAAATTTAGAGTCGACTGGAATAACGATGTACTAATAAAATAATGACCCGCATTGTATGTAAATATAATATTTTACCTAATATGTACATTAGAATTTTTACTTTTTTTACTTTTGTGAAATAAAATATTTCCTGACAGTCTCGCATGTGTCACTAAATGGAGTTCAAATCCCTTATAGTGAGACAGTAAAAATTCTAGGAGTATTTATTGACAACAACTTAAATTGGAATACACAAATAAACCATACATGCAAAACAGTCTTCTCAATAATACATTCATTAAATCGCGTAAGAAATTGTCTGCCATTCGCTCTAAGGAAAATGTTAGTAGAAACACTTGCAATGCCTCATTTTGATTATTGTGGCACTCTTTTTACAGACTTAAATATTATTTACACTCAAAGACTTCAACGTGTTCATAATTCTTGCGCACGTTTTATTTGTGGTATTCGCAAATTTGACTATGTTACACCGTCCCTGGAACAATTATCGTGGCTTCGTCTAAGAGATCGTAGAACTGTCCATTCACTATCCCTTCTCTATAAAATCCTACATACATCATCGCCTAATTATTTATCACGCCGCTTCATCAGACTATCCGACACACATAATCTTGACACTCGATCCCATCAGCACATTGTCCTTTATATCCCTCCTCATCACACTGCATATTATTCATTATCTTTTACGGTCTCACTTACCAAAACATGGAATTCCCTTCCGCCCTATGTCAGAGACTGTCAAACTATAACATCCTTCAAAAACAAATTAAAGAATTATTTAATAACAAACTAACTTATACACCTCACTGATAGTATTCTTTTAACAATTAATAAATTTAATTATCTATGAACATAATATTAAGATTAACAAATATTTTCTTTTGTTTGGTTTTAAATATTGTACAAACGTAAAATTAGTTTTCTATATCTCATTATTTTTCTTTGTTTTATATATACATTAGACAGGGACAATTTAATATGTCTTGATTGTATACATTTTATTATTAGTGTTAGTCTTAATTTTAACTAACATTAACTAGTTGCATTATAGATCGTAATATAATAGATATTATCTTTTTGATAAAATTTTTATTTAGTATTTAATATTAGAGTTCATTGTGATTGTTATATTCTGATGTAATATATGTTTTCCCTGGAGAGTGGAAGAGAAGGCCACATGGCCTTAACTCCACCAGGCTAAATAAATAAATCTAAATCTATTTTTACTTGAAACCACGGAAAAATGCCTTCATTTCGCTGAGCATCAAGAAAAGGTCACCCCCAAATATATTTATATATCAATATTTAATATTGATTTGGGGGTGACCTTTTCTTGAAGATCAGTTAAATGAAGGCCCATTTCAATGGTCTTAAGTAAAAGTTCGCCCATTCATTGCACAGGAAATATTTTATTTCAACAAACAGTCCAAAAAGTTATAACCCTTAGGGTTATAAATTTTTCGACCTTTGCGAAATAAAATATTTCCTGTGCAATGAATGGGTATAATTTTACTTAAAAACATTGAAAAGGGTTTTAATTTCACTGAGTTTCAATAAAAGGTCACACCAAAATATATTTATATATCAATGATTAATATTAATTTGGGGGTGACCTTTTCTTGAAGCTTAGTGAAATCAAAGCCTTTTTCAATGATTTTAAGCAAAAGTTCATCCATTCATTGCACAGGAAATATTTTATTTCACAAAAGTCCAAAAAGTTATAACCCTAATTTACATCCTTAAAACAAAGTTTAATATTTCAGATAAAAATACATATTTGTAGAAAAAAATGGTACATGAATAAACATGTTAGACATTTACCTAATAAATACACATTTTAGTCATTTTCAGATGTTAGCTAAGGCAGGGACGTGTGGAGAGATTATGTTTGCGCAGCCATGAACCTACGGGTTCCATAGTGATAGTGAGTTAGTTAGTTATGTAAATATATAGTAGTAGGACTTTATTAGACAAAAAGTAAGATATTTACAATATTATTTACACATATGGGTCGCACGGGCAGTAAGCCGTACGTGCTGTTGACAGTGCGTTACAATAAAGTAATAATTGGCACTAGTGTAAAGAAAAATAAACAACAAAAAAAAGCAATAAAATTACAATTACATAAAGAAAAAACAATAACATTACAATTAAATAATAACACAATAGCATTATACACTAAAAAAACATTAACATTACAATTACATAAAGAAAACACAATAATATTACAATTAAATAATAACACAATAGCATTATACACTAATTAATTTATATATAATTGTTAAGAATTAATAGTATTGCATTTTGATAACATGTATTTATTCATGAATGAGTGTTGTCCTTATTTTCCGCGTTTTGTCCAGAAATTTACCGAGGTTTATCCAATTTTCTGGATTTACCAGTAACTCGTAGCATGCCAATCTTTCCCGATTTGATTTTAGAAATATTTCCGGTAATAACTGACGTCTCCAATATTCTAAATCATTACATTTTCCTGATATATGTATCTCATCTTCAAAGTTCCCGCACATTGGACATATTCGCATATCGTGATCGTCGCTAATTTTTAGAAATTTCCATGCCCCTAGCCTAAACCAAGCAAGCCCTGATCTCTCCTTAAATCCTAGGTTGAGTATATACGATTCTTTTCCCCAGACGTGTTTTAGGTCTCTTTGTAAACACAGTGAGCGCTTTCCTGTACATTCGGCGAAAGTATCTTGTTGGTTTATATCTAAGTACCTCCTCCTTATTTTTCTCCACATGTTCTTGCGATTTTCAGTCCCTTTTTCCCATATCCAGCCCATCCGAATCTTTTGGAGTTCTCTCCTAACCTGGTCTGCCCAAAATTTAACATCTATGTTTTTAATTTGGTGGTCGTAACAAATTGCTCTAAGCATTATTTGTTCACCTTGGATTACTCGCAACCAGTATTTGAGTACACGAATTTTACAGTTTATGTCGTCCTGGAATGACCCGAATTCATATAAAATTCCACAGTTAGAAACGGCCTTACTAAGTCCTGTAATATATTTTAGAAAATGCGTATATACCTTATTTAGTAGTTCCGTTCTTTGGAAACCCCAAATCTCACTACCATAGTGCATTACTGGCCTGACCATCGCTCCATACATTTTTTCTAATGTGCTGACTGGAATATCAGGCACTCGACCCAGAATACCGAGTACACTGTTAAGTTGTCCCCTCCCTTTAAATAATGCTATATCAATATGTTTTTTTTCCACTAGTTATGTAAATAAGTAGCAGCGCGGTTTATGGTATCATGTATTTGTGCCGATCTACGGGTCTTGGGCTGGTTCTAGTCCCCACTGGCGAAGACATTTTCTCATGGAATTTCTGCCAACATGGGACCGGTGCTCACCCAAGATCGTGAGGAATTTGGGTTGTTACAATAAGTAGCAGCTCCACATGAAGAAAGCCAGCTATAACAGCTGGGGTACCCGACATGCGCCATCGAGTTAAGTTTAATATAAATAAATATTTTCGATAATTTCGTCATGATAGCGCCCAAAACTTTATTTGAAAATAATTCAGAAAGCTTGCTACTGATTTCAGCTGATTCAATAGCTCATATCGGAGAAGCACAGAGATTAGACTACGTCATGCATTGATCTCTTTATTACGTGTCATAATGCACTGATTATAAGTTAATATCTCTAGTATTTTTGTTTGTTTGTTTGTCTGTAATGTCAGAATCACATTACTGAAGTCCAGCCGCCATGTCTCCGGCCCTGGCGTTTAGATTGTACGAGGGATAAAGAGAGAAACTCGTCCTCTACTGCCAATAAGGAAATAGTTGATTTGCGAGTGGATGTTTGCCACAACCAATCACTGCTTTTGACGCCGCTAGTAAGGTTTGAAATTGCTGCGATGTTGTTCTGGATAAACAGAAAGTACCATGATTTGATATTCCGCGTGATAACTAAAGCGGTCCCTTCCATAGACTATCCACATCGGCAATACTGTTGAGAAAACCTCAGGTCCGGAGTTCAGCGTCACGACTATAGAGGAGGTATTATTAACAGAGCAAATTGTGCAAGGAAGGCGATTAGATCCCTGAATGGTCTTTTATGGACTATTTAACTCATGCCCCAAATGGGAGTCAATGACCAATCACGTTTCAATGATTTCTGTTTTACAACCAATCAGAGTCGTGTTTCACGAAATATTTATCAGTGTTATAATTACCATATTAAAGAAAACTCCTCCTTTTTAATATTCTGAAATAGTATGATCTAGTTGCAGTGATAAACAAAAGAAGCAGATGAAGCGTACCTATCGTTTCTCATTTGTTTTCAAACATCGCCGTTTACATTAGATATATAAATATTTTAAAATAACTACAGTTAAATAATGATTTGTGAGTAAACAGCTTTTTTTTATTCGTTAAATAGTCCAAAAAAATGCCACTCTTGATTTCCAAATTCTCTAGATAAATTCACTCCTCACTTCGTGAGTCGTGAATTTATCGATAATTTGGAAATCACTCGTGGCATTACTTATGAATAGAAATTTAATCAGAAAGAAACAAAAAAAAAAAAGATTATACAGACAATAATAGAAAGTATACTTACATATGGATCAGAAAGCTGGACAATAAATGAAAGGATGCAGAAAAGAATTTTGGCGACAGAAATGGATGGATTACGGAGAAGTATGAGAATATCCAGGCTACAACATATTCGAAATACATATATCAGACAAGAAATGGATGCACAAGAAACTGTTATCGAAAGGACAACAAGAGAGAGTTTTACAGTGCTATGGACATGTACAACGGATGTCGGAAGACCAGTGGCCTAAACATGTGTTAGATTGGTCCTACTACTACTACTACTACTACTAATTTATTTATGTACTTATTTGTTTATTTACTTATTTATTTATTTTACCTGATGGAGGTATGGCCGTAAGATCTTCTCTTCCACTTCACTAGGGTTAAATTATACATATGATAACAATTATGAATTATCTACTTGTAGATTAATGATACATAATAGATATAGGCTTCACAATATAAATTTGACAAGAGAAAGAAAGAAAAATACTAATAATAGTAATAACAGTAATAATAATAATCTTCTTCTTCCTCCCAAGTATTAGGCCAAGGCTTGTTACGATCCTATAGAAAATTTTCCCTCCAGCCTTCCGGGAAATTCTCATATAAGACTTGAAAGCATAATAATAGTCCCTTCGATTGGTTGCTGGTCAAAGGAAGGCAAGACCAGTGATGGGGCTGCCATCTTATAGCCTCTGGTCATGCTTTTCTAGAGAAGAAATGGAAGAAAGGAAAGACTCCCTAGCCCTCGGATGCCCTAATAGCGTCAGGGTCGAAAAAAACAAGAGTTAACCAAGAGAGGTTAGATAGTAAAGTTAAAAGAGTGCAAAACACAAGTAAGTGGAAGAAATGTTTTGCTCAGCTTGGTAATCTATATATAATCCAAAATTGGAAAAGTATTGTTAATATAGGTATAAGAATGGACCGTTTTAAAATATTAAACGTTTTAATGTATGCTGACGATGTGGTTATTATTCAAGAAAATGAAAATAATTTACAGTACTCTTTACATCAATTAAACCAGTTATGCCAAGAATATAATTTCAAAATATCAGAAGAAAAAACCAAATTAATAGCATTTTGGGGAAACGATCATATAAGATCAAAAATCTTAATAGACAACAAACCTCTGGAACAAGTAACAAATTTTAATTATTTGGGTTGTAATTTTACTATAAACACAAAAATTAAAAGAGACATACATATGAAACTGTCGAAATTTTAAATGATATGCGGAACTATACATAAAACATTAAAGAATAAAATAAGAAGAGATACTAGATTGAAGTTTTATAAAACATTGGCGGTTCCTGCATTACTTTATGGGAGCGAAACTTGGGTAATGACCAAAAAACTGCAAAGTAGAATACAAAGCGCAGAAATGAACTTCCTTAGAAGAACAAAAGGCTGCACAAGATTGGATCGGATAAGGAATGAATATGTAAGAACAGAGTTAAATATATATATCCATTGGATGAGAAAATCAGAGAATATAGAGAGAAATGGTTTACACATGTGGAAAGAATGAATGCATCAAGATTACCAAGTGCAGCATTCAACTACAAGCCAAGAGGGGTTCAAGGAATGTAGGAAGGCCAGTGAAAAGATGGACAGAACAACTGTGAGGCGGAACAGGCAATTTGCCTAGCCCGTGAAAGTGAAGATGAAGAAGCTTTACAGAATATATTTAAATTTAAAAGTGTCAACATTGTTTTTTTTTTTTCTTCCTGCGTAAAATTTGTTTTTATGACTTACTATTGTCCTTCTTTGAGGCCATCGCGATGACGTAATCAGTAGAATTCTTATATTTCACTTCGGCGAACCGGATTTGATTCCCGGCGTAGTAGGCAATTGTAAATCTCCGCCTTGAGTCTGGCCCGTGCTGTGTGTTTATGTTCAAAAAGTAATATATGGTAGTAAAAAAAGGAAGTAAACGTATAAAAACTAAAAGGAAAGGAAAAAAATAAAAGTAACGTTCTGCACACAGCATGCAGCACATTGACGTTATTTTGTGTAAAGTACCGGCAATAATATTTTATATAAACTACTCTGAACTTACGGTCTTCCATTAAAAATAGTCATCCTTATAAATCATTCAGAAGAAAGTGAACCGAATGTTTCACAATGACGATTAAAATATCTATCAGATATAAAAGAGAGATTCAAATAGTTTTGAAAAAATAATAACATTGATATCAATATATAGTTATCATTCTGAAGACCGTGTTTTAATATTTTTATCATTCTGGATCTTACCAAATGTGTTTCTATCAATGGAAGATAAATTTAATTAGAAGCAATAGGCCCGACATGAACAGCCGAGTTCTGCAAAATACCTGAAATCAAAAAGTAGAAGAAAATATATTAAAACAATAATAACTGATTCAAAGTAAATTGTTAAAATTTCAGTTAAAAGTTGTGTATACGCATGTACAGTAAACACATGGTCACATGTAGAAATACATTAACTAACTAACTCGCTGACATTATCGTACCCGTAGGTTCATGGCTGCGCGGACATAATCTCTCCACACATCCATATTCTTAGCTAATGTTTTACAATCGTTTCCTGTATAATATATTTCTCTCAAATCATAGTTAATGTTATTCTCCCACCTCATTATTGGTCTACCAACTGGGCGTTTTCCTTCAGGTTTTCCTAGAAGAAGCTTCCATGCACGTCTTTCATTCCCCATTCGTGCCACATGTCCTGCCCAGTCTACGAGCCTTAACTGTTCTTATTATATCTTGCTTCCTATAAAAACCACGAAGTTCACTGTTATGCAGTCTTCTCCATTCACCTGGCTGTTCATCTCTCTTTGATCCAGACATTTTCCTAAGAACTTTATTCTCAAATACTCGTAATCTCCTTTCCTCTCTTAAAGTAGGAGTCTATGTTTGGCATCCATATAATATCCATCCATAGTAATTCTGCCCGAGGGCAGGTCCTTCACTGCAATCATAGCATTTTCATGCTACGCTTTGGGGCTTTACTAGATAATTGTAGGTGTGGTAGCTTCCCGTTGCTTTTCATACCGGTGAAGGATGATGATGATGATAAGAATGATTATGATGGTCATATGATTTCAGGGACCGTTTGGGTCTTAAAGTTTTCCTACAGGTGAGGAAAACCCCCGATATAAACCTCACCCAGAAAATCTGTCCTGACCGGGGATCAAACGCAGGCTCGCTGCGTGACAAGGCAGCACGCTACCTCGAGACCACAGCGGTGGACCCATATAATATAACTAGTAGAAGCTATGTCATCGTAGTCTTGTGCTATCAATACCTGGTCAACTGCAAAATTTGGTAAATATAGGGCCTACATGTGTATTTTGGATTGGTATGCCCATTTTTTGACATTTGTTTCCTCCACTCTCTTAGTACTCTTTCGAGATAAATTTTGAATAGAGTAGGAGATAAACTTCAACCATTTCTTAAACCTTTTGTAACAGTAAATCCCTCTGTTATGATTTCCAATTTTTATTTTCGGAATGGATCCTTTGTATAATGCTTTTATAGTTTTTATTAATTTTTTGGTATTGTTAGAATTCTCTAAAGTTTCCCATAATACAAAAAATTAATGTACAAAGAATTGAATATCTAAAGAAAAAATCTACAAAAAGTACTTGACAGCATATGTCTATATTTTACGGAAAACTCACAACAATTTTTGTCTTTCAGCTCATTGATGCCAAGAAGATCGGGATGACTAGATTATCGGGCAAGCGTAGCAGCGCACGGCGGGTATTCTTTTACCGATAACTGTCAATAACCAATTTTGCCTTTCGCCTCTTTTATGGCAAGAAGATCGGGATAAGTAGATTCCCGGGCAACACCGGGTAATCAGGTCAGGGTATCTACAAATAATTGCTATATCCATCCATAATAATTCTGCCCGAGGGCAGGTCCTTCACTGCAATCATAGCATTTTCATGCTATGCTTGCAGCTTTACTAGGGAATTTAAATGTGTGGTAGCTTCCCGTTGCTTTCCACACGGGTGAAGGATGATGATGATGATGATGATAAGGATGATGATGGCCATATTGATTTCGGGGACCGTTTGGGCTTTAAAGTTCTCCTGACATTTGTCTTACAGGTGAGGAAAAACCCCGAATTAATATATAGATTTATAATATTTTTCTTTTCACTTATTCAACTAAACATGAAAACACATGTCGTTTATTTAGGCAATGCAGCGCACGCCGTGTAATAACTAGTATTAAATAAATTGAACTAATGTATTTTGTAGGATACATTGCCAATTTAAGGGTTAATTACATTATGTGGTATACATTGCGATGAATCAAACATGACAGTGCTTAGAGTCAATTTTGAATTTGGAGTTTCAGGTAAATCATCAAAACTTAATAAACGAATGTTAGAAGACTTGTAAAATACCTGAAAATTGGAAGATAAATGAAGTAATATCCATCTTCAAAAAGCAAATAGATTGGATAGTAAAAACTATAGAAGTATCAGCTTATTGAACTCCACTTATAAATTACATGCGAAAATAATAAATAATAGATTGAAGAAGATATCTGACACACTCTTAGAAGAAGAGCAAGCAGGGGATTTAGAAAAGGAAGATCATGTAGTGATAATGTGTTTATTATAAAGAGACTAATTGAAAAGAGAAGAAAATTTAACCTGCCAACTTATTTATTGTTCGTTGATTTTGAAAAGGCCTTTGAAAGAGTAAATAGATCTAAACTATGGGAAATAATGAAAGAACGAGGATATCCACACCATCTAATAAAATCAGTTCAAGGCTTATATGAAGAAACTAAAGTAGTGATAAAAACTGATGGATAAAGGACAGAACAAATTTTAATAAATCAAGGAGTTAGACAAGGGTGTAGTCTATCGCCCACTCTTTTTAATATATATATATATATATATATATATTGACGACATTATGAAACAATGGAAAATTATAACAGACAAAGGCCTTAGATTGAACAATAACTCAAGTATTCATAATTTAATGTTCGCCGATGATTTAGTCTTGCTACACCATGATGAAGATCTGTTACAATTGGCTGCTTACAAACTAAATGCAATATGTAGCGATTATAATTTTAAAATTTCAGTAAGTAAAACAAAAGTAATGACATTTTGTGGAAGAAATACTCTGTGTGCAAAAATAATAATTAGAGAAGAAATTATTGAACAAGTATCCCACTTTAAATATTTAGGATGTGATATCAGCTATGGATATGATAAAGATATTGAACATACAACTCTTCAGTTTCAAGCTATTTGTGGCACAATAAATAGAACATTAGTAATAAAGCCCATAAACAAACAAAATTAAAATTTTATAAAACAATGGCAGTCCCTGTCCTTTTGTATGGGAGTGAATCTTGGATTAACACTGTTCTGCATGAATTTTGTTTTTTTGAAACAAATGGACATTTCTGAATCACAATTTCATACTGATTACAAATATGAAATCCGTTTTCGCGTACCACGTCAGAATGTTTTACAATTCAAAGTTTTAGGTTTCGAATATTTTTCGTAATGTACGTACTGTAGTAATATTACAATGCGCTTATCGTTTGTTAGAAAGGCCCAACAGTTTATAATTTCAACTTTATTACCTAAAGTGTGAAATAATATAACTATTATTTTGTTTATATTTTAAATTATGTTTATATTTATTAAAATCTATTAACTATATCCGCCCTAGATTCGTACAAAAATTTGCTGGTTGAGTAAATGATCCAAATCTGTTTTGATGTATATATATATATATGGGTCGTATACGTTAGTAAAACAAAGAATATAAATGCTTTTGTAAAGAAATATTACTTTCAGTACTTTGGCATTAAGTTAGGAGACCAGGATAAATCATGGTGTCCTCACAAAGTGTGTCGTAGTTTTGTTGCAGAGTTGAGGAGTTGGAAAAGTTGAAAAAAAAATGTCATTGCCCTTTGTTATCCCTATGATTTGGGGGAACCTACAAATCATGGAGACGATTGTTATTTTTGCACAATTAAGGTAGCAGGATATAATACTAAAAACAAGAAAGATATTGTATATCTTAACATTCCCTTTGCCATTCAGTCTGTACCTCAAGGTCCTGATATTCCGGTTCCCTTAAACCCTGAATCAGATATATTGCAGTCTGCATCCAGTAGCACTGAAACTGAATTTCCTGTGGTTGATGAACCATATAATTCTAATCATGATAGATGTTTTAATCAAAGTGAGCTTAATGATTTAGTGAGTGATATAAATTTGCCTAAAGAATCTACAGAACTGTTAGGCTCTAGGTTAAAAGTAAAGAAAGTATTGACTGAGAGTACATATTTTCATGATAAAGGCATCGTGAGAAGGAACTAGTCTTTTTTTTTTTTTTTTTTTTGCTAAAGAAGAAAATTGAGTGCATTGCCAAGACATCCCTGCTGTCTTAAAATTTTATAACATAAACTATAATTCCAAAGAGTGGAGGTTCTTCATAGATTCTTCTCAAAAAAGTCTTAAGGATGTTTTGCCTATGGGATAGGGATGTGTGGAGAGCTTATGTCCGCGCGGCCATGAACCTACTGGTTCGACAGTACTAGTGAGTTAGTTGAAGTAAATAAATAAAGTCAAACGATATATTTTATTATTACTGTATTATTATTATTTTTAACAAAAGTAATTATCAAAAAGTATGTAGATTATACGTGGAATAATAGGAAAAATTAACTCAGGATGTATGGAGAGCTTATGTCCGCACGGCCATGAACCAACTGTTTCGATGGTGCTAGTGAATTAGTTAAAGCGGATAAATAAAGTCAAGCGATATATATATATTATTGTTGTCATTAGTCCATCCATAGTAATTCTGCCCGAGGGCAGGTCTTTCACTGCAATCATAGCATTTGCATGCTATGCTTTGCAGCTTTTACTAGGGAATTGTAGGTGTGGTAGCTTCCCGTTGCTTTCCACACTGTGAAATGATGATGATAGTGATAATGATAAGGATGATGATGATGGCCATATGATTTCGGGGACCGTTTGGGCCTTAACGTTTTTCTGACATTTGTCTTACAGGTGAGGAAAAACCCCGATAAAAACCTCACCCAGAAAAACTGCCCCGACCGGGGATCGAACCCGGGCCCGCTGCGTGACTAGGCAGCACGCTACCTCGAGACCACAGCGGTGGATTATTGTCATTAGTGTTGTTATTATTATTAACAAAAGTAATTATGAAGCAATATGTAGATTATAAGGAGATGATTGGAAAAATTAGTTCTCTTTAGGGGTGTATGGAAAGCTTATGTCCGCGCGGTCATGAACCTACGGGTTCGATAGAACCAGTGAGTTAGTTTTTATGTAGGAGTCTAGATTCAATAATTTTTGGTGCCCTATGTTCCTGGTTGATAGAAGTACGAGTTATACAAGTCCTTAAATGGAATTTACCCATTTATGTTTTGGATTCATGTTTCGAGAAGTTAAATATTGGTAATTTGTTTTAGTATTTTGATGCTGTAAATAAAATAATATTAAGTGCATTGTGTTGAATATAATACAATAATGCTCCAGGTGAAGAACTATATTTTGAGGCGGACGGGTGTTATAAACCGAGAAAAGAAGACAAACTTACTTCTAATAAGATCAGATCTCTTTAGAGGAACTGGCGCAATTTTCTACTCTTCCCTTCTTGTGAAGGTGTGAGTTTCACTCAAGTAGAAACCTGATCAAGTCAAGTGTTCATCTTGACGATGCTCCGTGAGAGGAAAGAAACATTCCATTCTAAATTTTGTTTTCTAGAGTTTTCAAACATGATCGATGTGGCATGGACCAACATGAGCCATGGCGAAGCGGTAAAATGTATGATTTAACATGTTTTCTCTTGCTTTAATTATAATAAATAAATATACTATTACATGCTGAACTGAACTATCCCCTGTAGAGGAGGGAACGAACGAAAACAAACCAGGTGGGGGAGGTAGTACAACTCCAGGAAATAAATCGTATCCTACACTGTGGCCACAGGGTAAACAAACATAAGTCTGAAAACATAACATTTCACTAGAGCTTATTAATGGTCAAATAACTTATCAATAAAATTAAAATCTACCACAAAAATTAGCTATCACTTAATAACAAGCAGAAATTCCAATACAAGATATAAGGAACAACTAAAAGATTTTATGCAGGCGGGTGATAAATCAAGCCATGCTAAACATTTCATTAACGCCGATCACCAAATGAACACAAATGAAAATACTCTCACGATAATCCACAGAGAAAACATTCCAGCTAGGATAAATATATTTGAATACCTCGAAATTATAAAGGATATTAACACCTTACTTCTTAATGAGAACGCACCCCAGTCAAACCCATTATACGAGATCGTCAAAAACAAGCCAGTTGCTGCTACAAACAGTTGGAGTATACACAACAACAACGAGTAGCAGAAGTTTAACCTGCTGATGATGAAGTTAACTTCCGAAAGCGCTCCAGTTAATTTTATATACACCATTTTAACAAAGTTGAGGACGACGGCACTTGCCAACAGGTACATTTTAATTTTTAACTTTTATCTTATCACTTAGGAACTTTACCCTTATGATGATGATCATCTACATCATCATTATCCTTCACGGATTAGGTATTTGCCTCTACCGATCTCACATCTGTTCAGCCCAGCGCTTTCTTGGTCTTCCTTTCGATCTTCGTCCTCCAGAATTATACATCAATGCCATCTTTGTATTTCTTTGCATATGTTGTATCCAATCATTTCTGTATTCTTCTATTTGTTGAAGAAGTGGTTGTACTTTTAGTTCCTTTCTGATATTCTCATTTCTAATATGTTCTTCTCTTGTACAATCTTTCACAGCCCGCAGGAATCTCATTTCCGCTGCACCCTTATGATGGAAGAACAAAAATTCTGTATTTCGTACATATTAATCTATTAAATAAAAATCACTCAAATCGGACTTAACGTATTTGTACCCTAATGCCACGGCATTCATCTACAGGGTGTCCACAAAATCCTGCTACCAAAACAATTTAATTTAGCTCGTAAACTATTTGGATAGAAACATGCGGCGTATTCTACATCTCTCAAAGTTATGTTTACATTTGTTGCAGATTGTGATTTAAACAACAATGCACCACAGTAAAAGGCCCATTGTGTATGGTGGTATGCTGAGTCTTGTAAATCACCAGTAACTGTTTAGCGAAATTTCCATCAGAATTATGGAAGAGATCCTCCATCCAAATCATCCATAATTAGAAGGGCTGAGAAATTTCTAGCGACTTGCAATATAATGGATTTGGCACGGAATGGACGACCAGGTATGAGCTAAGAAACTATCTACAATGGGCAACTTACAATTCAACTCAGACCTCAAAAATAGGCTCGTCATGCTTCACGGGAACTGCATTTACCAAAATCAACCATTCATAAAGTCCTTCATAAGCGGCTACATCTTCAGGCCTATAAAGTGCAAATTACGCAAGCTTCTCTGCCAAGTGACTTTCCTCGGCGTGCGGAATTTGCTGAACGCAACTGACGAAGACAATGAGTGCCTGCAGAGTGTGATGTTCTCTGCCGAAGCGAATTTCTTTGTGTCTAGACACGATACCGCCATAACATTCGGATATGGGGTTATCAGTGATTTACCGGATTCAGAATATCACCAAACACATTCCTGTGTGTCGTCATTGTCGTTTAAATCACAATCTGAAACAAATCTGAACAAAACTTTGAGTTGTTGAATATGTTGCAAAACCCCGCATGTCTCTATCTAAAATAGTTTATGAGCTAAGTTACATTGTTTTGGTAGCAGAACTTTGTGGATGCACTGTAGAAACTGACCTCAAAGCCACAATCTCCAGCCTTACTGTTTTATTCTTAATATTCGGTATGGTTTTATAATGTATATCAGTACTTCTATCTGAACACGCTCACCCGACTCCTGACCTCACTGCAACAAAACTACCCCTTCAGCTGATTGTTCAGCTCAGCATATGGCAGTAGGCCCTCATTTGTTTACTATACATTGAAACAACAAACGACTGTAACGTAAATACATAGGCCTATAGTTCACGCACTCCAAACTCGCGGGTCTGTAACGTCATTGTTGTACTTGGGCAGACAGGAGGTGAATTGGTACTACTAACCTATTTAAAAATATCGACTCAGCTGTTATTACTGAAGAGGAATTAAAAAAATAAGTGAATTTGTACTTAAAAGTGTCTCTAACAAGGGAACTGTCAACCATTGCATGCCGAAACCTACCTTGAAATTTATTCCAGAGAAGCTCTGTGATGTACAAATGCTGCGTCTAAAATATTATCTGCCGTTTTAATTGCAAGACACTAAAATCCAGCGCCAAATTTGTCATTTAAATTATAGGGAAGTAATACAACTCCTGTCTTGGTAGACTGGATAACTCTCACTACCCACCGTCCGCGCCATGTTCGGCTTCACACTACCTCCCTTAACTTAACAGGGATGTACATCTGCTCCGTACAGTGGGTTGCCATTGCTGGATTGTGGCTTCGATTTCTGTGCCTAGCAGTTAAAAACGACATTTTTGGACACTGCCTTGGTACATCACAACGCTTCTTTGGGAGAAATTTCATGGTAGGTTTCGGCATGTTATGGAAATGGACAGCTAATGACAAATGAGGGAAATTTTGAGGAAGTGGCTGAATTCAAATACCTAAGAACAATAATCACAAATAGGAATGAGATGCACAAAGAAATTAAACATAGGCTCCATTCTGGAAATGCATGCTATTATGTATTGTAGAGACTCTTGACGTTCCAACTCCTTACAAAAAACGTTAAACTGAAAATATATAAAATGTTTATTGTACCAGTTATATCATATGGATGCGAAACATGGACTCTTACTTTAAGGGAGGAAAGGAGTTTACGAGTATTTTGAGAATAAAGTTCTTAGGAAAAGTTTTGGACCAAAGAGAGATGAACAGATAGGTGAATGGAGAAGACTACATAACAGTGAACTACATGGTCTTTATAAGAAGCCCGATATAATAAGAACAGTTAAGTCTCGTAGACTGCGATGGGCAGGACTTGTGGCACGAATGGGGTGTGGAAGACGTGCCTGGAAGCTTTTTGTTGGAAAACCAGAGGGCAAACGCCCAGTTGGCAGACTAAGAATGAGTTGCGAGAATAACATTAACTATGATTTGAGGGAAGTAAATTATACAGGGAAAGATTGGAAAACATCTCAGGATAGGGATGTATGGAGAGCATATGCCCGCGCGGCCATGTACCTACGGGTTCGATAGTGCCAGAAGTAAGTTAGTTAGTTACGGTTGACAGTTGGCTTGTAAGTTACCCAGAGCCAACTTTTTTTCATGTCTATACTAGGGTTGGAATGTAGAGTGGCAGGTAGCCCTTAGGCTACAAGAAGACAAGTAAGTAACAGCCCTAACCTGTCAGATAACAGTGCGAGAAGTGTGGAATTGTTTCATGTTAGTTCAGAGTCCAGAAATTCCTTATTGATATATCTGTAACATAAGGTCATATTTCTTGTAAGGAAAGTTACGCACTTTTTAGGTATTACTGTTTTTTAATCAAGAAATTAAAATAAAAGTATAGAAGATATAAAAGTATAACCGTCATATGTGTTTATTAACTTAATTGGCACTATCGAACACGGAGATTCATAGTTGAGCGTACATAAATCCCTCTCCCGAGCTAACATTTTTCACTCATTCCCTACATTACTCACCTTCCTCAAACTAAGATTAATGATGTTCTTGGTCTATCTAATGTGCGATTTCCCTCTGGTTTTCCTATAAGACGTCTTCATGTACTTCCTTCATTTCACATTCGTGCAGCATTTCCTATTTTTCGCAATCTACGCTACTTAACTGTTCTTATTACTTTATGTTTCCCATAAAGGTCAAGTAATATACTTCTTCTTGTAAGCCTATGTTTCTCTTAACAGATATTAAGCGTTCTCCTCCTACAGGGAGGATTTTGAACCATGCTAATTTAGTTACTTATTTTCGTATAGATGTCATTTGAGTGATCCGTGGTCAGCATTCCGCCTCATAGTGGCATCTAGGAAACAAAGGTAGTACTAGGACGGGGAAATTCGGAAAATTTTGCTTAGAGGCCTTTTCATTCAGACTTAAGAATCTTTTACGAGCCTGAAAATCTTTAGACTCGGGACCCACGGCAAAGTCCCTCCCGGAAGACTTGCTCCTTGGATTTTTCCATCCTAAAAAATCCATCTACCCCGTCCGGGTTTGAACCCGCGACCCTCGGGACAGAGACAAGGAGCCTAACCACTAGTCCACCGCGGCCGATATGTAATATACTGTTATTCAATTTTCACCATTCCCTATCCGTTCATCTGTCTTTGCCAAAAAATAACAATCCCAAGCGTTTCAAGTCTTGAGTCGGGTAGTTTTTATTTACATCTATTCTATTACTCGTATCTAGTTGAAACATTAATAGTACTATCAGACCTATTAATAGGCTATAACCCAATATACATAATTTTTCAAAGGACGTAGGAGTTATTGAAAATTCTAGGTTTTTGTATCTAACAAATATAGGCTGCATAACTGCCCTAAACAATTTAAACTGAAAATATATAAAACTTTATTCTCCTAGTTATATTATATGGATGCGAAACATGGACTCTTACTTTAACGAGGAAAAACGATTACGAGTATTTGAGAATAAAGTTCTTAGCAACAATTTCGAACTAAAGAGAGATGGACAGACGGACGAATGGAGAAGACCAACTAACAGTGACATATATGATCGTTATAGGAAACCAGTTAAGTCTCGTAGATTGCGATGGACAGAACATGTGGCACGAATGGACAATGAAAGAGGGGCGTGGAAGCTTCTTGTATGTAAACTAGAGGGAAAACCCCCAGTAGGTAGATCGAGAATGAGATAGGATAATAACATTAACCATCATTGAAGGGAAATAGATTATACAGGGAATGATTAGAAAAACATTAGCCCAGGACAGGGATGTATGGAGAGCTTATGTTCCGTGCGGCCATAAACCCACGAGTTCTATAGTGTTAGTTAGTTAAGTAAATTAAATTCTGTTTAAATGTTTTTGTTGTTTGAGTACCACTCTCAAAATAATCGTTGTATCACTTTAAATTATCGGAATTGTATTTTCAAGACACATCCATTTTGGACAGAAAAATAAATGAAGATATTAGAAAAGACTTAATTATTTTTAATTTAACAAATAGAATTGACAATATGAGAAACAAATGGTGTGAGAATGTTAAAAGTGTGCCTGCAGATAGAATCCCTCAGCTGTTGTTAAAGTACAAACCAATAGGACATAGAAGTGTTGGACGCCCATTTACTATATGGGAAGATTCATTAAATCCCACTTGATGTGAAAACGGGTCAAAAGGTCTAATTTCGTGAAGTAGAAGATATATTAAAATTTTCATAATATTTTAATGTGAATATTGAAAAAATGCTTTCTTCTTATTTCTTTTATCGCATATGTTTATATTTTGATGCTTTGTGTTTTTTTTAAAATTCGTGCTTTCTTTGATTATTCTGTTCCACATTATCTTCTAATGTGTGATCATTTTGCAAAACACTCTGTATATGGTATAAGTTACTAAAGATCTGACTGCTGAGTAAAAATAACAGAAACATACTTTCCTCTTATTTATTTTATCCTTGAAGCTTTTCGAATATCAACACTATTACTTTTAATAACAAATGTATTATTTGGTTTTTGATAAATAATTTAGTCAGACAAGTTGGAGACATGGATTTTGTCATATAAATGTCTAGCAAGATCGTTATTCTTGTCAAAACGTCAGATGTTAAATTTTCCACGGCTTCCTATGCAAGAAAAGGTTGAATGAAGACTTAACCAGCAGCGAGTTTGTTATTCATACAGACGCTTGATTTTGAGCAAACATTTTCTGTTTGTTTGAGAGCTCAAATCTTGTCATTGTTAGTTCAATAAATACAAACATTTGTAACAAGAAAAGCAATATGTTTTGTTACGTAATAAAAACAAAACGCATCCAAATAGCATGAACGTTTATATATGGCTTGAAAATACAATGTAAATTTCAAATGTTGTAAAGATTATTTTGATAGTGATGTCCAACAGAAAAAAAAATTAAAAGTGAAATAAATTTTGGCGAATTCTATGCCAGGAGTCCTCCAACATAAATAAAAAAAAAACTAAAAATGCACATGATATTGTTTATGTATCTTAATAATTACCTGGGGAATAGTATATTACGATGCGAGGTTGAGAAGTGGTTTTTACAAAAGTGAGGAAAATGTTCAAAAACCGAGCGATAGCGAGATTTTCAATTTCCGAGATTTTGTAAAAAAACCACTTCACAAACGTGCGTTGTAAATTACTTTTTTTGCGATGGTGTTTTCAAAATAATAAATACTTACTTAATACTTAATACAGGCTTTCCACTTTACAGCAGTTTGCCCTTAATTCCTGCTTTCCAAAGATTCCTATCTTCCCATTGACCATCTTCCATACCCCTCTTCATCATGGCATCATATATTCCCTCATACCATGCTCTTCTACTTCTCCCCCTCTTCCTTCTGCCTGGTACCATCCAATCCAACACCTGTTTAGGCCACTGGTCTTCCGACATCCGTTGTACATGTCCATACCACTCACTGTAGAGCTCTCTTTGTTATCCTATCGATAACAGTCTCTTGTGCATCCATTTGTTGTCTGATATATGTATTTCGAATATGTTGTAGCCTGGATATTCTCATACTTCTCCGTAATCCATCCATTTCTGTCGCCAAGATTATTTTCTGCATCCTTTCATTTATTGCCCAGCTTTCTGATCCATATGTAAGTATACTTTCTATTATTGTCTGTATAATCTCTTTTTTGTTTTTCTGGTCAAATTTCTATTCCATAAAAGACCATTCAGGGATCTAATCGCCTTCCTTGCACAATTTACTCTGTTAATAATATCTTTTTCACAAGTACCAGATTTATCTATTATAGATCCAAGATATTTAAATTCTTCAACACATTTAATTATCATATTATTTATTTGTAGGTCTTCTGAATTTCCTCCGATTACCATATATTCTGTTTTAATATAATTTATCTTCGGTCCACTTACCTCAAATGCATCGACCAACTTTCTGTTCATATATTCTATATCTTCTTTATCTTGTCCTATTATAATCTGGTCATCAGCGAATAATAAATTATGCTGTAAATGACCATTAATGTTGATTCCCATTCCCTTACATAACTTATTCCACTTCATTAATACATCTTCTAAATAGATCTTGAACAAACAATGTTGGTGACTTCCCGCATCCTTGTCTTAATCCTTTTGTTACATCAAATTCTGAGGATACTCTATTTCCAACCTTAATACTTGCTTTACAATCATACATTCTTTTTATAAAATTTACAAGTGATTTAGGTATTCCAAACTTCTCCATTGCCACCCAGAGCTTGTTGATGGATACAGAGTCATATGCATTTTCCAGGTCTATAAATGCCATATGCACTTCTTTTCCTTTAGCCAACATCTTTTCCATAATCTGCCTAATCACAAATATATTATCAAGGCACGATTTACCTGCTGTGAAACCTGTTTGTTCTTCTGATATTTTATTTTGTATTAGTTCCTCCAATCTAATTTTAATAATTGTACTTAACATTCTACTAATTGCTGCCATAACACCGATGCCTCTATAGTTTGCTGGATCTCTTTTATTCCCTTTATTTTTGTATATTGCACTAATATACGATAACTTCCAGTCATCTGGAATAGGATCTCCTTCTATCACTTGGTTAAAAAGTCTAGTTAAAATCCTTATAATTCCTGAACCACCATATTTAATTAGTTCCATGGTTATTCCTCCTGGACCTGCCGCTTTTTCCATTTTTCTGCCTTTCTCAACACTTTTTTACCTCGTCTTCTGTTATAGGTTCTATTAAGTCACCCTTTCCATTATCCAGTGTAGCATAGTCTATAAATAATAGTGAAATAATAATGTCTTTGATGGAAACATTTGCGTTCATTATAAACAATTGACTAACGTTAACAGTGTGTGCAATGTTTATTAGTTGAAACAACGGGAAGCTGTGGGACTAATTAGTCATAACATGGCCGCAAGTACGTATTTATTGTTTTATATTGTTTGAAATAAAGTTCAGTTCATTTAAAATACAGTGATTTGTTTCGTATAGTGTATATTAACACTACCTTCTGGATATTTTTTGTAAATACATTGTTTTAGTATACATAGAGGGCAGTAATTTGACTTCTCACACGCGGTTTGTAATATGTAATATTACAGTATAGTTATTTGGCAAACCCTAAATGTAGGATATTGAACCTTCAATCATGGTCGCCATTTGTTTTCGGAAAGATGTAATTGAGTAGACCGAGTTTAACGTTCCGTCTCATATTGACACAGGAAACCAAAGTAGTACTAGGATGGGAACATTCGGTAAATTTTGCACAAAGACATTATTATTCAGGGTTGTCGTTCTTTTATGAGCCTGAAAATATTCAGACCCACGGCTTGAAGTCCCCCCCCCCCCCCCCCCGGAGGACTTATCCCTTGGATTTTTCCATGCTAAAAAATCCATTAATCACCGGCCGGGCTTGAATACGCGTCCCTCGTATTTTTTTCCCCTAAAATATCCATAGATCACTGCCGGGTTGAACCCGCGTCCCTCGGATTTTTCCATTCTAAAAAATCCATGGATCACGGCCGGGCTTGAACCCGCAACCCTCGGAACTAGAGGCAAGGAACATAACCATTATCCCACCGCGGTCACCATTTTCTGATATTTATGTTACAAATAGTGATAAAAGATGAAATATCTGCATCCAGGAAGCATGTTGCCGACAGGGGGCTGAACAAAGTCCGCTAAGTTTGAGACAACACTGCTACTACACAAAATCACGGCGGTGGATAAAATAACTTAGGTAAATTAATTATATCTTTAAAACTCGTTAAAATAGCGCATAGACTTGTTTTAATTTCTGTTATAATTAGAAAATATCAAGCTTAAGTAAATCCATGACATTTTGTTGAAAGTTTCGATAACACAAAGTTCACTAAACTTAATTTCACTGGTAGTACACAGTCACAGCGACCTATCACGACATGTCTTTCCTTTGAAATTCTAATACAAAATCGATTTTTATTCTGTCATAAATAAAACTATCGAATGAGTTGCTAGATGGTAGCGTTTGGATCTCGTATTCCGAAGGTTGCGAATTCAAATTTGATTCTATATTAGGCCTATTACTTATTTACTTACTTACTCACTGGCACTATCGAACCCATAGGTTCATGGCCGCGCGAACATAATCTCTCCATACATCCCTGTCCTGAGCTAATACTTTCCAATCATTCCCTGTATAATCTACTTCCCTCAAATCATAGTTAATGTTATTCTCCCACCTCATTCTTGGTCTACTAACTGGGCGTTTTCCCTCTGGTTTTCCTACAAGAAGCTTCCATGCACGTATTTCATTCCCCATACGTGCCACATGTTCTGCCCATCGCAGTCGACGATACTTAAATGTTCTTATTATATCTGGCTTCCTAAAAAGACCATGAATTCACTGGTATGCAAGTCTTCACCATTCGCCTGTCTGTGTAAGACTCAATGTATCGCATCTGTTTGCGTTATTAATTTAATCATAGCACATTAATGAGCACTTGACGTGGTTTCTCCTGTACATTCTTATTTCCATGCTTATAACTCAAAACTTAACAGCTTTTTTATCTTTTTTTTATATGGGGTCTAAAACTACATACTGTGAGGTATAAAACTGCAGTAAATTGGACCCTTCATATATTAATAATAACTACGTTCTATTTGACATAAACTAAACATATATAAAACTGTTATTCTCCCAGTTGTACGGATACGAAACATGGGCTCTTACTTTAAGGGAGGTAAGAAGATTACGAGTATTTGATAACAAAGTTCTTAGGAACATTTTTGGTCAAATGTAAAAAAAGATGAACAGACAGGTGAATGGGGGAAAAAACTACATAACATTAAGCTACATTATAGGAAGTCAGATATAATAAGAACATTTATGTCTCGTAGATGGCGATGGGCAGGACATGTGACACGATTGAGAAAATAAAGTAGTGCTTGGAGGATACTTATAGGAAAACCAGAAAGAGAACTTTCAGTTGGTAGACCAAAAACGAGGCGGGAGAATAATATTAACCTTGATTTGAAATAGCGCGTTTCCAACTGCGCCACTCAGGCATTCCAGCACAAACATTTGTTTTACTTCCTTATGATATATATATATATATATATATATATATATATATATGATTCTGTATCATGAGGGACAGCGGGACATGGGTCGAGCTGCCATTTCGTGGCTTCTATAGCAAGTAAGCATTTAAAGAGAATATTTTTAGTTATAGCAATAACGCTTCTTTATTTCGATATTATAATTAAATTTTGACATTTAATTAAGACCATATATATATATATATATATAAAGACCTGCCCTCGGGCAGAATTACTATGGATGGATATATATTATTGATCACGAGTTTTTCATTTGGTAAATGTTTCCGATATATATATGCATCCATCAACAGTTAATTTATTTTCACGTTCATTCCCTAATAATTATTGTCATAATTATAGCTGTCGTAACTTATATAATGATTATATTAATTATAAACGATTTTAATAACCGATTCCTCCTTGAAGGGCAATTAATTGATCCACAGTAATTCTGCCCGAGGGCAGGTCCTTCACTGCAATTTTCATGCTATGCTTGCAGGCAGCTTTACTAGGTAATTGTAGGTGTGATAGCTTCCCGTTGCTTTCCACACCGGTGAAGGATGATGATGATGATGATGATAAGGATGATGATGATGATGGCCATATGATTTCGGGGGCCGTTTGGGCCTTAAAGTTTTCCTGACGTTTGCCTTACAGGTGAGGAAAATCCCGAGAAAAACCTCACCCAGAAAAACTGCCCCAACCGGGGATCAAACCCGGGCCCGCTGCATGACAAGGCAGCACGCTATCTCGGGACCACAGTGGTGGACATATATATATATATATATATATATATATATATATATATATATATCGGAAACATTTACCAAATGAAAAACTCGTGATCAATAATATATATCCATCCATAGTAATTCTGTCCTAGGGCAGGTCTTTCACTGCAATCATAGCATTTTCATGCTAAGCTTTGCAGCTTTACTGGAAAATTATGTAGCTTCCCGTTGCTTTCCACACCGGTGAAGGATGATAATAATGATAAGGATGATTATGATGGCAGGATGATTTTCGGTGACCGTTGGGCCCTACCTAAGCTTCCTGACATTTGTCTTACAGGTGAGGAACAACCCCGAAAAAAGAACCCACCCAGGAGCCTGTCCCGACTGGGAATCGAACCCACGCCCGCTGCGTGACAAGGCAGCACTCTACCTCGAGACCACAGCGGTGGACTAATATATATATATGACAAGACAAGAAAAATAAATGCCTGGACGGGATTTGAACCCGGACCTCTGAGTTGATATCTCAGAGCACTACTACTTACGCTACCAGACGAATCTAGAACAAACATATATATATATATCATTATTGCTCCCCACGGCTCTGTCATCTGTCATTATTTTTTTACTCTAATTAAGAATTTCTTCCATTTATATTGATTTCAATTTTCCGATACATTTACATTGCTTAATATTTATGGGTGACGTAATTCATCGTCATCATCATCATCATTATTAGCTAAGAAAATGTTACATTATTTATAAGATTGAAATTAAGCATGGCATTTGTAGCTATGTTATGTCGCTATCGTGATAGAGTAGTGGAGAAGTTTCAGATAATTGCTAATTAACTGCAGCGCTTAATGAAAAACGCCTACGGATTTCTAAACGCACTTCGATTAACTGGTTGTGTAATATAAGTTGATTACGATTCGCAGCGTTACACATTTTAAATTCATCTGACGAATTCCACGTAAAATTTTACATAACACATAACATTTAAGTTTTCTTCTCTGCTTTTTAAAATTGTATATGGATTAGTAAAAAATCCCAAAATATTGTAGACTTTGAACAACTCACAAGTTATGTAAAAGGAATTGCTATATTTTAATTTAAAATCTTACACCTCGTAAAAGCGTTTGCTGTTACGTCAGTTACCTCTTTTGTATAATTAGTGACTAAAGTTAATTATAACATAAAATTTAATTTCAATATGCATTTTGTAACTCCTCCTATAGCCTATATACTACATTCACAATTGATCGTTGAAATACAGTTGAAAACTTTGCAGAAATTATTTTACTCTCACTCTGTAAAAAAGTCATATCTACCTAACTCACTGGCACTATCGAACCTGTAGGTTCATGGCCGGGCGGACATACGCTCTCCATATATCCCTATCCTGAGCCAATGTTTTCCAATCATCCCCTGTATAATCTACTTCCCTCAAATTATAGTTAATGTTATGCTCCCACCTCATTCTTGATCTAGCTACTGGACGTTTTTCCTCTGGTTTTCCTACAAGAAGTTTCCATGCACGTCTTCCATTCCCAATTCGTGTCACATGTCCTGCCCATCGCAGCCTACGAGACTTAACTGTTCTCATTATATCTGGCTTCCTATAACTGAAAAAAGTCATTCTACAGTTATTTATTTTCCCTGATGGAGTTAAGACCGTGAAGTCTTCTCTTCCACTTCACCAGGGTTAATTATGAATTATCTACTGTACATGTTGACTAACCATACATAATAGATATAGGCTGCACAATATGAAGTTGACAAAGGAAAGAAAGAAAAACCGTAGTAATAATAGTAATAATAGTAATAGTAATAATAATAATAATAATAATGATAATAATAATGATAATAATAATAATAATAATAATAATAATAATAATAATAATAGTAGTAATAGTAACAGGAGATACTAAAGGCCAACACGCACACACTATTGAGTAACACTAAGAAATTAGGACTGGAAGTAAATATCAGTAAAACTAAATATATGGTCACACATAGAAATTCAGTATATAATGGAAATGGACAGCTAATGACAAATGAGGGAAATTTTGAGGAAGTGGCTGAATTCAAATACTTAGGAACAATAATCACAAATAGGAATGAGATACATAAAGAAATTAAACATAGGCTCAATTCTGGAAATGCATGCTATTATGCATTGCAGAGACTTTTGATGTCCCAACTCCTTTCAAAAAACGTTAAGCTGAAAATATATAAAACTATTATTCTACCAGTTATATTACATGGGTGCGAAACATGGACTCTTACTTTAAGGGAGGAAAGGAGATTACGAGTATTTGAGAATAAAGTACTTACGACAATTTTGGACCAAAGAGAGATGAACAGACAGGTGAATGGAGAAGACTACATAACAATGAACTACATGGTCTTTATAGAAAACCAGATATAATAAGAACAGTTAAGTCTCGTAGACTGCGATGGGCAGGACATGTTGCGCGTATGGGTAATAAAAGACGTGCATGGAAACTTCTTGTAGGAAAGCCAGAAGGAAAACGCCCAGTTGGTAGACCAAGAATGAGGTGGGAGAACAACATTAAGTATGATTTGAGGGAAGTAGATTATACAGGGAATGATTGGAAAGCATTAGCTCAGGATAGGGATGTATGGAGAGATTATGTCCTCGCGGTCATGAACCTACGGGTTCGATAGTGCCAGTAAGTAAGTAAGTAACAATAATAACAACAATAACCTATAATTAAAGTAATTGGCTTGGTAAGAAAAGTTTAGAATATAAAGGAATAACAAAAGAATACATGGAATACGGTTATATATTTATTGTCTAAGGAAATATGAAGTGAGTTTTGTTTTTATCTATTTTTGAGTCGGGCAGTCCTTGATATACGAGGGGAGGGAATTCCAGAGTCTGGTGGCTGAAACAAGGAAGGATAAGGAATAGTGAGATGTTCGATGTAGAGGAACAGCTAGATTTAAATTTTCTCTCGATCGTGTATTTAAGTTATGGTGGGAGGATAGCGAATGGAAGAGAGTAGAAATATAAAGGGGTGATAAGGTGGACAAAGTGTTGTATAAGAAGCAGAGGCAATGTATTTTTTGCCTGTCTTCCAATCGGAGCCAAGACAACATTTCAAATACTCCGATTGAAAGGCGAAAAATACATTGCCTCTGCACTATACAACACTTTGTCCACCTCATCATCTCTATATTTCTACTAGCTTCCCTTCGCTATCTTTCCACCATAACTTAAACACACGATCGAGAGAAAATTTAACTCTAACTGTTTCTCTACATCGACTATTGTGACGTTCTACTAACTGACATAAGTGACGGATTGTCGGGCAAACTGCAGCGTGTCCATAATATGTGTATCAGATTCATATTTAATGTTCGAAAATATGATCACATTCCTCCATTATTCCGCGAATTGTCATGGCTACATCTAAAAGAGAGAAGAAAATCGCACTGTCTAATTCTCTTATTTAAGATCCTACATACCTCGATTCCCAATTATTTATCATCTCGTTTCCAGTATCTATCCTCAAACCATAACTTAAACACAAGATCACAACATAGTCTCTTGCTTAAATATACCGCAACATAGGACATCACATCACTCCATGTCAGTACTATTTTCACTTCTCGCAACTGGAATTCCCTACCACAAGAAATAAGGGGCTGCCGGACATTGGCAACTTTTAAAAGAAATCTAAATTTATATTTGCTCTAACGTCGACTTCATTATTACCCAGTGTAAGGTACATATATTAATTGGTGTTTCTCGTATAATTTATCATGTTTATATTGTTGTTATTATTATTATCATCATTATTATATTATTATTATTATTATTATTATTATCATTATTATATTATTATTATTATTATCGTAAGTATTATTATTGTTATTATCGTATAAAATTTTAGTTTGTACATGAAATATACATTGCTACATTTAATGTATCTTTAACTGTTTATAATTATTATAGTGTATATCTATATTTGTCAAATATTTGTGTTTGTGCTGGTTGAGTGGAAGAGAAGGCTTTATGGCCTTAACTCTGCCAGAATAAATAAAACATTATTATTATTATTATAATTATTATTATTATTATTATTATTATTATTATTATTAACAGCTCACTGTTATGTCAGTTACCGATATACAACCGTACATTTTAAGTAGAATTATTGAAGATAGAATCTCTGTATTTTCTGTTAAAGAGATTGAAACCTGTATGTAAACGTTTTTAAGAGAAAAAGTACCCTAGTGCCCTATTATCTGAAGGCTAACAAAAATAATTAAAATGTTATTTCATTTTTAACTTGTTACGTCAGTTACCATGGATTACGTCATCTGATTAATTTTAAAGAACATTAATCATATATTCAAATCGTTATTTATAAATCAACATAAGATTGTAGTGAAATGAACTGTCAAATGACTCAGATGGAGCATTATTGAATACTATATCTACTTTTTTCTTATAAAAATGTTTGTAATTTGTAAAAATAATGTCATACTGGTCCAACGCTGTAATCTAATAGAGTTCTCTCGAACAGAGTGGACCAAGTTTGATCCACAGTTGACCAGAGTTTTCTGATTGAGGATTTTTCCTCATCTTTAAGAATAGCTATACAGTTAAAACAAGTCTGCGAACACAATATGGCCATAATAACCACTCAAATAGGCCTAATTTCTTCTTGCAACCTTTAAAATAATATGTGATAAGTCAAGGTGATTGTCGACAACGAACTGTTGTTGTTTTGAAGTACATAGAGCATTGAAGAAACCTTCTGCATCCCTAAGTTAAATTAAAAACAACAGATTTGTGAAATTGTGATTTATAGGCTACAAGAAATATACCCTAAATTAAGATTTTATCTATTTTTTTTTAATTTCGTTTACCGGTGCCACAGAAGTAATTACTTGTGATGTATATGATACCGGGGACTTAACTTTCATAATCTTAGAAGTAAATTAAACTTATCTGGTCATCATCTTCTTCTTTGTCATCTTCTTTTCTAACAGCAATCTTTTTTCAGTGAAACTGATTTTCTCTTCATTCAACTATCCTTTTCATTTCCTGATAATTCTGATATCCTATAATTTCTTTTACGTCTTCCAAAGAATCTTTCTTAGTCTTCCCTTATTTTTTTCGACAAAATTTTTCCTTATAAAATTGTTTTCATGAAAGTATTGTGACGGAGTACGTAACAAAAAATGTTTTTCTATTATTGACTTTTAAGATAAAATATCAATCTCCTTCTATTTAATCCAGTGCTTCTTGGTTTGTTTCCTTATCTGTCCAATTTATCTTTGCTAATCGTTTCCATTTCATTGTTTCCAGTCTCTTCATGTGACATTTTTATTAGGAGCCAGCTTTCATAGGCTTCAGCACGTTCCAAATGTAATATTTTATTATTGTTCCCTCTTCTCTATACGTATCTTACTTACTTACTCACTGGCACTATCGAACCCGTAGGTTCGTGGCCGCGCGGACATACGCTCTCCATACATCCCTATCCTGAGCTAATACTTTCCAATCATTCCCTGTATAATCTACTTCCCTCAAATCATAGTTAATGTTATTCTCCCACCTCATTCTTGGTCTACCAACTGGGCGTTTTCCCTCTGGCTTTCCTACAAGAAGCTTCCATGCAAGTCTTTCATTCCCCATACGTGCAACATGTCCTGCCCATCGCAGTCTACGAGACTTAACTGTTCTTATTACATCTGGCTTCCTATAAAGACCATGTAGTTCATTGTTATGTAGTCTTCTCCATTCACCTGTCTGTTCATCTCTCTTTGGTCCAAAAATTTTCCAAGTACTTTATTTTCAAAATACTTGTAATCTCCTCTCCTCCCTTAAAGTAAGAGTCTATGTTTCGCACCCATATAACATAACTGGTAGAATAATAGTTTTATATATTTTCAGTTTGACGTTTTTTGAAAGGAGTTGGGATATCAAGAGTCTCTGCAATGTATAATAGCACGCATTTCCAGAATTGAGCCTATGTTTAATTTCTTTATGCATCTCATTCCTATTTGTGATTATTGTTCCTAGGTATTTGAATTCAGCCACTTCCTCAAAATTTCCCTCATTTGTCTATACGTATCTAGAAATACAAATATGGAAATATCTTAAATTATACTCTTGGTTGACTATAAATCATAATTCAAAACATCTGGAACTTTAAATATTACTCCAGGATATGGGAAAGTCTTTAATCATCATTTTTAATATAAATATATGAGCGAATGTGTCTTATTTTAAAGTTTGTGTTGCCTGTATTTGACCCTGACATTAAGCTGGTCAGTCATCTAGATTGGCCAGTCACGTCCGTGTAATCAGAAAAAGTTTGGTGATCTAGAGTTAAAAATCCTCTCCATATATAAGACTCGGGGACGTGGGACATATAATAATATCTATAAAGGGAGAAGTTAAAAGACACACACACACACACACACACACACACACACACATATATATATATATATATATATATATATAACTTGAGACAGAGAGAGAGAGGGAGAGGGAGAGGGAGAGGGAGAGAGAGAGAGAGAGAGAGAGAGAGAGAGAGAGAGAGAGAGAGAGAGGAGAGAGAGAGAAATAAAACCATATTTTATTAATAGTAGTCTTTTCAAAGTTTCGAATGAAACACGGTATATTTGTTTTTTTTAACTCAAACACAAGATATGAAAACAAAACAAAAGAAAGTTTTGCGGTTTAGTAGCATTTCGATAATTTTTCAAACTAGAAAGCAAGGCTATATAATTTTCATGGAAAAGAAAAACCAAAAAAGGAAAATTAACACAATTTTTGAGAGAAACATAACAGTCGTATAAAAGTTTTAGTAGAGATTTTGTTTATTTACTTATCAGGTTTCACATCTTCGTGCGCTCAATTAATCTACTGTCATTCAAATGTCCATAGTTCAATACTCTTTCCCTCGTGCTGCTCAAAACACCATCAATGCACGTTATTTTTGGCCATCCTCTTCTTTTACCAAGTGGCGCCCATTCTAGTTTTCTTCTTGTGAATCAGTGTTCTGTCATTCTTTTTACATGATCATACCATTTTGTTTGCTTTTTAAGAAATCCATAACATTTTTTATCTTTTTATTATTATTTGTAGAGTCCATATCTTTGGCCATTGTCGTCTAGTAGTTATTTTCTTTGCCTCTATTCCCGACTGTCACGGTTTCAAACCCGGATGAGGTCGATGGATTTTTAGGATTGAAAAATCCTTATGGCCATAACCCTACCAGAATAAATGAAACATATTATTATTGTTATTATTGTTATTATTATTGTTATTATTATTATTATTATATTTTATATTATATTGCTCATTTGCGAGAAGAGTGACATACTGCAAATAAAAAAAACATAGTTTTCAGGAGATTCATTTAAAGGTTTGAAAACAATAGAACTTTGCATATATTTGTCATAAAGTAAGTAAAGTAAAGTGATCCCACAACAGACCCGGAGGCCCTTGGGGTAGTAGGAGGTTAAGGCTCCCACTTTTACTAGATAATCGGCACTTTATGTCAGCCGGGTTGTCAGCCCTGCGTGACGGCCGCCTTTACCCCCAGAACAACGTCTGGTACTCATTTGAGTTAGAGGCTGAGTCGACCTCAGGGCCATAGTGCCGCCAGTGGGTTTGGGTCAGTTTAAAAATCCTGACCCCAACGGGACTTGAACCCTCGACCCTCCGGCTTGTAGCTCAGTGCCTTAACCACTACGCTACGGCGTGCCTCCATATTTGTCATAAATATCAAATTACTATACCAACGATCGCTTATGTCGTTCTTCCAAAATATAAAACTGAGTTTTGTTTATCATGTAGGATCAATAATTCAAAATTGGCATTTTTTAGTTGTGTCACTCTTCTCGCAAATGAGCGATATGTGTGTGTATTTGTGTGACCTAACGCTCTAGCGGCCGCAATTTTTGTTTAATCGAAACCACCTTGGCATATAACCATTAATTAAAAAAAAAGCAAGGTCGAGTTCGTTAATCAGTAAAATTGAACTATTAGGTGCAGTAGTTCACCTGAAATAAAAATTTGAAAATCACTCTAGCGGTGGAATGTTCGATTTTTCATCCCAAGGAAAATCAATATAAATATTCTATTGAAATAAACCGAGGAAGATATTCTTTAAAACCCTGTGAAATCGAACCATTACAAGTGTGAGTTCACCTGAAACTCGAAATTATAAATAGGCTCTAGCAACTGTCATGTTTGCTTCATCTTTATAGTAGGCCTATATAATATAGGGTTTCCAGTATAAAACCGGACACTCTGCGGCTGGCAGAGTGAAATGCGGACGAGGAGAGAGCGCAGCCTGACGGGTGAAACCCCGTGAGGCGTGTCCGGTTTTATATTGGAAGCCCTGTATAATACAAGTATTGCAGCCATATACAATTAGGTTACATTTTTGCATATTCATTAATTGAGATTGTTCTTTTGGTACTGATCTTTACGGTATATATACCATATATTTAATTAATCCTAAAATTAGCAATGTATCCTGTAATAAATATTTGTTAAATTGTCCACCGCTGTGGTCTCGGGGTAGCGTGCTGCCTTGCCACGCAGCAGGCCCGGGTTCGATCCCCGGTCGGGACAGTTTTTCTGGGTGAGGTTTTTATCAGGGTTTTTCCTCACTTGTAAGACAAATGTCAGGAAAACTTTAAGGCCCAAACGGTCCCCGAAATCATATGACCATCGCAATCATCATCATTCATATTCATCTTAGATTAAGCTTAGGATTAGGGACTCTCCTGGCGCACCATTATCATCATCATCACCCATCATATCATCGGGGCAACGTAACTCCGCCTTCCAGGCGCCCCAAACTCAGAAGTGGGTTACAAGTACGCCATGCCAGGAGAGAAAGCAGGAATGTCGAAAGACAAACCTGGGGCATTTGAAAAAAAAAATAGTTAAATTTATTCTACATTTTAATAAATTAATAAAGTAATTAAGAAATAAATCGGTCGATAATATTTAAATTGCTATCAATTACACGGGGTGTTCATAAAGTCCTGCTACCAAAACAATGTAACTTAACTCGTAAACTATTTGAGATAGAGACATGCGATATTTTGCAACGTATTCTACATCTCTCAAAGTTTTGTTTACATTTGTTTCAGATTGTGATTTAAACGACAATGACGACATCACAGGAAAATACCCAATGTGTATGGTGATATACTGAGTCTGGTAAATCACCAGTACCCCCATATCCGAACGTTATGGCGGTTAACATGATCAGACACATACAAAGTTTCATCAGAGAACATCACCTTCTGCAGGTACTCATTGTCTTCATCAATTGTGTTCAGCATGGAATCAGCCAATTCAGCACGGCGAGTGAAGTCATTTGGCAACGCTTGTGTAATTTGCACTTTCTAAGGCCTGAAGATATACCCATTTATGGAGGACTTTATAAGTTCTTGATTTTGGTAAATGCAGTTCCCATGAACCGATGTTTCAGGTCTGAGTTGAAATGCAAGTTGCACATTGTCAATCCTTTCTTGGTTCACACCTGGTCGTCCACTCCGTGGCAAGTCCATTACACTGCCAGTCGCTCTGCCCATCTAATTACGGATTATTTGGATGGAGGATCTCTTCCATACTGCCAGCGGAAATTATGCTGAACAGTTACTGGTGATTTACCAGACTCAGCATACCACCATACACATTGGGTCTTTACAGTGGTGTCGTCATTATAGTTTAAATCACAATCAGCAACAAATGTAAACAAAACTTTGAGAGATGTAGAATACGTTGCAAAAACCGCATGTCTCTGTCTCAAATAGTTTATGAGCTACGTTACATTGTTTTGGTAGCAGGCCTTTGGGGACACCCGTACAACAATATGCAAATAGGTAATAACTTCGATTATGCACGACTTGTTTTCATTGAAGTCGGAACTTTTAAATAAGCTGGCATCAGAAAATGAGTTCGACAAATTTAACAAAGAAATACATATTGCGGAAACCAACAAAATGGGACCACAAATTCGTCCTTCTGAGGAATTTGTTTAGTTAACACAGTTGCCACTGTTTCGGGGCACGCCGTAGCGTAGTGGTTAAGGCACTGAGCTACAAGCCGGAGGGTCGAGGGTTCGAGTCCCGGTGGGCACTATGGCCCTGGGGTCGACTCAGCCTCTAACTGAAATGAGTACCAGACGCTTGTTCTGGGATAAAGGCGGCCGTCACGCAGGGCTGACAACCCGGCTGACATCAAGTGCCGATTGTCAAGAAAAAGTGGGAGCCCTAACCTCCTACTACCCCAAGGGCCTCCTGAGGCCTGTAGTGGGATGACTTTACCTTTACCTTTACCCACTGTTTCTCAATCTACAAGCCGCCACTGGATGTGTTCAACAAATGTAAATTACGCGGACAGAAGTAACAAATTCATAAGTCAATATTATTTAATTATAAAGGTAATTAGAAATATATGAATTCACATTATAAATTTTAATAGTTATGATACAGTTTATATTTAATTTTGCAGAAGTAATTAAATCAGTCTCCATTTATTCCATTATTACAAGTAACATTTGAATAGCGATACACATTCCTGTTTCATAAAATGATGTGGTTTCGAGGTAGCGTGCTGCATTGTTACGCCCGGGTTCGATTCCCGGTCGGGACAGGCTCCTGGGTGAGGTTTTTTCGGGTTTTTTCCTCAGCTGTAAGACAAATGTCAGGATGCTTAGGGCCCAACGGTTCCCGAAAATCATCCTTATCATTATCATCATCATCCTTCACCGGTGTGGATAGCAACGGGAAGCTACCACACCTATAATTCCCTAGTAAAGCTGCAAAGCATAGCATGAAAATGCTATGATTGCAGTGAAAGACCTGCCCTCGGGCAGATTACTATGGATGGATGGATCCCTCTTTTATATTGAAATATTCCTAATAAGTAATAACTTCAAATATACACACGGGCAAGTTTATTCTGAGCGTATTTTAGGATGTCTTTAGTTTTGGCTGTTAAATATTTTTATATTAAAAATAATTAAATTCGTCTTAATATTTAATAGTATATAACTTTTGTTACTTCTTAATTTCTATTTACCGTGATATAAATTTCTTATACCAAACATACAGGCCTATAATTCAATTTCATCTGGGGGTAATTCATACTTCAATTCACAATGTTTTAGTAACAAACAAATGTCAATTTATAAACATGTTATATTGTATTTAATTTGAATATACGTCTGTTGTGTGACCAAAAGTACCACATTTCTTCTATAAATAAGTTTATATTAACTTTATTAATTTCAGTTTTATTTAATCTTTTGTAATATTCTGGTTGCATTCCCACTTACGTATGAGAAATAATGAATTAAAACGAATACCGCATGTTAAGAGATGCGAACCAGTGATGTGCTATCCAAGTATTAGTTCAAAACTCTTATACATGCACATTGGTAAATTACGATGCGACGTTGGCAAGTGGTTTTTACAGAATTGAGAAAAATGTTTAAAAACAGAGCGATAGCGAGGTTATTAATATCCGAGATTCTGTAAAACACTTCGCAAACCTGCATTGTACATTATCTTTTTATTTTCAAAATAATAAATAATAGTAAAATAATAACATATTTGTTGGAAATATTTGCGTTCATTATAAACAATTGATTAACGTTAATAGTGTTGGCAATGTTTATTAGTTGAAACTACAGGAGGCCGTGACACCGACAGTTATAAAATGGCGGCAAGTACGTATTTATTTTTTATATTGTTTCAAATAAAGTTCAGTTCATTTAAAATGTAGTGATTTGTCTCGTATAATGTATATTAACACTACCTTTTGTATGTTTTTTGTATATAGGCCTACATTGTACCTAGTATACATATAGGGCAGTGGTTTTACTTCCCACACGTGGTTTGTAATATATAATATTACAGTATAGTTATGTAGGTTGCAGTAGAGTTATTTAGGTTGGCAACCCCGAAATGTAGGATGTTTAACTTTCGATCATGGTCGCCATTGTTGTATGACAAAACGCACTATCGCAAAAAAAAAAATATATATCTTTACGTTCCAAGAAATTAAAGAGTTTTATCCACAAAACTTCACATAGAAACCTTCTGGCATACATCTTATTTATGGATATCCACAGGGAATTATTGTATTTTCTCTTATAAAATGTAGTTGTATTGATTTGAGTACTGTATTATTTTAATGTTGCTGTATAAAGAACAAGCTTCTCTTAAATGTCGATTATGTTTTGTTGATCAGTTTTCAGACACAGGAATACGGTAACGATGGGGGACCTTAGTGTGAACATCATTGTCAAGATCTCGGTAATGGCAGCTGTTCTTTTCCTCACAACAAATACAGGTGAATAGGGCCTTTCTTATTTTTAATTGCTAATTTAAACAAATCATTGAGTTAATGTGCTAACAATACTTAATTTGTTTAACAACTAATTATTATTTATATACACATATTCAATGTTTACACATCTTTCTGTGCCTAAAATATATTATCCTTCTCCACTAGTCTCTATCCATCCACTCTATGTTATCCAGTCCTTTTATTCTTTAATAAATTCTCTATCTATCTTCGGGTTTTTACAGCTGCTGCCATCTTCCCGTGCCAAACCTCCAAATCCTACGATCTTGGGCATCTTCGATGCTTAGCCCTCTAGCTTGCATTACTGTCTTCATGTTTTCCTTCCATGTTAACTTTGGTCTCCCTCTTTTCTTCTTTCTGTTCGGATGCCATTCATATAGTTGCTTCGGCCATCGCTCATCTTCCATTCTCAAAACATGTCCTAACCGCTTTAATTCCTTCTCCTCAATTCTTTCAATTATGCTTTCTTCTGCTTCCATTATGTTTCTAATTTCATTATTTGTGACATGTTCTAATTTAGACTTTCTGGCACTTCTGCGTAAATAATCCATTTCTAGAGCTACTAGTCTATTCTTGTAGTATTTAATGATTGTCCATACCTCACAAATTAACTAACTAAATAACTGGCTTTAACGAATACGTAGGTTTAAGGCCGCTCTCGATACATCCCTATCCTAACCTAATGTTTTCCAATCATCTCCTGTATAATCTACTTTCCTCAGATCGTTGTTAATGTTGTTCTCCCACCTCATTCTTGGTCTACCAACTGGATATTTTCCTTATGTTTTTTCCTACAAAAAGTTCCCATGCCCTTCTATTATTCTCCATTCGTGCCACTTGTCCCTCCCATCGCAGTCAACGAGACTTAACTATTCTTATTATATCTGAATTCCCATAAAGATGATGTGACTCATTATTTAGTCTTCTCCATTCACCTGCCTGTTCATCTCTCTTTGGTCTAAAAATGTTCCTAAGAAAAATACACGTAAACTTATCTCCTCCCTTAGAGAATGAGAGAGAGAGAGAGAGAGAGAGAGAGAGAGAGAGAGAGAGAGAGGAGTGTGTCCATGTTTCGCATCCATATAATATAACTGGGAGGTTAGCAGTTTTATATTCTCAGTTTAATGTTGGGACGACAAGAGTCCATGTAATGTATAATAGCATCCATTTCCATAGTTTAACCTATGTTAAATTTCTTTGTGCATCTCATTCCTGTTTGTAATTATTATTCTCAAGTATTTCAATTCAGCCAGTTCTTAAAAATGTCATTCATTTGTCATTAGCTGGCCGTTTCCATTATATAATGCATTTCTTTGTATGGCTATGTATTTGATTTTATTGACGTTTACTTTCAGTCCCAATTTCTTAGTGTTACTGTATAGAGTGTGCGTGTTGACCCTTAGTATCTCCTTTCTATTGCCTAATAATACATTATCAGCATAAACTAACATCTTAATAATACTACTGAGTTGCAGGATTTCTTTATCATCTAAAGAATCGATGACAAGCTCTAGTACAAAATTGAATAGTAGGAGCGATAGTGCATCTCCTTGCTTTAGCCCATTGTGAATTTGAAAAGTATCTGAAAGCTGTTTAACACTCACCCTAACCTTTGTGCCATTAGACACTATTGAATAAGTCTAACAAACCTTTTAGGAAATTCGAACTCCAGCAGGATACTATATAACTTCTTCTTCTTAATGTATTTGTATGCCTTTTTGAAGTCTATATAGGTATATAGTTTATGCAAAGTGATCTTATATTCCCATTTCTTTTCTAAAAAAATAATTTTTATAAGGCTTGAATATTGATAAAAAAATACGAATTGTCACTTGATACATTAAATATTCTAACAAACGATATATTAATTATGAATTATTTTCTATGGCAATCTTTAAACTGTGTCATTACATGTTCAGACATATAGTTTAAGTATTTAGCTAATGTATTTAAAGCTAATTATTCCTCTTTATTCCTTTGTATTAATTGTATATCTCGTATAAAGATTCGTGCTGTTTATTTTGGAAGCCACAACTTTTTGAATGGACATCGGATGGTCCATTATTGCGTGTATACATTTCGGCGCCGGTCACCATATTGATCTTCACATGGAGAGACGCTGGTCTTATCTTGTGCATGCCTCACGTCTTAATTTACTCGCCAAATCTTGTCTCTGCACCAGTCTGGCATCCCAAACAGTAGCACACATACCAAATCGGGTTAACCTTTGTCTGAAGACCTACATTGAAATTCTACCGTAATTATGCATTTTCTAGTAATAATGAGCAATTTTCTAGATGTGTTTAATCCATTTCTACAAAATATATAACTCTTTTACTATAGTTGAATGCAGGCTTTCACGGCCGGTAATCATAATGTTGAGTGATTCCGGGTTCTGTGGCCGTGGTCCATAGTTGGTGTTGATACCAGACGTTTCGCCCTCAACTGCGGAGGGCATCTTCAGTGGCGAGTGCTTCTAGGCGTGTTTCCTGGTCGGAAGCTCTACTTAGACTATATTGTTACTTTGTCTACTTTTACTATATTGTTAAATACCGTCATTCTAATATAATCTTATAAATTATTTTTTTTTTAAATTTTAGAGTAAAATTATGCCGATAAATCCACCTTATGATCCAGAGGAAAATTCGTTGCCTTTGACGAATATCCTCGGTCGGAATATGTTCACTGATTAATATTTGCTTCTGATTTTTTCCTCAACTTTAAGAAAGAGTCAGGACATTTTAAGGCCCAAATAGTTCCCGAACCATCTGGACTTCATCATCATTCATATTCTAGTATTGGTGTCTTTAAACATTAAATTCGCAATGTATTTTATCGGATGCATCAATTGTTTTAATTTATCTAATTGCTTTAATAAAACAGAAGAAAGCTAACGATAAGAAATTACTAAATGTGTGTGGAATTACACAATATACTTTTAATAATAACAGTTATGCACCATTTCGTTTTCAGTGCAGTCCGTCACATTTAAATACCTCATACGAGAAATTACTCTTTTGCCAATTTAAGGGTTAATTAGACTAAAAGTGTATAAAACACTGGCTCTTCCAACTCTTTTGTATGGTAGCGAAGTATGGACGTTGAAACAGAAGGATATACAGAGACTTAGATCTGCTGAAATGATACCTTCGGAGGACTGCAAGATACACACTATTAGATCACAAAAAATGAAGACATCTTAGAAGAATTACACATGGAACCTTTAGAAAACAACATTTCTGATTATAAGTCAAGATGGATGCAACATGTTCATCGAATGGAAGATCACAGGATACCCAAACACATGTTAAGATATCAACCTGCAGGAAGAAGAAGAAGAAGAAGAAGAAGACCAGGACGTCCACTCAAAAGACTTCTGAATGGTGTTTCTCTTGAGGCCAAAACAGGTCAACAAATGGCCTAAATTCGTGAATGTACTGTGATGATGATGATGATGAACGAGTGAATGGTGTGTAATGTAAATATTCATGTTACCTCAGAGGTTGCTTTGACTTTATCACTCATCCAGCGTGGCTCATCAGGTCCCCGTCTGGCTAAAATAGTATTGCATAATCCAGATTTACAAATCCATAGATCATGTCCTCATGTCCCTGTAAAGACGGGAGGCATGGGTCACATGTTAATAAACTACAAATGAACATGTTAAAACTAAAGCAAGAGAGAGATAGAGTGATTAGTAATAATTTTAATTAGTACCTTTGCAGGCTAGGAAAATGTAAAATACGTGTTCCAGTAATTGCACAGTTTACTTAAACTTTCAAATTCCATTATGATAAAATTCATATTAAAATTCCATTGAGGTAAACACTCACATAGTAAAATATAAAATAGATTTTCATTAATATTTAAAGGAAGTGACACTATGAGGTTTATTTTAATTATTAAATAGAGTTGAATTTAAAAACTCACCTCATAAGTGTAAATTTAAGACTAATTTCGATACGTCTTCCTATCATTTTGAATTCTATCTAAGTGGAGATAGAATAGTTAGATAGAATTGAAAATTATACGAAGACGTATCGAAACTAGTCTTAAAGAAATCTACAATTATGAGGTGAGGTGTTAAATTCAACTCTATTTATTAATTAAAATAGATACCTCGTAGCCACCGTCGACGCTGGAAGGCCGCTGATGTCAAAAGAGTCACAAAACAACAACAGTTAGCAGCGCATATACTTCTGGTGAAGACGGAAGTCGTTTTCCGTTCTTCTTCTTCTTCTTCTTCACGGTTTAGGCTTATTTTCTAGCCTGTTCCGGCTCCAAATTGCTGCTCTTTCCATCTTTTACTTGGCCTTCCCAAACTTCTTCTTCCTCGTGGTGAATAGTTGTATGCTGCTTTTGGCATTCTATTCTCAGTCATCCTTGCCAAGTGTTCTTTCCAGTTTGTTCTGTATTTCTCTACTGTTGTGTTTAATTCCTCTACTTTTAGTTGTTGTCTTATTTCTGTGTTATGTTTTTTGTCTGTTCTTTGTCCCGCTATTGATCTGAGGAATCTCATTTCAGCAGCTTGTGTTCCGGCAGATTGTTGTGTTGTCACTGTCCATGTTTCGGATCCATAAGTAATAATTGGCACTGCCATTGTCTTGTATAATTTCATTATAGAGTCTTTCCCGGCTTTATTTTTCAAAGTTCTTTTTAGTGTACCTGTTACATAATTAAACATATTTAGTTTATTATTTATATCTGTTTCCGCTGTGTATGAAATTTCGCAACCTAGGAAGTTATATCTTACTACTTGTTCCATTGGTTCATTTTCTAATATTATCTTTGTCCGAACTGGATGAGCACCCTTGAAGGCCATTGTTTTTATTTTTTGTGAGGATATTTCCATGTTGTATCTTTTTTATATGTCATTTAGTTTATGTAGCATCCTTTGTAGTTCGTCCTCTGTTTTTGCTATTAAAATCTGATCATCTGTAAAACCTACTGTTTTATTACTGTATTTGCTAAATTAATTCCCCCAGTCGTCATTTGCTTCCATGATCTTTTCATGTCGTCGAAATAAATGTTAAAAAGAGTGGTTGATATTGGACAACCTTGTCTAACTCCATCTGTTATATGTACTAGTTCCCTTTGATTTATTTTTATTTTTGTTTTCTCATACATTTTCTTAATTACTACTATCAAGTGTAGTGGAATTCCTTTTTCACTTAATATGTTCCATAATTTTGGTCTAGACACTTTATCAAAGGCCTTCTTATAATCTATAAAGAGGATGTGCGTCTCTAAGTTGAATTCTCTTCGCTTCTCTATTATTTGTCTTCAAGTGAATACGTTGTCTTTGCAGCTTTTTCCTTTCCTAAATACTGTCTGCTCTTCTGATATTATTGCGTCTACTATAGTTGTTAATCTTTGGTTGATAATTTTTGCATATATTTTGTATGCTGCACATAGTAAGCTTATGCCTCTATAGTTTTCTGGCTTTGTTTTATCGCTTTTTTAAGTATTGAGATTATTTTTCCAATTTTCCATTCTTCTGGTATTGCATTTTGTTTCCAGCACTTGTTATAGAATTTTAATAATCTTTCTTGAAAATTCTTTGGGGCATTTTTGATCAATTCTATGTTTATATTGCCTATTCCGCATGCTTTATTATTTTTACATTTTTTAAAAATATTTTCTATCATTTCATACATCTCTAATTCATCTACTTCTGCATATTGTTTTCCGTTCTTAAAAGTTAAAAAATCAACCTAGTTGAGAATGACGGCACCTTCCAGGTATATATTTTAATATTCTAGTTTGTGGTTCTAAATTCCATGTTATTTCTGTATGACTATTTAGCTCACGATTCCTTCATAAGAATATCACGAATTAATCGGATCACAGTTATTTATCGGCACAACTTTATCGTTTTTCTGTTGTAAATTTCGTGATATTACATTGCATTTTTTTAAAAATAAAGTTCATTGCATCAACGGAACGAAATATCTTCATAACTCATGCATCTATACATAAGGTCCTTGATGTAAACATCAGTGCTATCTTACTTTACTGTTGTTTTTAAACTGCTACAAATAACTTACATATTTATTTTTTTATTGTATATATCTACATCATCAAAACTACAGTGTATCAATTATACAATAGAATTCTCTTTGAAAAAAAAAGTTAAATTATTGCATCCCTCAAAAATGGTTTTAATTTGGACATTTATATTTCCCATTCTTAGCGTTCATAACGTATTAACATCTTATAAATTCATTTTATGGTACTGGCATTTCATTTTTTCTAAATGTATTAAATAGATAAAAAATCCAACTCACCTTCCAGATTCAGTCAATAATTTCACTTTGTATTACTGATAATAAGAGAATTTTTAATTACATCGCACATTATGCGAGAATGTAGGATAACAACAAGGGCTAAATTCAGAATGAAATTAAATACAGTAAATAGGCGCGATACGGTTTTAGATGTTAAAGTGTCTAAAAAGTGAAATAAATGGGTATTTTATAAGAAAACAAAAACAAAATAATTCTATTGACGTTATTGCCAAAGTTAGTTAATTTGTTTTCATGTTACATTGTACAAATGAAGGTGAGCCAGGGCACATAATGTATTATATTTTGTCATTTATCTGTTTTGAAACACAAAAAGACAATGAATAAATAAACTTACAAACATTAAAATAATAAACTTCAACATTTTCAAAGTCGGAACAAGGTATTATCTTTCTCTCTCAATGTGTATTGCAAGTTATTTTTAGTATCAGTTATGTTTGACCTCTTTTATCGTAAATACAAAATATTCAGTCTTTGACATTAATATTATATAGAGTAATATTACGCTATCGAAGTTACTTTACAAAATAAATTATCATACGTATATATCAAGTCTCTTTCAACAAACATGTTCCTTCAGAGATAACAAAGCTTGAAATATTTTATTTGAAATATGTGAGAATATTTATCAACTCTTTATTAAGTGGGCTTGATCTAGCCCCAAAATAGAATATTTCTTAATTATTCAGTGCTTTTCTAGTATCTATCACCAACATCAACGGGGTCTTCTTTAATGTCAATTCTTTTTACTTTAATTTTTATTCCTACTCCACTTTTTCTAACCTTAACTCCTTATCTTTTTACCAGAAACATTTTTATTTTGTCAAATTAATGTCTTCCCATTCTATACTATCTGATATGCCCTCTTACAATGGTAATATACTTCCCATGCAAATATTAATATTTTTCATTTTTATCATGATATGACTTAAATTAGTATATGTAATATTAATTTATGTTTTATTTGGTGGATTATTTTAAGGAATTAGGCAAAGGTTTATTCTCCTGTTTATCAAAAACATCGCTTGCACGTTTGTAGCGGTTAGAAGGAAAAGGGGTGTTAGTGGTCTTTTTTTTCTCGCTTTCTTGAAGCACATTTTTATTTAGTGGCAAAAGGATATAAATGTATGCGTTAGATGTAGATAAAGAATGATTGTTATAATTTTTAATTATATATGATTACCTTATACAACAACAATTTTAAACCTATTTTTCTCAATACTACAAAACTTGCAGTAATTTGCTTCTAACCGAGTCATTTAATAATTTTAAATAAATATCGCGTGCCAATATGTTATCGAAGAATTAAGAATAATATTTGAACATCGTTGGGGCAACATTTTATTTAAACTGAGAAACATATTTCAAAATTGAACATGTCCACTTCATAATTTTCTTGTCATGAGAAGCCCAAAAACCCATCTCAAAATGTATATTTTAATGTGTTTGGTGTAAAAACCTACATTCCCAATACCGGATTTGTTCAAATTTCTAAGAAAATAGACATCTGATGGCTCCACCATGACACTTATTTGCATGATGTTAGGTGACTGAAAACTAGTATTAGCTGTGCAAAATGTATTTTCCAGTATGGTAGTAGTTTTATAAATTGAGTCTTGTATGATTTTTTTTCAGAAGAAAACATTCGTTGGTTTTGTAAAAAATTGCCACGACTGGACAATTTTTTATTTCATTCTTCTTTATAGACTAAGATAATATATAGTCTATATTTTAGCGATATTAAGAAATGGTGAATATGAGAATATTAGTAATGAATTTCATACCCAGTACTTGCTTTAGTGATAATTTTTTAGGCTTGAGGTTTTTTATGTGCCATAGTTTACGACACGAGACTCAAGACTTTGGTACCTATCCAAATAAGGATTTTTAAGACTGAAAAATCCATCGATCCCGATACTCGAATGTTGGAACCGGTATTTCAGAGCATGGTAATCACTGATATACACGTACATATATTATATACAGAGTGCAGCACAAGTCAGTTATCCGAAAATGCAAATATATTATTTTCAGAGCTTACAACATCTATACGATAAACAGTACCGAAATTGTTTAAAGATTGTTCAAAGTGGTCTCCATTACTGTTTAAGCATTTATGACATCGTTTTAAAGACTGATTTGTAGGTGTTATAACACAATTTCCCATTATTACCAAAAGTGTTTTCAAATTCGTGTACAATCAAATCCCGTAAATGTTGAAGGTTTAATAGTTTTGTTCTATAGCTAGTCATTTGTTACCAATAAGTCAGTGTTACCAGTACTTCTAAACAAATATTCGTCACAGAACATCGACTTTTTGATACCACGGCCTCCCCGGAAAAAAGTAGCCTATCTTGAAATCATTTATATACATGATACTGGACAAGATGTATTTCCTAGTTAGCAAATTACCTCAAGCAATAGTGTTTGAGATTATATTCTTAAGGTCCCGTATTCAAACCCCAGTTTCAACCAATGTGACATTTTTCTTGCAACCATGTACAGTGGTTAACTGACTTATGCAGCAACCTGTATAAATGTGTGTATGTATGTGTGTGTGTGTCGACCGCTATGGTCTTGGGGTAGCGTCGCTGCCTCGTACGTAGCGAACCGAGTTCGATTCCCGCTCGGGACAAGTTTCCTGGTTAATTTTTTCGGGGTTTTTCCTCGTCTTTATGACAAATCTCAGAAAATTTTAAGGCTCAAACGGTCATCTGACCATTAAGATTAATCATCGTTATATTCCCCATGTTTCGTATGAATATGTGTGTGAATGGTAAGTTTCGTTTTAATGTTGTGTTGTCTCGAAGGACGCTTTTACGTAGAGCTGATACCTCATTCAGGGACGTCCTCCATGTCCGTGTGTTGTCAAAAAAGTATGTGTGTGATCCATAATTTAAAATCCCTCTCCCGACAGGTCTGTAAGAACGGATGGCGTGTGGCACGTAAAAGTACTTATCAAGGTGACAGGTTAAACTGCGTCAATGGAATGGAATATATATATTTCTTTTTAATGTATGATACTTCAGGTTATAAAGAAACAGTGCCTCCTCGTGTTCCGGTTGTTGGCTTAGATAAATAGTACAGCTAGTCTGAAGCTTAGAAGAGATTGCAATGTTTGACAACTTGTAGTACATTGAAACGAAGCAAATTTGTTACAAAAGTCCGACGTCAGTTCTTAGTTTCTTTTCAACGTGTATTTTAACTTTAATACCCATTTAGATGTTAGAATTGAATTGTGCTGACGTAGATATTTGTCATTGGTTGCCAAGATCATGTGACCTACTTGTAGAGACAATGATTTACTCCTTGTGTAAGCAACCCTTACATTCAGGGTCGGCGTACACAATCCATCAAAGTTTTTGTTTATCCATATGGAAATCTTGACAGAGATTCCTTTAGAAAACTGAAAAATTGTTATCTTGAAATACAGTAAAGGGATAATGCGTTATTTAAATCATGCCATTCCATGACCTTTTAAAATAAAAATAAAATCTCTTTAAGTAGCCAAGTTACAATAGAAAATACACGTAATAATTTCTTATTTAACTCTAGAATGAATTTATATGTTTTCAATTTACATGTTTACATTTAAATACAAATAATTTGTTATTATTATTCAACTCTCAACAAGAAAGTAACATCCAAGCAGCCGAGATTTTTAAGAAGAGTAAAATGATGCGCTAGGATGGACCAGATAAGAAATGAGGATATCCGTGAAGAATTGCAGGTCTACTTCATAAAAGAAAAGATATTTAAAAACAAGAATCAGTGGAAAGAACATGTAGAAAGAATGGAAGAAAGTAGATTACCAAATGAAATCTTGTATTATTTTCCGAGAGGAAGAAGAGATGTCGGACGTCCTCGAAAGAGATGGTCTTAGATCTATTAGTGAAGACAGAACAGGCAATTAATGCCTAAACCAGGAAGTGAAGAAGAAGGGATATTCAACTCTCTCCAGTTCCCCTGGAATAGTCCAAACTTGTGTTCAGGTGGCAACAAAAATATTTAATAATAGCCTAATAATAATAATAATAATAATAATAATAATAAAATTGTATTAGAATAATATGGAATTAAGCAGAGGATAGCAATGGCAAAATAAGTTTTTAACAAGAAGAGAAGGATTTTCTGCGGACCTTTGAAAAAATAATTACGGAAGAGGCTAGTGAAGTACTTTGTGTGAGTATAGCATTGTATGGTGCAGAGGCTTGGACATTACAACGAAATGAGGAAAAGCGAGTGGAAGTTTTGAGTTGTGGATATGGAGAATGATGGAACGTATAAAATGGACAGACAAAATAAAAAAATAAAGATGTGCTAGACAGAGTAGATGAAGGAAGAACAATGCTGGAACTCATAAACAAGAGGAAAAGAAATTGGATTGGCTACTGGCTAAGAAGAAACTGCCTGCTGACGGATACCCTATAAGGAATGGTCAACGGAAAGAAAGTTCGAGGCAGAAAAATACATCAGATGATAGTCAATATTAAAATAAATGGTTTGTATGCGGATACAAAAAGGCAAGCTGATTTATGGAAAGAGTGGAGAATGCTGAGTTTGCAGTGAAAGATTTGCTCTTAGGCAGAACACTACCTATATATCCATCCATAGTAATTCTGCCCGAAGGCAGGTCCTTCACTGCAATCATAGCATTTTCATGCTATGCTTGCAGCTTTACTAGGGAATTGTGTAGGTGTGGTAGCTTCCCGTTGCTTTCCACACCGGTGAAGGATGATGATGATAATGGTAAGGATGATGGCCATATGATTTCGGGGACCGTTTGGGCCTTAAAGTTTTCCTGACATTTGTCTTACAGGTGAGGAAAAACCCCTATAAAAACCTCACCCAGAAAAACTGCCCCGACCGGGGATCGAACCCGGGCCCGCTGCGTGACAAGGCAGCACGCTACCTCGAGACCACAGCATATATATAACATAAGAATTTGTTTAATATTGCTCAAAGTCAAAAATTTAATTATAACATATATATATATTATATATATATATATATATATATATATATATATATATAATATGGAATTAAAGTAAAACATTTAATTATAATATATATATAATATGGAATTCCTTTTGCTATTGAGAAAATTACGGCTTCGTACATGCTGTAAACATTTATTATGTGGCATCAACAGTGCGTGACTTCATCCTTTGTACTCACTGCGAAAATCCCGGGAATTCTCATTCTCGAGTTCTTGCAATCGGTACTCGAGATTCTCGTGGCCGCACTCCTTTCAGTCGCTCTCGCTTACGAGAGCGAGTAGGTGTAAGAGTTTGATCGCCTTTATAAGACTGTAAAAATGTCTAAGTTTGACGTTTCTGACAGCTTGATTATTTTTGTTACATAACTGTTTATATTGATTGAGATTTGTGTACGTTTTTTCAAGTTTATATTTCTAATAAGCTACGTCTCTTTCAGTCATCAAATTACTAATTACAACAGTTATTCAGGGATCAGGGTGTCATTTCACGAGTTTAGTTTTCATTGAAGCGTGTATGTCATATAATCATTATACGGGTTCTTCATTTATAACCTAACGGGCACACGGCGTTTTGCCTGTGCGCGGTTGGGTGTGCCACAGCCGGCTTTGTTCCTACATAAACTCCGCGCGTAAAGCAAGTATAAAAATCTTACTTTATACTGTGCTGTTAGCACTAAACGCATAATCGGTCCAACATTTTACGAGCAGACTGTAAATGCAGGGAGGACCGAAATTACATTTTGACTCATTTTTTTCGTGAACTGACAGAGGAAGAGAAATCATATGGGTTGTTTCAACAAGATTCTGCTACTACTCATACAGCAGAGGAGTCCATGGATAAAATTAGGGAAGTGTTTCAAGATAGTGATAAGTGCTGGTGTATGGCCCTCTCGCTCCCCTGATCCAACAGTGTGTGATTCTTACTTGTGGGGTGACCTAAAAGACAAAGTTTACGAGACAAATCCTCATATATTGGAAGAAACAAAACAAAATATTAGAAATGAAATCAGTAACATTACAGTGGCCCAACTTAATCAAGTGAACCAGAATGTGTTTTCCCGATATAATACCTGTTTAGCCGAGGGTGGACGACATTCCCAGCATCTCTATAAGGTAAGATTTTTATACATGCTTTACGCGAGGAGATTTTATATAGGTGCAAAGCCGGCTGGTGACACACCCAACTGCGCACAAGCAAAACGCCGTGTGCCCGTTAGGTTATAAATGAAGAATTCTGTATAAATTGCGTAACTTTTTCGTCTACAGAATACCACGGTATCTGCATAGCTACTTCAAGTATATGTTTAGGTCTCTACATGTGATAGTTCTACGAGCCAGTTTAGGATATGCTATGAATATAATAGATTTGAAAAATGGGAAATACAGGATGCGGCAAGCCAGTTAATCACTGCACATGGTTATAGGGGGGAAACATGTGCAGTGGTTAACTAAATTATGCCTCATTCTGTATAACAGCACTGTACATAAAATATGCGCCGAATTAAAAAAAAATGCATACGATTAAATGAATAGGGAGAAGTTATATAGTATCCTGCTAGACTTCGAAATTCCTAAAAACTTACTTAGACTTAATCGGATGTGTCTAAACACACTCTAATTCAACCCAGCAAGTTACTACAGACCTTATGGGCTCTGCCAGTGTCCCCCTACCTACAGAGGTAGATGTTGCCAAACTCATAATAACGGTATTTGTTTGTTCAGGAGGGGTGGAGCGGCAAGGTTAGTAGTACTTTTTCCAAATCCATATACTATACATTTAAAAACAGTTTTTCTTTTTACGGCATGCAAACTTGTTTTATAGTAAGTCTGAGAGTCGACACTTTCACACAAGATAGTACAGATCCGCAAGAGCTCAGTGACAAGTGATAATTTTTTTTCTTTAAGAGGGGGTGGTCGGCCGCGGTGGACTAGTGGTTATGCTCCTTGCCTCTGGTCCCGAGGGTCGCGGGTTCAAATCCGGCCGGGGTCGATGGATTTTTTAGGACGGAAAAATCCAAGGAGCAAGTCCTCCGGGAGGAACTTTAAGCCGTGGGTGTCGAGTCTGAAGATTTTCAGGCTCGTAAAAAATCCTTAAGCCTGAATGAAAAAGCCTCTAAGCAAAATTTACCGAATTTTCCCGTCCTAATATTACCTTGGTTTCCTAGATGTCAGTATGAGGCTGACCACGGACCACTCAAAATGACATCTATACGAAAACAAGTGTAACTAAATTATTATGGTTCAAATTCTTCCCTGTAGGGGGAGAGCGCCTAAATCTCTGTTAAGGGAAAACATAGGCTTACAATACAGTACAATAAGAGGGGGTGGCTTGGACGGCCACAACTTACAACTATGTACCTGCTGTGTTGCAATCTTCAGTTTTATATAAGGATTTCTCTCAAGAAAATAGTTAAAATGGCAACCCAGTTCCCTATTCCAAACACACAGTAACTTCCTGGGTTGAATCTGAGTGTAGCACAAAGAGTAGAGTGAGTGTAGGTAGATAGTTTGCAGAAACTTTCGAAATTTACACTGGCTTAAAGCAAGGATATGCATTATTTCCCATAACTTATTCTTCAGTTTTGTACAAGAGCATGCCATGAAATCTTTAGAGGATAAAGAGGGCCTAGAAATCAATGGTGTTAATAAACTATTAGTAGGCCTATATGTTGATGATTAAGTAGATCTACTATTAGGCATGTTTTTATCTGGATTTTTTCAGTTTTCCTCTGCCAAAAAACAATAAAAAAACTTCATTCCATCACTTCTCCATACTTACGCGATTCTTTTTTTTTTTTTATTTTTTATTTAATTTCATCTGTCCCCGAGATGGTGCGACAAGCTTGGAGGTATTCTTATGTATCACAGACCACAATATTAGGGGCCTAATCTGATTCCTTGACATGCAATTAAGCATGACACGAGCATAAGATTAATTTTTAACTAATTTAAATACAGTGTATATAGTTTTAAGGAGTGACTAAACTAATTGAATGGTTTTTTCTTTAACAGTGAACGCCATTAGTTGCTTCCAGTGTAACTCGGTGAAGGACCCAGGATGTGACACCATTACAGACAACAGTACAGAAAATGCTTATTATAGAGAATGTCAACCAATGTTAGGACAAGAAAAATCCAACTTCTTCTGCAGGACAATTACACTTTCTTGTAAGTATAACTAACTAATTCACTTACACTATCGAACCCGTAGGTTCATGCCCGCGTGAACATAAGCTCTCCATAGATCCCTATCTGAGCTAATTTTTTTTCAATCATCCCCTGTATAATCTACTTCCCTCAAATCATAGTTAATGTTATTCTCCCATCTCATTCTTGGTCTACCAACTGGGCTTTTTCCCTCTGGTTTTCTTACAAGAATCTTCCATGCACATCTTTCATTCCCCATTCGTGCCACATGTCCTGCCCATCGCAGTCTACGAGACTTAACTGTTCTTTTTCTTGTAAGTATAGGACAAGCTAAATTAATCCTTGAATTGGTGACACTCAATTTTTCAGGTAATTTAATTTGAATGTGTCGAACTTCAGCGATAAAAAGACGCGAAACGATATTGTTATTCTATTATTGTTAACTAAATCACTGGCACTAAGAAATCCGTAGGTTCATGGCAGCGTGGACATAAGCTCTCCATACATTTCTATCTGAACTAATGTTTTCCAATCATCTCCTGTATAATCTACTTCCCTCAAACCATGGTTTGTTATTCTCCCACCACATTCATGGTCTACTAAATGGGCGTTTTCCCTCTGGTTTCCTACAATAAGCCTCCATGTCATTACTTCATTCCCCATTCGTGTCACATGTCCTGTCCATCGCAGTCTACAAGACTTAACTGTTTTTATTACTATGCCATTCGAAGAGTGATGGTAACACTGCTATAAAACATAACAAATATTTAGGTTACTTTTGAGATTATGAACTTCATTTATAGTCTTTTGTCAAGTCACTACACGTTGCCAAATCCTTCGAGTACGGAGAACTCCATCTGCAGCACCATTTATGAGATATCTCTCATCTAATCATTCTAAAGCTTTCTGGATAAACTCATGATTGTAGTGGAATGCCTCGTAGAAGTTTTTTGATTTTTGAGAATAACTTATAGTCATAAGGACTCCTGTCTCTCCAGTCATCTTGTTCTCATTCCTTGCATCCACAAGTTTCAAGATCTTCCTTTCTTTCTTATTCCAGGTGAACTACATTCCAATGTTTTTCTGGATAACCTTTCTTCTTACATTCTTCGTACATGCCCATGCCAATTTAAGTGTTTTTATCTTATTTGTCCGTCGCCGTGGCTTAGTCCGTGGAGTCCCTACATTCTACTCTGGCGACCCGGGTTCTATTCCCGGCGGGGTAGGAGATTTCAAATTTCAACCTTGGTTCTGGGTGTGTGTTCTGTCCTTGTGTCTATATGTGAAAATAAAAAAAAAGTTAACAATAAGGTAAAACAAGAAGGAGAAACAGTGTAAATGAAAAAGAGGAAGAAAAAAAAGTTATGAGTACTTCTTTTAAAAAAAATATGAATATTTAATATTATTTTTTTATCGTATAACTTATATTTTTTTTGCGATTTTGAACATCTTGCTACTCTCTCCAAGAAATCCATGAATAATAATAATAATAATAATAATAATGTTATTATTATTATTATTTCAAAAAAAACTTATGTCGATGGAAATGGATTTCTTGAAGAGCACAGCAAAATGTTCAAAATTAGACACAATAAGAAATATAGTCATAAGAGAAAAAATGAATATTGGTTATTCAATAGTAGAATATATACAGTATAAGCAATTAAATTGGTATGGGCACGTACGACGAATGCAAGAAGAAAGATTACCCAGGAAAACATTGCAATGGTGTCCACCTGGAAGAAGGAGGAGAGGAAGACCTCGAAACTCGTGGATGCAGGAAATAAGAACTGGAATGAGAGCAAGGGGACTGGAGGACATGGATTGGATGGAGTGGAGAAGAAAAATAAAACTTTAGGCACAGAAAGATGTGTAAACATTAAAATTCTGTAAATAAATAAATAACTAAATAAATAATAATAATAATAATAATAATAATAATAATAATAATAATAATAATATTATTATTATATTATTATTATTATTATTAGTAGTAGTAGTAGTAGTAGTAGTAGTAGTATAGTAGTAGTAGTAGTAGTAGTAGTAGTAGTAGTATAGTAGTAGTAGTAGTAGTAGTAGTAGTAGTAGTAGTAGTAGTAGTAGTAGTAGTAGTAGTAGTAGTAGTAGTAGTAGTAGTAGTAGTAGTAGTAGTAGTAGTAGTAGTAGTAGTAGTAGTAGTAGTAGTAGTAGTAGTAGTAGTAGTAGTAGTAGTAGTAGTAGTAGTAGTAGTAGTAGTTCACCGCTGTGATCTCGTGGTAGCGTGCTGCCTTGTCACGCAGCGGGCCCGGGTTCAATTCCCGTTCGGGACAAGCTTCCTGGGTGAGGTTCTTTAGGGTTTTTTTCATCACTGTAAGACAAATGTCAGGAAGCTTTGAGACCCAAACGGTCCCCGAACATCATCTGGCCATCATCATCTCCGTCGGAGTGGAAAGCGACAGGAAGCTACCACACTTATAATACCTAGTAAATGTGCAAAGTATAGCATGAAAATGCTATGTATGCAATGTAAGACCTGCCCTAGAGCAGTACACTATACGAAAAATAATTATTATTATTATTATTATTAATATTATTAACTGATATAATATGATCATATCAAAGTGTCACCCAATTAAGTTGATTTAAATATTATTGTTATATCAATGATCCAATGTTAAAATTACTGAAATGTGGACCTTGTCTCCAAATATATTTTCAACCCCTCCAGTTGAGAAACACGACTGATTGCTAATTGATTGTTAATTATATTTTTTGCAGTAAAGGAAACAGGATCTCACGTAAGAGTTGTCAGATCTTGTGGTTGGGAGAGATACAAGAGAGACTGTTACGAATATGAAGATGAAGATCACAAAGAGACGGTGTGCCAATGTTTTACAGACGGTTGTAACTCAAGAGCTTCACCAGGTGTTTTGCATTCAACATTACTGGCCTTCCTGTCTATTTTACCTGTTTTATTCACATTACACACGAAATAACAAACTTCAATTGTGATTCGTTAAAACAAACATTTTATCAACAACTTGAAGACCTTTTCATATTTCATTGTTTTGTTATTGGTGACTGTGCTTACATCCAAATAATATTTTTCACTTTTAAAACTTGTTTTGTTTCAATTACTCTCTCTCTCTCTCTCTCTCTCTCTCTCTCTCTCTCTCTCTCTCTCTCTCTCTCTCTCTCTCTCTCCCTCTCTGTGTCTGTCTCTCTCTAGTTAAGAGATTATAGATACACAGTTTATGAGGAAGTTTATGGTGTGGCCACTAATGGGAGTAATAGACGAATATATATTATTGCATTTATACCATCTTCTAAATTTGATATGATATTAGGTCCCACAATCCGTTTTGAGATTCATAGTGGCCAACCTGAGGAAGTTCACTCTGAAAAGAAAGCCATATATGAGCCAACAGTTGACTATTACAAAGATAAATACCAATTAAATAGTGTAACTGTCACAGGATTGATGATCGGGCAAGATGTACAGTACCATACCAGGATTCGTAGATAAATTTTGGAATTTCTTAGATTTGGACAGAGTGTTTTTTTTTTAAATTACCATCGCTGCCATTAGAGGATCAATTTCAATTTTAAGAAGCCATCTTTACAAAATTTCTACTTTATAGAGTATACTTCAATTACAATTTGAATTTTTAAAAATGTATTTACAAAACGTATTTCATCAATTTCGAAAATTAATTGTCTGTATCACTTTGTCCTTGCGGTAATCCTCTAATGAGGAAAGAAATCTTATATATAAAAATTAATGTTTGTTTGTATATTTGTTTGTTTGTGCGTACTTTATGCGCGGCCATACCGTTGACCCGATTGTGATGGGGTGTTTTGCAAAATGTTCAGGAGATTCCCGGGATGAACATAGGCTATAAGAGAGTTGTGATACTCAACTCCTACACCCTTAAAAATCGCTATTTGTAGTGGAAAACGTGAAAAAAAAGTAGCTCTTTGGACGCTTAAATGGCTTACGCTGCCAAACCCATAAGAAATACACAAAATCAATGTACACAGAATTGAATATCTCAAAAAGCTCTACAAAAAAGTCCACGACAGCATATGTTTATCTCTTATGGATAACTCACAAAAACCATTTTTGTCTTTTATTGATACCAATAGTCCCTTATCTCTTACGGATAACTCACAATAACCATTTTTGTCTTTCATTGATACCAAGAGTCTCGCGCCGTAGCCGAGTGGTTTAGGCAAGAAGTCTTGGCGCAGAATTACGGGACTTATGCTGGTTCGAGTCTCTATGGGGGAAGAAATTTTTCTCATGGAATGTCGGCTAGTATGGGACCGGTGCACAGTGGGTCAGAAATGAAATCTAGTTGAAAAAAAAACTGTTTTGACTCATTCTCATCAATTTATCTTTTTTTTCACTCTAATATAATTGTAATATGACGGTTCTTAAATTATCTGCAAAGGAGGGTACAATTCTAATGTTCATGACTGTGTGACGTCATCATTCACACTTCTTGAGCCACAACAGAAGGCTGTAAGAGGTTTTCTTGCGAACTTATTTAATAATATCTAATTATGTCCTAATTGCTGAATTTTATGGTAAAAAAGTAACATATTGTTATCGTCCGCCCATGACATGAGAATTGAACGTTCCGGCAGGACGTCTGCCGCGTACGCTAGTATATAATAAAAAAGCGAACTTTGGATTATCGGTATTGATAAATTATGTAATCCTTGAAAAGACGTCTGATAAGAGCCATACTAAAGTGGTTGCTGACTAGCTTTCTAACAAAACAGAGTGTCACGTGGTCAGTCAAAAATAAATCCCGACTTTTTTCCACAAGCTTCTTGCACATAATCATCATCATCATCATCATCATCATAATAGTTCATTCATGAATTTAGGCCATTTGCTGACCTGTTTCCTCAATAGAAATACTATCCAAATGTCTTTTGACTAAACGATCGGGTCTTCTTCTTCCTGCAGATTGATAGCTTAACATCTGCTTGGGTATTCTGTGATCCTCCATCCATCTTGATATATAATGAGATATTTTGTACTAAATTTATGCAGAAATTTTAAATGAAAAATTGAAAAGTTCCAGTGAACATTTTGTTATCGAATGTCAAAATGGATTTAGGAAGGGACGGTCTCGTATTGATTCAGCATTTTATGTTAAACTATTGCTTACACATAATTAATTTGCAGAAAGCGGAATTCAGGGAGCAGTTTTGCCTGTTCAAGTGAATACTGAACTTGAACATTCGGTTTACAATGTTAACTGAGACTTTCGCATAATGAAAACAAGTGCATCTAATTAATTAACTCCAGTGACTTATGAAAACAATTGGCTTATTGCATATTTCACTAAGACCCCCGATGGCCTGTATTTTCAACCAACTGAATACAATTCATATCTCCGATATCCCGTTCCCTAAGATCGTCCAAATATTTTCCTCCCGCCTATGTTTAAGCCTTCCTAATGGTATTTTCCCAACGATTTTCCCACAAAAAAAAATGAAAGCACTTCTACTATACTAATTCGGAGCTAAGTTCCAGTTGTACTGTAAACAAACTTGCATAAGGTATTACTCCGCCGACTCAATCTATTGGATGAACCGTGGTGCTACTTTTACTTGCCATATGACTGAATTGTGTACGATAAAAACATTGTTCTGAGGCAACGTCGTATTTTACGGGAAATAAAACTGAATACAAGGTAAGATTGTACCAACGATTAGGAACTTCTATTTATTATTTATTTATGACAGAAAATTAGGATGTGTATGGGCCTACCTAATCTGTCATTTACGCTTTCTCCATGACGTCGATATATATCTTTTATTTACAATTTCATTACGAGCAGAATTTATGCTCTATGCTGACTCACCTATAAATTCTGCTGTTATTCATCATATTCTTAATAGTTAATATGTTATTTTTATTAAACCTGTTTTAAAGCATTCAAATAATTCGTTTCTCTCCGATTTTCAAATGCTACAATTCCCAATGTTTTAAGAAAATGTACCGAAGCGACCATTTAAAATATCTGAAGTTCTAACGTATTCTGCATTGCGCAAGCGTAAGACTTGAATAATGCCTGTTTAATCTATTAAAACTTGTAATTATATATTTTAAGATTTTCCCTATAACGCGTATAAACATATGCTAGATAATATATATATATATATATATATATATATATATATATTATTATTCTTATTTCTTTTATTTTAAGTGTTAGTGAGAGAACTGCATTTTCTTACGCACTTAAGGGTAAAACCATTATTCGACCAATGGAAATGTAGTCATGCAACTAGTTTGTTTACATTACAACTGGAACTTAGGTCGGAAGATATATATCACCTAATCAAGCTAATAATATTAGAATAATGAGAAAAATTATGAAGCTTCTAATTGTAGAGCTTCCTTCACATTTTGCTGACCCTTAAGAGATCGAATACTTATCTTAGTATACCATTGTCGAATAACATTAGCTTGTTTTCTCCTTTAATGTAAGGTACCGTGTTTCGTACAAAAAACGTCGATTGCAGAAACAAAAGCTGAACCGGGCCTGCAATGTCACAATATTTATTTTTTTATACATAACATCTGCAAGTAAACATGGATTCACGACTATTAAATGCAAAAAAAATAATTCTAAATTCATACTATGGTTTTAGAACTATTCTCGTGGATTACCAGTTGTTTATAGCTGTGGTATGGGGCTCGGGTTCGATTCCTGGTCGGGACAAGCTCCTGAGTGAGGTTTTTTCGAGGTTTTTCCTCACCTGCACGACAAATGTCAGGAAGTTTAGGGCCCAACGATCCCCGAAAATCATCGGCCATCATCATCATCCTTATTATTATCATCATCATCATCCACCGGTGTGAAAAGCAACGGGAAGCTAGCACACCTATAATTCCCTAGGAAAGCTGCAAGCATAGTATGAAAATGCTATGATTGCAGTGAAAGAATTACTATGGATGGATAGCTGTTAAGAAAGCAATAAAATATTGTAAAAAAGTGCCATTCTTAGTTTACGCATGGTGAATGTGTTTCAAAATGCCACAATAAGTAGTGCAATGCTGAACTTGCTAGAGACGGAGTTCAGAGAAGGGTATTTTAAAATAACGGACAAACTTTTTTCATCTAACTATACCGTCCAATGTTATGATGTGCAACTTCGCAAAACCCATTTTCTGCTCTCTCCCTTTATGTGCCTCACAATGCAGATAATTCAACAGATGTCCAAACTTCCAGCCCTGGTTATAAGCAATCCATAAACTATAGTTTTCCTAATCTTATTTCACCACTTCTCAATTCAAGTAGTTGTCCTCACAAGGCCGAGTGGATCTCAATTCAGTCTCTTACTAAAAGTTTACATGTTGTAGCGGAGAATTCACATGGTGCAGTAAAGAGTATTACACAAATTCCTTTCATGAAAAAAAAAGAGTTTATATAACCTTGTATAGTTATAGACATGGAATTTGGCCGGTATCGGATAAATGTTTCTAAGTTCCGATCTTGCAAGGACTAGATACACTCGAGTACGATATAGTAGTAGGACTAAAAGTAGACTAAAAGTAAGATACATACAATGTTATTTACAAATATAAGTCGCACGGGCAGTAATCCGTACGAGCTGTTGACAGTCCGTTATAATAAAGTGATATTTGGTAATAATATAACGTAAAAATCACAATAATATTACAATTAGATAATAATACAATAGCATTATACATTAATTAAGTTATGTAGAATTATTAAGAATTAACGGTATTACATTTTGATAACATATTTATTCATGCATGAATGAATGTTGTTCTTATTTTCCACCTTTTATCCAGAAATTTACCGAAGTTTATCCAAGTTTCTGGATTTACTATTAACTCGTACATGCCACCAAAGAGTACGATATAGATTTTCTTAAAGTAGCCAAATGTCTCGTCATCTAATTAGTGACACCATGAAAGATAAATGAAATTCCCTTTGTCCCTCTCTGTTGTCTGTAGGTCGAAGGAAATGTCTTAAAAACCTTTACTGTAGGCCATATTTCTCTACGTATGTATATTGCATCTCTCCATAAAACTAGCTTAAAGGAGGGCTGCCGAACGAGTTGGCTAAGATGGTAGAATTGAGACTCGTTTTCGGGAAGTGTCCATACTGAATGGGGTTTTCTCAGTTGTCAAGGCAAATGCTGGATTAGAATTTCGTTACCACAATCTAGTTCATATTGTCAACAGTTGGCCGTAGTGGTTGTCTTGCCGTCGTTTGGTCGTAAATATTCACACAGATTATCGTGTAATATTTCACAATCATTTTATTTAATTCTGCAAACTTTCAATAACAGTTCACTCACAATTTTGCACTAATAAATAATTAATCTTGGTTTAAAGTTTATCTAGTATACAATTATTTTAGTTTCTAATGAGTACACTCGTTAGAGTTTGTTCTCTCTTTTTCCGCCTACTTATCGCTGTCAAAAACACGACTGACTGATTTTCATCTCTAGCGGTAGATTATGTAGGGAGGGAGACTGTTCCAGTGTGGAAACCTCTGGCCATCAGTGTTTCTCGAGAGGGGAAATAGAGGTGCGTAGAGATCTCTGGAATGAGGACCCAGACATTTCGATGGTCTGCGAGGGTCTTTCGATTCGCGAATCTACGTATTTCTACCAATGCAAAACCACTATTCTCGCCTTTGCCCGCGAAATTCAAACATCATTATTACGATGCGTCACAATAGTTATCCATTTGATTTCAAATTATATGCAATGAATTTGTATAAGACACACATATATACAGTAATAGACAAAGCTTAGAAATGAATACACACAACAATATACATGGCCCACATTAGTCTACTGATAGAACTCAAATATCTTACAAACAATATGACCAAAATTGTTGCAGCGAATCAAAATTAAACTGAAGTAAAATAAAATAAATTATAGCTTTAAAAAACTAAAACAACACGCTTTATTAGAAAACCGAACTAAAAAAATGAAAAATAATTTTAATTTCCAACATGCCTGGGATAAATAATTTTACCACCAAAAGCGTGGGGTGCTCTTTATCAGTTAATATATTTGATAATAAACAGATAATGGTAAAAGTAAAGTCTCTAAGAAGAAAATGTAAAAATCATAAAAAGCACCCCACGCTTTTGATGGTAAAATTATTTATCCCAAGCATGTTGGAAATTAAAATTATTTTTCATTTTTTTAGTTCGGTTTTCTAATAAAGCGTGTTGTTTTAGTTTTTTAAAGCTATAATTTATTTTTTATTTTTTAGTTTTAATATTTTACAGAATAAGATAAAAATGTGAATATCTTTAAATTCGATTCTATTGTAGTATGAGCTGAAAGTAATACTCTTCTAAAAAAAAAAACCTCCCAGCCGGATTTGAACAAACGACCTATGGATTACAGAAATTATATACGACTAGAGTGTACCGCTCTACCAACTGAGCTCTTACAACGATTGACTAAAAAGTCGACAAGTCCGCAACCTATTATACCAGTTTTCATTTTTTTGATTTACTGATGATTCTGGCCAGGAATCTAGAAACAAAATATGAAATTATTGTATTGTCACGGGTCCTTTACAAGTACACAAAGTTTCAAGTCGATCCAATGTTTCTAAGTGGGTGAAAATCGTGTTCAAATATTCCGTTACATAGATACAAAGACACTTTTTTTTTATTTTCTGACGATTCTGGCCATGATTATAGAAACAAAATATGAAATTATTATATTGTCACGGGTCTTTTACAAGTATGCAAAGTTTCAAGTCGATCCAATGATTTTAAGTGGGTGAAAATCGCGTTAAAAGATCCAGTTACATAGATACAGGTCAAGCTAATATAAAGCGTGTAAAAAAGGACTTGGCTATTGACGCTAAAGCTGGACTTTTTCATAAACACGATTAAAAATTCTTCAGAAGGGTAAGTAGTTAATGAATAAATTGTAGAAGAAGATATTATAAGCTAAATGCACAACATTTTTTTTTATTTTTCAACATTTTTTTTTTTAATTCAATATGGTTAGAAAATCCACATATCGTATAATGCATGCGTGTATAATCCTGAGTTTGTTGAATATCGCTCAGGATATGGCTGTAGTGATGTGTTCTTTCATATCTCCGGTTTACTGCTTTGCAGTTTCTGTTTACGCTGCCTGTTTGATTTCAGGAATCAAGCGGGCTGTATTATTTGTATATACTTTTGTAAACAAATGTAGCTTGTTCTAGTAAATATAGTCTGACCCACTTATATGCGAATATACATATGTTGTATGTATAATAGAACAAATTTAATGCTACGGTTTCCGATATGAGTAAATTATTTAGTTTGTGCAGTTTCAATATCACGGAGCTGGCTCTACATTTAACTTATACATTACAAAATTATTAGAAATTAATGCAATTTAAATGAAAACGAGGGAATGTTCACCCATATTTATTATAAGGCTTAATTTTTTAATTAAAAATTTAAAATCTGTTTATATTAGTTGCACACATATCATACTATTATTTTCGCTTGAAAGAAGAAAATTGTAAGCGCCAACAAGTTCATTTCAAATTAATATTTTAAAATCATTGTTTTTTTCTATTCTTTTTTATTTCCGATGTGGCAGCTGTGATGAAATTCAGATTTAAAATAAGAATAACAGTTAAGGTAGAATTTTTATCAGTCTAAAATAAGTAAGAATAAGAGTATTGCTGTTAAAAAAAACATTAACTAGAAACGACTTTATTGGTGCTTACCATTTTCCTTCTCCGAGGTATGGATTATATTAATGAACTAGCTAACACGCGACGTGCTGCGCCTAATAAATTAAATATTCCATCCATAGTAATTCTGTCCGATGGTAGGTCTTTCACTGCAATTATAGCATTTTCATGCTATGCTTTGCAGCTTTACTAGGGAATTATAGGTATGGTGACTTCCCGTTGCTTTCCACACCGGTGAAGGATGATGATGATGATAACGATGACGATGGCCGGATGATTTTCGGGGACCGTTGGGCCCTAAGCTTCCTGACATTTGTCTTACAGGTGAGAATAAAACCCCAAAAAAAACTCACGCAGGAGCCTGCCCGACCAGGAATCGAACCCGGGCCCGCTGCGTGACAAGACAGCATGCTATCTCGAATCAACAGCTAAGGTGGTATACATTGCGGCAAAACAAACATGGCGGTTGCTAGAGTAAATTTTTTAATTAGAGTATCGCGTAAACCCCCACTTCTAACGAACGGATTACGCTGGTTCTTGGATAATAACTACCTAGGTTTATTTTAATAGGATATTCTGAGTTTCGTTGTGAAACATCGAAGATTGCGACCGATAGAGTGAATTACAATTTTTCGGTTCCGGTAAATTCCTATATTTAATGGTTTTAGAACATAATAGTTTGCGGTTAAATACTCGGCATACCCGAAAACCTGCATGTACGAAATTTCAAAGCAATCGGTGAAAATTTTGGAGATTCAAGATTTTGAACAAACCAACATTTATATTTTTATTTACATAGACTATTTAACTCATGACCCAAATGGGAGTCAATGACCAATCACATTTCAATGATTTTTTATTTACAACCAATCACAGTCGTGTTTCGCCCAGAATTTACCAACCAAAGTTTATCATAATAAAGAAAGCGCCTCCTTTTTAATATTCTGAATAGGTCATAGCATTATTTTACAGTGACTGACCCACTAAGAAATACGGCTACCAGATTGTATATATAGTGCATGAATGTCAACACATAGCGCATGCGGGAGTTAATATAAAAACATTTGTGGCAATTGATTGTACCACAAAAAAAAATAAACCACTGTTTTCACTTTCTTAAATGTATTTTTTCCCAGAAAAATATAATTGTCATATTTACATCATACGACATCAGAAATGAATTAATATAGAGTTTGATGTGTTTTTTTTCCACTAGAGTGCATTCTTACAATATTGCGTTCCTTTGGCAATAAATAATATGATCTGGTTGCAGTGACGAACAAAAGAAGCAAATGAAGCGTACCAATCGTTTCTCATTTGTTATCAAACTTTGCCGTTTAGGCTACATTAAATATATAAATATTTTTAAATAAATATATTTAAATAATGATTTGTGAGTAAACAGCTTAATTTTATTCGTTAAATAATCCTAACAAGTGCCACCCATGATTTCCAAATTCTCTAGATAAATTCACTCTCCAGTTCGTGAGTCGTGAATTTATCGATAATTTGGAAATCACTCGTGGCATTACTTATGATAACCATAGAATATTAAAACCATTTTATGATAGTAAAATATCTTAAATGGTTAAAAATCTTTATGTTAAAGCGACTTGAAATTGTTTTATTTCATAATCATTACGAAGACAATATATTACTATGCAGTAATTAATTGTATATTCATTGAATCTCCAAATAATGTGAACCCTATTTCACCTTCCTGTTTGCTAGTGTTTTGGTAGTTAGAGTACAATTGAGTACATTCATTCTCATTTTGCTTAATTTCTAAGAGTTATATCAATAATATTATAATGTAATATCCATCCATCCATCCATAGTAATTCTGCTCGAGGGCAGGTCCTTCACTGCAACCATAGCATTTCCATGCTATGCTTGCAGTTTTACTAGGGAATCGTAGGTGTGGTAGCTTCCCGTTGCTTTCCACAACAGTGAAGGATGATGATGATGATGATAATGGTGATGATGATTATAATGATAAGGATGATGATGATGATGATGATTATAATGATTTCGGGGACCGTTTGGGCCTTAAAGTTTTCCTGACATTTGTCTTACAGGTGAGGAAAATCCCCGATAAAAATCTCACCCAGAAAAACTGCCCCGACCGGAATCGAACCCGGGCCCGTTGCGTGACAAGGCAGCACGCTATCTCGAGACCACAGCGGTGAACATAATGTAATATAAATAATTAAATTAATAAATTATAATAAAAATATCCTCAGCTCGTATCAAACTCAGGGCCGGATCTAGGAATGAGATGAGATGAAGCCCCTATACTTACAGAGGTCTGTGAACGACAAGGGTGCCGGCCGACCACTCTTGACGTCACAGGGGCGGATGAACTTAATGAAACGATATGGGTATGGAGAAATGGAATGAAATTTGTGACAGGGGGAAAACGGGAGAAATCCCGAGACAAACCTGCCCAAGCTCCGTTTCATCTACTACGAAACCCACATGAAGTGACAGAGACTCGATATTGGGACCGCAGCTGTGAGAGACGAGCGTTTAACCGCTTGCGCCAAGGAGTCGCCTATATTAATTAACAATTTAAAAACTGTCCACCGCTGTGGTCTCGGGGTAGCGTGCTGCCATGTCACGCAGCGGGCCCGGGTTCGATCCCCGGTCGGGACACTTTTTCTGGGTGAGGTTTTTATGGGGTTTTTTCCTCACCTGGTAAGACAAATGTCAGGAAAATTTAAGGCCCAAACGGTCCCCAAAATCATATGGTCATCGCAATAATCATCATTCATATTCATCTTAGGATTAGGGACTGTCCTGGCGCACCATTATCATCATCACCCATCATGTCATCGGGGCAACGTAACCCCGCCTTCCAGGCGCCCCAAGCTCAGAAGTGGGTTACAAGTACGCCATGCCAGGAGAGAAACCAGGAATGTCGAAAGACAAACCTGGGGCATTTGAGAAAAAAAAAACAATTTAAAAACTAACTCGGTCTCTTAAAAATGTATTATAGAAAGTCACAAAACATCTTATAGCCATATTTCTTATATAAAGTATTTGTCAAAGACAGTTGAAATATATATTTTTGCGCGATAGTGCGTTTTGTTGTACTTATAGCAATGGCGACCATGATTGAAAGTTCAACTTCCTACATTTCGGAGTTGCCAACCTAAGTAGCTATACTGTAATAAAATAACTATACTGCAATATTACATATTATTACAAAACGCGTGCGGGAAGTAAAACCACTGCCCTCTATGTATACTACATACAATGTATATAAAAAATATAAAAAATGTAGTCTTAATGTAATAATACGATATAAATCACTGCATTTTAAATGAACTGTACTTTATTTGAAACAATAAAAAACAATAAATACGTACTTGTCGCCATGTTAAAACTAATTGGTCTCACGGCCTCCTGTAGTTTCAACTAATAAACATTGCCCATACTGTTAACGTTAGTCAATTGTTTATAATGAACGCAAATATTTCCAATAAAGATGATATTATTTTACTATTATTTATTATTTTGAAAATACCATTGCGCAAAAAATAATGTACAACGCACATTTGTGAAGTGTTTTACAGAATCTCGGAAATTAAAAACCTCGATGTCGCTCGGTTTTTAAACAGTTTCCTCCCTTCTGTAAAAATCATTTCCCAACCTCCCATCGTAATATACTATTGGCATGCTTTTATAATTTAAAAAAATACTAACCCCTATATTCGTGTCCGGCGTAATATCAGGTCGAGGAATAAGATGAATCCCCTATTATTGCAGAAGGTCTGTGATACGTACGGATGCTGGCTGACAAGGCCTGTCGGACCATGTCAGCGGCAGATGTGTTGAACGACATGAGTATGGAGAAATGATGGAATGAAATTATTGGGAGCCCTGGCTCAGATTTGTCTATCACGAATCCCACATAGAGTGCCCGAGACACGACCTCGGGATCCAGATGTGGAGGGTAAATGGCTAACCAATTGGACAATGGAGTCACCTAGAGTAGGGCCTATATATTAATTCAGATTATTTAACTCATGTCCCAAATGGTAGTCAATGACCAATCATGTTTCAATGAATTTTGTTTTACAACCAATGGCAGTCGTGTTTCACCTCGCTCTTTACCTGCTTTCGTGATAATGAAAGCACCTCCTTTCTAATATTTTGAACAGGTCAGAGCATTATTTTGCAGTGACTGACTCTCGAACAAATACATTCAGTATAGTAAATAATGGGCAGATTCCTTTGAACTACACATTTGGTAATTGTGTATTCAATAATTGTGTTTTTAAATAATGATTTTACTAAGTTGTTTCCTAAAGAAAATAATTAACAACCCATTAATGTTGGATATAATGTACAGTTTGATGTTTCATTTTTTCTCTTCTAGGGTACATTCTTACAATATTGTGATCCTGTTTTACAATAAATTATACGATCAAGTTGCAGTGGATGAACAAATGAAACATAACCAAACATTTCTCATTTGTTTTCAAACATCGCCGTTTACATTAAATATGTAAATATTTAGAAATAACTATATTTAAATAAATCATTTTTGAGTAAACAGCTTAATTTTATTCGTTAAATAGCCCTAACAAATCCCACTCCTGATTTCCAAATCCTCTAGATAAATTCGAAATCACTCGTGACATTACTTATGACTATTTAACTCATGCTACAAAAGCTAGTCAATGACCAATCACGATTCAGTGAATTTTATTTTACAACCAATGACAGTCGTGTTTCACCTCGCTCTTTATCGATTTCTCTTTATCAGCTCCTGCTTTTGTGATAAAGAAAGCTCTTCATTTTTAATGTTCTGAACAGGTCAAATCATTATTTTTCTCCAACAAATACATTGAATATAACAAATAATGAAAAGATTCCTTGATTTTACTGAATTGTTTACTGAAAAAATAAATGAATAACCCATAATGTTGATTATGATATATACGCTGCTCAAAACAATTAGAGGAACACTTGGAATATATTGAATAAATAATTGTTTTTTAAAGATTGATACTGAAAGTTTGACAATATGTAAATTGAATTATTAATTTTATCATTGGATACAAATTTTAAAGATCCATGGCCTAAATACAGAGAAATTACCTCAAATAACAAATATAGAGAATTTTTTTATTTTGGAAGGCACTGGCCACTTCTAATTGGTAAGCTTCCTAATGATGCTATAGTGACGAATGTTGATTATTGCCTTGTTTATTGAAGTCTCTGACAAAATGAGGCATTTAAATGAGTTTGAAGTGCATCATGCTCTACATCTTTTACAAGGTCAATCTCTACGACAAATGGCTAGAGAGCTTGGGGTTTCTCCTTCCGTGGTGTCCAGGTTACGCAACAGGCACAGAGAGACAGGTCAGTATTGTAGAAGACGTGGCCAGGACCGTAAATTTAAAACAAGCCCCCAGGATGACAGATACGTTGTTCTTTCTGCTCTTCGACAGCGTACAAAAACTGCAAAAGACCTGCAGAATGACCTTCATATGTTTCCGGAATCGGGTTTCAGACCAAACCATAAGGAACAGATTAAGGAAAGAGAATATTCGTCCAAAAAGGCCCGTTAAAAAATCACGCTTAACAAATGGGCATAAGGCAGCAAGACGTACGTATGCTGAAAACCATGATGATTGGAACCTGAACCAGTGGGAGTCTGTGCTCTTCTCGGACGAATCCAGGTATCGTCTTACACGTTGTGATGGTCGATTGAGGGTGTGGGGACAGCCAGGAGAAAGATTTTCTGCAGAGGCTGTACAGGCAATTGATAGATTCGGAGGAGGTTCCATAATGGTGTGGGCCGGAGTTATGTACAACAATCGTACGGACCTTGTACTTGTTCCCCAGCGACTGAATGCTGTCCGGTATATCGAGCACGTTCTGGAAGAGCATGTAGTACCTGCTGCCATTGGAGTAGGCCCTGGATTTCTGTTTATGCAGGATAATGCCAGGGCACATTCTGCGGCTGTCACCAGGGATTTCCTGAGGAGGAATGAAATTGAGGTAATGGAGTGGCCAGCGGTCAGCCCAGACCCCAACCCTATTGAACACTTGTGGGATCTTCTAGACAGGAAGGTCAGGAACCGACACCAAGCTCCACAAACTCTGCAGCAACTTGGAGATGCTCTGAAGGAGGAATGGGAGAATATCCCGCAAGAGGAAATCCAGAATCTTATTGGTAGCATGCCACGAAGGTTCCTAAGTGTCATCGAATGTCGTGGAGGCCATACACGATACTAACTCTATATAACGAGTGTTTAACTTTGAAAAATAAGCACAAGATTCAATTGCTTACATAGGGGAATTATTTGAAAAGTTAATTGTCAGCGTTATTCATTTGTTTTTACTGACATGAGCAATAAATAAATAAATAAATATATAACCACAAATAATGTACTTTATTAATTTCATGTTTGTACCTTTATCCAATGAAAAAATATTTGCATATTTCATAGTGTTCCTCTAATTGTTTTGAGCAGTGTAGTTTGATGTGTTTCATTATTTCTCCACTTGGGTGCACTCTTACAATATTGCGATCTTATTTGGCAATAAATAATATGATCAAGGTGCAGTGAATGAACATAACCTCACATTTCTGATTTGTTTTCAAACATCGCCGTTTACATTAAATATATAAATATTTTAAAATAACTATAGTTAAACAATGATTTGTGAGTAAACAGCTTAATTTTATTCGTTAAATAGTCCTAACAAATGCCACTCTTGATTTCCAAATTCTCTAGATAAATTCACTCCTCACTTCGTGAGTTGTGAATTTATCGATAATTTGGAAATCACTCGAGGCATCACTTATGATAAATCATCACTTCCAGCAATTTTTCGGGTAATTTTTTCCTAAATGAAATACAATTCCCACATTATATCACTGATCTTCATCCATCCAAATAATACATTAGTTTATTTCTTGATGTCTCTTTGAAGGCGATGTACTAACCAAATGTCCCTTGCTGACATCTGTCTGGTTAAGAAACTCACATATCCAGCAGTGGGACGAACGGGATCAGTTAATCAATTAATTATACAATGACTTCAAGTTTGTAATTCTTTAAATAATTATTGAGTAAAATTTATAGTTTACTTTCTGTCTGTGCAATTGAGATAAACTAGATATGCAGTTATATTTATATTTTAAAAATAAAGTAGGGGAGACCAGGGTTAATTAGCACAAGTGGTAAGTTTATCATTCAGCTTTTTTTCCCCCAAAGTGAGCACGGAACGCTTGCATCTCCACTATCAATCATCGGAGGCAATGCAAAATTCCTAGTAATTTCAGTGTGGCCTGTGCTCCCATGAAGGACAGAGAGCTAGTGTCGTATTTCCTGCCTGGCAAGTATTTTTTTCACTTAAAATTTTTGTTATTCTACGAAACTCTAATATATTTTAGGCGTTTTTAACAGTTGCAATTGATAAAATTGTCAACAGAGATTGAATTTAAGTGCTAGAATCCTTCATAAACTTTTGAGGAACAGTACGGCTGCATTTTGTAAAAAAAATACCATGTTGGGGAAAGTTGGCATATTACACGTGCCTATGCTAAGTTAGCCTCATCTTATGTTCTTTAACCGTAGATGTGTGCTATATTTTCGCTCTTATTATTATTTTTGTAGCACGTTTACCACGAAGAATTACAAAAGAAAGTGAAAGGGCAAAGAATTCTGCTGATACAACAAGGAATGCTGTATATTTGCATGTTGTGGATAGAATAAGCCTAGCTGAAATTGCAGATGAATTCAATACCTCAGTAAGAAATTTAGTCAGGTATTGCTAAAAAGCGAGGGAATGAGATGCCGTTACAGATGAAATCATCGGTCTTTCGTGTGGTTATAAAACTCCTAGCTTGGTATGTATCGGCCTAGTGACACAAAACCTAGGCTTCGCCCTTTCTAAATTATTGGTAGACATGAAGCAGGAAGTGATGGCTTCCTGGATTTTATAACTATCTTTTTTATACTTGTTTTATATTTGTAAATTCAAATATAACTGGCACAACATTTTTATGGATTTTTTTATTCGAATAAACGTTTTTTTTAATTACAGTCTTATATCTATTCCATCAGGAAAAAATGGAAGTGGGGAGGCCACGTCGCAAGAATACAGGACGACAGGTGGACAATAAAAACAACCATGTGGGACCCGTACACAGGCAAGAGACAGCGCGGAAGACCAAGACGACGATGGGCTGACATCTTCAAAGAACGAGCAGGGGCGCAATGGTCCAGAGTCGCCAGATGCAGGAAAAGCTGGAGAACGATGGAGAGACAACTGTGTATTAACTAATCACAGAACAGACAGTGTATACAAACCAAGTGCTACATCCAAGTTAACTTCTCACCACGGAGTAGCTCACCGGGCGACACTCTCAAATAGAGCTTAACCCCTGTACAGGGAGGCCTTTGCCCTAAAGGGACATATCAGGCTTTATTTATTTATTTATTTATTTATTTATTTATTTATCTATTCATCAGACCCTATTAATCATCATGCTATGCCAACTTACCCCGGAGGTATGCCAACTTGCCCCACATCTGGGGTATTTTGTATAGTTGGAAAACATTTTTAAACAATCTTTAACGACTTTGGCATAAACTTATATGCGAAATTTTCATCATTAATTTATAGCCAAGGAGTTCTACTCTATAGAGCATCAGCAACATTTTCCTAAGTATTATATAGACAAATCAGAGAGTAAAAACTATGCCAACTAGTCCCAGTCTCACTTGCAATAGTGCACGTGTTTTATTTGAAGTATGCAATACTCGGTAATACTATATTAATAATTAATAAAGAAATAAAAATAATTTCTAATATTGATAGACGTACAACGTTTACGACTTTATTGGAAAAATAAACTATTTTAGTTGTATTTTCTAATTTTATTTCTCTTAGAAAATAGGCATTTCTCAATTATGCGATATTTTAAAATTAATAAGTTATGCCTATACAATAGCCCAGGAATCCTTCTTCATCGAAGATATCAGACACTGTTTCAGACTACCGGAAACGCAAGCATACAGAATCGTCATCGAGGAGAGACAGAACAAAGCCGCCCAGATACCGACAGAAATTATGGAAACAGACGCAATGAAAACAGAAACCTGGAAACAACCGAATTTCGAACTTCGACACCTGTACACACGTTTCGCAACCCATGGATTTCATGGGAATATATGCCTGAACAACATGTACCATGAACCCAAGGAGGACTGCATCTGTAAATTATGCAACTATCCATGTCCAAAATATCATCTAGCGAAGTGTAAAAACAGGACTCTGCCTCTAAACAATTTAATTAAAGACTGGTAAAAAGCTAAATTTAATTTGATGTACACATTGTGTTTAATAAATATATTATAAAAAAAATTAATATTCAAGGAAAAGGCTGAGGGATTGACAAATCGATTTTTAATAGTGATCGCGGTGGACTAGTGGTTATGCTCCTTGCCTCTGGTCCCGGCCGGGATCCATAGATTTTTTTTAGGATGGAAAAATCTAAATAACAAGTTCTCCGGACGGGACTTTAAGCCGTGCGTCCAGAGTCGGAGGATTTTCAGGCTCGTAAAATATCCGTAAGCCTGAATAAAAAGGCCTCTAATCAAAATTTACCGAATTTCCCAGTCATAATACTTCTTGGTTTCCTAGATGTCGCTATGAGGCGGAACGCTGACCCCGAGTCACTCAATTACATTTATCCGAAAACAAGTGTAACTAAATTAGTATGGTTGAATTTCTTTCCGTAGGAGGGGAGCGTCTAAGACTCGTCGAGAGAAACAAGTGCTTACAACAACAACAATATAATAATAATAATAATAATAATAATAATAATAATAATAATACTTTATTTATTCTAGCAGAGTTAAGGTCATAAGATCATCTCTTCCACTCAGTCATCAGAATATACAGATACAGGTTTACAATAAATTTGTATATACTGAAAAAACATAAAAAATTTTATTAAAAGGTTAAGGCAAATATAAATTTAGATTTATGTAAAATTATTCTAACGTCCGGCAGCCCGTGGTTTCCTGTGGCAGGGAAATCCAATCGCGGGAAGTGGAGATGATATATAATGTGGAGGCCATTTATAAATTTAGTAAATTTAATGAAATATAATTATTTTATAAATATAGTAATACTATTCACGAGTTATAATGAATGATTAAATAGAATTTTATCATTTATGGGAGAAATGTCCACCGCTGTGGTCTCGAGGTAGCGTGCTGCCTTGTCACGCAGCGGGCCCGGGTTCGATCCCCGGTCGGGGCAGTTTTTCTGGGTGAGGTTTTTATCGGGGTTTTTCCTCACCTGTAAGACAAATGTCAGGAAAAACTTTAAGGCCCAAACGGTCCCCGAAATCATATGGCCATCATCCTTATCATCCTTACCATTATCATTATCATCATCATCCTTCACCGGTGTGGAAAGCAACGGGAAGCTACCACACCTACACAATTCCCTAGTAAAGCTGCAAGCATAGCATGAAAATGCTATGATTGCAGTGAAGGACCTGCCTTCGGGCAGAATTACTATGGATGGATGGGAGAAATTATACATTAATAATAAAAATCGATACTATAACAAAAACGACCAGAATCGTGAGGAATTTGGGTAGCTACAATTAACAGCGGCTCCAGGTTGAGAAAACCAGCTATGAAGCCTGGGGGACCCGACATACTGATAACATGTCACCCCTACACTGGCAGGATGATCGTCTACCTCTGATTAATACATGTAGATGTGAGGCCAGCAGTCGAATGGTTGGACAAGGCATCCTAGGCCTGCCGCTCCATGGAGTTTAGAGGGAGTATAACAACACATTTTAGGGTCCATAATTACTAGTTATCTTGCTCGCTTTTGATTCCAAGGTTCTCAGGTTTAAATTCGACCAGGATCTATCAGTTTTTAAGGGAGTAAAAATCCTGTGTTTGACTTTTTCGGAATGAAGGAAATCCATGTGTTCCGTGCAGTAAATCTATGACACGTAAAGACGCCTAAACGGCTGGTGTCGATGGATTTTTAGAATGGAAAAATTCAGGGAGCAAGCCCTCCAGAAGGGACATTAAATCGTGGGTCCCGAGTTTGAAGACTTTTCAGGCTCCAAAAGAGCCTTAGGCTGAATAAACAGGCCTCTAAACGAATTTACGTATCTTGATCACTCTAATAATACCTCAATTACCGATCAGATGTCTCATTGGAGCAATATGTTGACCGAATATCATTCATAACATATGTTGGGACTAAACGTAACTTGGTCTAGTAACTCCTAAGAAATGAGAGTGTAAGGCCCAACATTGTGCTGTTACGCCATTGTAGATAGATAGAAATCATGACTGAATAATAAGAACAAAAACAATAATAATAATAATAATAATAATAATTTTATTTATATACAGATTTTTAATGTTTACACATCTTTCTGTGTCTAAAGTTTTATTTTGTTTCTCCACTCTTCTCTGTCCATGCACTCCATGCCCTCCAGTCCTCTTGTTCTCACTCCAGTTCTTATGTCTTGCATCCACGAGATTCGAGGCCTTCCTTTCCCTCTTCTTCCAGGTGGACACCATTTCAATGTTATCTGGGTAATCTTTTTTCTTGCATTCGTCGTACGTGCCCATACCAACTTAAGAGCCTATATCTTATATAATATACTATTGAATATCTAATATTCATTTTTTTTTCTCGCATGCTGAACTTCTTATTTTTTATAATTTTGAACACTTGCTGCTCTCCTTATGAAATCCATTTCCATAAGTTTTTGTTCTACTTTTTGTCGAATTTCCAAACTTCAGCTCCATATGTGATAATACTTCTCACTATTGAATTATATCTATATTTGTAACTTAATTTTTCTGGTTATATGTCTGTTTCGTAATACTCCATTCATCATTGCTGTTATTGCTCTACCTTTATGTATTCTGTTCTTGGTATCACTCTCTTGTTTATCCTCTTTATCTACTTTTACTCCCAGATACTTAAATTCATCACATCCTCTAATATATCCCTTTTGATCTTATTAAATCTTCGGTTCCTGCTCCACATCCCATATAAATTTTTAAAAATTTATTTTCAAACCCCAGTTATCGTATTCGTCCAATAATTCATTCTTGAGCAATTATTATCTGGTCATCCGCAAACAGCAGTGTGTGTGTGTGTGTATATATATATATATATATATATATATATATGTTGTATCTGTTGATCCCCATCTCCAACTCGTACTCCTATTCTAGAATAATAAAAATAATTAATAATAATAGTAATTATTATTATTATAAAATAATATTAATAAAAATGATAATAATAAAATAATAAAATAATAATAATAATAATAATGCTTTATTCTGGCTGGCAGAGTTAAGGCCTTCTCTTCCACTCGACAAGTGAATAGTAAAATTATACAAAAATTACATACTTACTACAATTTTAAAACATTATTAAAATATAGACTAAACAAAAGACAATGGGTTTGTGGTCTAATATTAGCTAATAGTAACAAAACATGGAATAAAATGAAATTAAAATAATATACTGTAGAATAAAATTAACTATGTAAATCTTCCTAGATAAATATTTCTAGATATACACAAAATGCTGAATATAGTTCTTATGCAGTTACTATTTTCATTGTGTGGAACTTAAAATATCAGTTAATTTGAATTTAAATAATAGTGCTTGACAGTCCCTGACGACTGGGAAGTGAGTTCCATGCTCAAGTCATAGATATTGTGTAAGATTCAGAGTATATAGAATATCCTGTTTTGTGGTATAGAAAGTAAAGAAGAATCTTGTAATCTTGTTCCTAAATTGTGATGAGCCCATAAATTTAAAACACGTGTTGTTACTGAATAACTTGGTAAATACGTGTGCAGAATTTGGAACAGTAAAGCATGTGAATGTAAAGTTCTTCTATCATTTAGACGTAGTCATTATAAGGCCTGAAATGGAGACACGTGTCATAACGAAGGAGATTGATTACAAATCGAATTCTAGAAGCCTCTGAAGAAACTTAATCAACCATTTTATGTTCAGAATTGAATTACGATGCCTATAGCCGGAGTTTTCAAATAGCTTTAGTTTAAATTAAATTAGACCTACGCAGTACCTACTTGTACATAAGATTTAGGGACTTAGTGGTTGGGAGAAAATTTACCATGTTAAAAACTACAAATAAAACATATACAGGCGTAACAGGACCTCATCAACAAAATGATAGAGATGATAGGCCATGTAGAGAAGATAATTTTTTTGTGAAGGAACATGTAGTTCCAAACACGTCATTTATGAGTTTGCGCTGGTGAAGGTGTTCGCCCGTAAGGGTCGGAATTGAATACAAACAATTTTACATATACAATTTTATTGAAAAAAAGTCATGTTTTTACGATAAGTGTTCAAACAGTAGGCCCTATGCCTCATTGTATGTTTGATATCGTGGCAACAACGATCGGCCAACACGCCCGATCCTGGCGGGATTCTGTTTGACATTGTCAAATGCAGCATTTAGTCTGTCAATCAGTTGAGTTCTGGTGGTCACTGTAGTTACGTAGACCATACTCTTGACATGCCCCCAAAGAAAATAATCAAGGGGCGTTAAATCAGGCGAACGCGCTGGCCACGCACTGGGCCCTCCTCGTCCAATCCACCGGTCACAATAATCGACGGTCAGTTGTGCTCATGGGTCAACACTGTAGTGTGCTGGGGCTCCATCATGCTGAAACCAGAGATTGTGGCACATAGCAAGCGATACACTGTCTAGCAGGCATGGAAGGTGGTCTGCAGGAACTGTAGATAAGCTGCCCCAGTTAAACTTGCTGGCAGAATTACAGGTCCCTACAGATGAGTACCAACAATTCCAGCCAAATTTTGACGAAGAACCTCTGCTGGTGATTGCGAACAGCAATTACATGCGGGTTAGTGTAATCCCAGATGTGACTATTCATACTACTGTAGTATCCATCACGCATGAAATAGGCCTCATCTGAGAATAACACCTGTGTAGGAAAGGCAGCATCGTGAACAGTCTGATGTAGAAACCACTATACAAAGTTCATGCGGGGTACAGAATCTTGTGGTCCTATTACCTGCGCCTTTTGGAGGTGGTATGCGTGTAGGTTGTATTCCCTCAATACCCTCCAAATGGACTGGTGACTTACGTTCATAGCACGAGCCACAGCACGAGTGCTGGTTGAAGATTCGACAGTAACTCGCTCCTCACATCATGCCACCTGCCGCCAACGGCTGGAGGACGAAGATTCCCCGTTTCTCCAAGGCGTCGATGAATTGCAGCAAATGTAGTCTGGTGTGGATGTCTCCTGTTGGGATACCGCTGCTCATACATGTGACGAGCCTCTCTCCCGCCTCACCGTAACACATAATCATGTATCTTGAGTTCAGGCAACTCGTACTGATGTTGATAATTCTCAAAACTACAACGTAGCAAACATACAGGCACGTATTGCTGCGACAGAGTGAGGGCCGACGGCACAGATAAACAACGACGGGTTGGTTATAGTCCGTGCACCTTGATATATGCACATAACTCATAAACGACATGTGTTTTACTGTATGTTCCTTCACAAAAAACGATCCCCTCTGCATGATCATCCCTGTCATTTTGTCGGTGAGGTACTGTTACACCATGTATAATGTACAATATATTTAATAATTAGAACTCTCAGAATGAAACTAATGTGTGAGATGTTGCTTGAAATTGAGAATAGGGCAAACTTTCTCTCCCCTTTTTGTGACTTTTAGCCCTTTTTGCCCAATTCTTTCCACAATCCCGATTTTCCTCCTTTTTCTGATCTTTTTGTGTTACAAATGTAATATTGAAATTAATTCTCTCAGGCTTAGTGTTCGTATGCAATAGTTATTACAACTAAAAATAAAATTATTTTACTTAAACCGGGATTTGAACACAAGATTTGCAGCTGGCATTTAAAAAAAATAAATAACAGTCACTGTCTATAAAAGAAAGAACACCTTTTTGACCCTCTTTTGTTATCTTATTTTAGCATCTTTTTCCCTTCCCATTTTATCATGAAAATTACACCTAAAATTCTAAGCCTATATAATAATACTGTATTAATATTAATAACAACCAACAAGTTCATTTCACATTTGTGGATTTAGAAAGGGCATATGACACTGTACCTTTACAAAAGTTGTGGGAAGCATTAGAAGATATGGCCATACAATTATTACTGCAATAAAAATTGTATAAAAATGCAGTATCTAAAATTAAAATTGGAAAATATATATCAGAAGAAATTAAAGTAACAAAAGGCCTTCGTCAAGGTTGTAGTATATCACCAACATTATTTAAGATATTTATACATAAAGCACTGTCAAACTGGAGCAAAAAATGTTCAGGAATGGGAGTACCAATTGGAGATGGATCAACAGATACAATATAGGCTATACACTGTTATGTGCGGATGACCAGATAATAATTGCTCAAGAATATGAAGATATGGAGTTTACGTGTAGAAAATTATTGGACGAATACGATAACTGGGGTTTGAAAATAAATTTAGAAAAAACATTTTATATGGGATGTGGAGCCGAAACCGAAGATTTGATATTAGAAGGTGAAAAGGGGCATATAAAGGATATGAAGAATTTGAGTATCTGGGAGTAAAATTAGATAAAGAGGATAAAGAAGAAAGCGATATTAAGAGCAGAATAAATAAAGGTAGAGCAATAACAGCAATTATGAATGGAGTCTTATGGAACAGACATATAACCTGGAAAAATAAGTTACAAATATATACTTCAATAGTGAGAAGTACTGTCACATATGGAGCTGAAGTTTGGAAATTCAACAAAAATTTAGAACAAAAACTTATGTCGATGGAAATGGATTTCTTCAGGAGAGCAGCAAGATGTTCAAAATTAGACAAAATAAGAAATACTGTCATAAGAGAAAAAAATGAATATTGGTTATTCAATAGTAGATTATATACCGCATAAGCAATTAAATTGGTATGGGCACGTACGACGAATGCAAGAAGAAAGATTACCCAGGAAAACACTGGAATGGAGTCTTCCTGAAAGAAGGAGGAGAGGAAGACCTTGAAACTCGTGGATGCAGGAAATAAGAACTGGAATGAGAGCAAGAGGACTGGAGGACATGGATTGGATGGAGAGAGACGAATGGAGAAGAAAAATAAAACTTTAGGCACAGAAAGATATGTAAACATTAAAATTGTGTATATAAATAAAATTAATATTAATGTTAACTTATTATTAGAACTACAAGATTTACTGATGTGAGTTTTGCAAAAATTCTAAATTATATGTAATTATCTTTTTAAACCAGATTCTCGCTCTCACTGTCCCTTGGATAATTAGACTATACAGGCTTGTGGTATATAAACTTGATGCACTGTATTCCTTACCCATAATTCATATTAAGGATTTTACAGTGGCAGTTCTGAAGTGCAATAACAGTAAAAGCTTGTTCATTATGGGAATGGAACTGGAAGGTAGCCAGTGCTGCGCTCTATCGTCACGATTTAATGATGAATAATTAATGCAATACTCCGCGCCGCTAAGGATGAGACATTTCTGTTTGGACGAGCACGAGAATACCAAATCACGTAACAATGCGTGCTGAAATTTTGACAAATGAGAGCTCTCTTGCGAATTTTAAGTAGACTATACAAACTCTTATTTTACATGTTAAAGTGTAATACGTTACGATGTTTTATTAAATTTAACCAAACTGTTTACATGTTCTATCGTAACGTTGATATCCGTCTTTACATTTCTTATTATATATAACTTTCCTCATTAGAGGATTGCCTCAAGGACAAAGTGATACAGACAATTAATTTTCGAAATTGGCGAAAAACATTTTGTAAATACATTTAATATTTTCAAACTGTAATTGAAGTATACATACTATAAAGTAAAAAGTTTGTAAAGATGATGATCTTGTAGATGATTTCCGGGCTGTTGGCCGTGGTCTTGAGGCTTGTGTCTCAATACAACCCTTGAGGATGCCGGACGCTGTCTCTGGCGAAACGTTGGGGAACCACAAGCCTCAAGACCACGGCCAACAGCCCGGCGGAAATCGTCTACAATATCATCATACGTAGTAACTCCGGCCGTGAAAGCCTAAGTCAATATATTTGTAAAGATGGTTTCTTAAAATTGAAATTGGTTCTCTAATGGCAGCGAGCCCAAATATGATTAGAATTTTAATTGGGTGAGATGGATTAGGCCTAGTGTCGTATTGTCTAGTAATTTATTATGAGAATTTTAGAAAGATGCACTTTGTCCAAATCTAAGAAAATCTAAAATTTAACTAAGAATTACTATATGGTCTAAATTTTAATCTTCCTTCTTCCTTTATTGTCTTATCTCCGTATTCCTTATCTGCCTCATTTCTGAATGTCTTAATTAACATAAAATAAATTTCATTTCGATTATCAAAGTTTTAATTTTAAATTGTTGTGTGTTAATTTGTATGTCTCAAGGTCGCTACGTATACTTGAAGAGTAAAAAAAAAATACGGAACTTAACGATAAGTAGTTTAAAGAAGGTTCCAAATCTATATTATTATTATTGTTGTTGTTTTTGTTGTTGTTTCCAACGTTCGTTTTCCTTCTTGATTACAGTTTTATAATCATTTTCCAGTTATATTTTCTGGAATTATATTTTTGATTTTTAATATTTCCGTGTTCTCTTAGCTTTTTTTCTTGTCTAATAATGTAAAACCTGCTACATACCTGAGGAATTAAATTTTATAAACTTTTCTTCTCCGTTATTGGTCCTTAAAACCCAACTTTCACTACCATAGAGAAGAGCATGTGTTGTCACTACTTTTTAAAACTTGAGAAGAATAATTCTTCAAACTTGTTTATCAAAATAGGAATTCGTAGAAAAGTTATACAAAAATACTTAAATCTTCTATTTCCATATTGTAAGATATTCTAGATATTTAATATAACTAAATTGCTCTCTTATCTGATTGTTTATTACAATATTTGCTCTTATGAATGCTCTTCTAAGATTTCCATCACTTTTTTTTAATACAAATATTTTCATAATGGGGTGACTAATGGTTAACGTACTCGCCATTCCGAGGTCCGAACGTCATCGAACTAAAACTCTGCCGGAGTTGATTAGATATTTGTGGCTTCGTCTAAGAGATCGTAGAACTGTCCATTCACTATCCCCTCTCTATAAAATCCTTCACACATCATCGCCTAATTATTTATCACGCCGCTTCATCAGACTATCCGACACACATAATCTTGACACTCGATCCCATCAGCACATTGCCCTTTATATCCCTCCTCATCACACAGTATATTATTCATTATCTTTTACGGTCTCACTTACCAAAACATGGAATTCCCTTCCGCCCTATGTCAGAGACTGTCAAACTATAACATCCTTCAAAAACAAATTAAAGAATTATTTAATAACAAACTAACTTATACACCTCACTGATAGTATTCTTTCAACAATTAATAAATTTAATTATGTATGAACATAATATTAAGATTAACAAATATTTACTTTTGTTTGGTTTTAAATATTGTACAAACGTAAAATTAGTTTTCTATATCTCATTATTTTTCTTTGTTTTATATATACAGGGACAATTTAATATGTCTTGATTGTATACATTTTATTATTAGTTTTAGTCTTAATTTTAACTAACATTAACTTGTTGCATTATAGATCGTAATACAATAGATATTATCTTTTTGATCAAATTTGTATTTAGTATTTAATATTAGAGTTCATTGTGATTGTTATATTCTGATGTAATATATGTTTGCCCTGGTGAGTGGAAGAGAAGGCCACATGGCCTTAACTCCACCAGGCTAAATAAATAAATCTAAATCTAAATAAAACAAAATCTAAATTAGATATTTTCGGGATGTAAAATCCTGACGTATGGCTTGCTTCAGATGGACTGCAAAAATGGCTTTGGCCCCGTGTCATAGATTTAGGACATATAAAAGAACCCAAAACCTGAAAATAGGTACCTTAGCAAAAGCCGTGATTTCTATATGCTCAGTTTTCATTTGTGATGCTAATGACCTAAGCTGTTAAAGTACTCATCCCTGAAAAAAAGTCCAAAATTGGCTCAAACAAGATAGGTCGATATATATTGTTCCACCCAGTGAACTTCCTCCCTTTTAGACTTACCCAAAAAAAAAATTGTCTTTTATAGCTAATACAAAGAAGAATTGACCTACCTTATGAAGCGGCATAAAGAACAGTATCCATTTATAAAATAAAAAAGTAATAAAAAGTTTTTATTATTGATTTCGTACATCTCAAAAGATGGATAAATCATATTTGAAGAGAAAAAGTTATTTGGTTTTTTTTTTCCCGGGATGAGTGAAGAATATTCGTTAAATAAAATATACGGGCATGTATATCGTACCTACTGTACTCACATAGCTTTCTAGGAACGCGGATGTATACTTTAGTCTGCTTCGAGTGGCATAAGAACGAAATAAAGTTTTAGGAGGACTATTCCAGTTGCGAGATGGCAGTGAACTGGTAAAAACGTCATTGGGAGTGCTTTATGTGTCTGAAGTATTGTGTTTTATATATCACTAGCTAATACCCAGCTGCGCTGCTACACCTAAATAAATTATGTGTTTTTTCCATTTAGTTGAATAAGTAAAAGGAACAATAAATATAGATTTATATCGTTATTTTTTTAGCTGATTACCCGGCGTTGTCCGGGTATCCCGATGTACTTGACATAAATGAGCTGAAAAACAAATTTCTTTATTTTGAGTTATCCATAAGAGAATACCAGCCGTGCGCTGCTATTCTTGCCCGGGAATCTACTTATCCCGGTCTTCTTGGCATCAATGAAAGACAAAAATGATTATTGTGAGTTATCCTTAAAAGATAAACATATGCTGTCGCGGACTTATCTGTAGAGTTTTTTGAGATATTCAATTCTGTGTATAATAACGTTATCTATTGTTATGGTTTAGGCAACGTAAGCCATTTAAGCTTACAAAAACGACATTTTTCACGTGTTTCACTACAGAAGGTGATTTTTAAGGGTGAAGGGCTTGAGCATTAAAACTCTCTTATAACCTATAACCTTCCCCCATAACAATCGGATGAATGGTATAGCAGCACATTCTTGCCCGGGAATCTACTTATCCCGATCTCCTTGGCATCAGTGAAAGACAAAAATGGCTACGGTGTGTTATCTGTAAAAGATAAACATATGCTGTCGCGGACTTTTTTGTAGAGTTTTTTGAGATATTCAAGTATATGTACATTAATTTTGTGTATTTGTTATGGTTTAGGCAGCGTAAGCCATTTAAGGGTAAAAAAAGGGACTTTTTCACGTTTTTCACTACAAAGGGTGTTTTTAAGGGTGTAGGAGTTGAGTACATCAACTCTCTTATAGCCTATGTTCATCCCAGGAATCTCCTGAACATTTTACAAAAACCCCATCACAATCGGATCAACGGCATGGCCGCGCATAAAGTACGAAGAAACAAACAAACATTCATTTTTATATATTATATTTTGTTTACATGTTTGCAAATGTCTTTCAATTAGTCGTTAGTTACAAAATGTCTAGAATTTGTTAAAATTATCCTAAAAAGTGTTTTTTTTATATATGTGGTGAATTGATGTTGATATCCAAAGGCGAAACCTTATTCCGTTAGTGAAAAAATATTTTGAACTTTATTTTGGGTGTAGATTGGGGTACCAAACAAGAGTATGGGCGCCATATATCTGTTGTTTATCGTGTTCTAGACTTCTCACTGGATGGAAGAATGGCACACGACACATGCCATTTGCTATCCCTGCGACTTGGAGGGAAACCAAAGATCACTCCTCTGACTGTTATATCTGCTTAACAGACATTAAAGGGATACGTCAGAATCAAAACGGACAGTGGTCTACTCTAATTTACAATCTGGTATGAGAGCAGTACCACACTGCAACGAATTTGTTGTCCATACCAAAGCCTCCAGATCACGTGACACTAGATAAAGAGAGCTCAGATTCTGATGGAAGTAAGGATTAAAAAAATAACAGATCTTGGCGATACAACTTTTCAGCAAAATGTTCATTTGAGCTTATTTATTCACTCAAGAAACCCTTAATAATCGCATATGAGATTAAAAAATTGATTCGCAAAAAAGTTTGAAATTCTTGGTTTTCGGCTAAAAAGACGTAATCCCTTCAAAATAATACTTAGATTACTTATCGTAATCATCATTCTCAATTTAAAGATAATGTTTTTGAAGGTAATTAATTAGTGTTTTGTAATGACATTTCTTCTCTTAAGGAGACATTTGATATTGAACATAATCCAACAGAATAGCGTTTGTTTATTGATTCCTCTAATGGTAGTTTAAAAATAGTGCTTCTGCATAACGACAATACATTCCCAGAGTAAAGGAACTTCGGATAATGTGGATCCCTATTTTGAATGCTTTGTTTTTCTTCTTTTAATTAAGGGATTTGAATTTTTGTTTAATCACAGTGACTATCATTAGTGTTATTTTATTCAAATATGGAAACATCTTCATAATTTATAATTTGTTTACGTTACAAGAAAGGTCCACTTTAACCTCCATATTCGGGCAAAGTGGATCCCAGAGTCTATCCTAGCTTTTAGACTATTTTTAAGTTTATTTACTCTATTAATTTATACAGGCAGGCACAAATTAATCTGAAAATATTTATGGCTGCACGTAATTAAAAAGCGTTGATATTTATTTAATATTTTGAAAATTATTGTTGATTATAACATTCACACGTCATTCATCTGCAGACATTGACGGTCTCTGGGTTTATTAAAATTACAAGGATATTAATTTAAATTAATCAAGTGCATGGTTTTTACTGATAGCATCCTCATTGATAAAATATATGTATTCGTGTAAAGTGGACCCAGGTCAACTTTAACCGCCTCGTGGAAGGTTCTCATTAACGGAATTACTTTGTTATGTTTAATCGTTTTATACAGCCGCCATGCCACGTAATATCAAACCAAACCCATCAGTATATTAAAACAGTATTTACATAATACAATGTATTTAGGAGATTTTTTTTAATATTTATAATATTCAATAGCAAAAATTGAGAATTAATTCTTAGCTTGAAAAACTTTTAAAATTGTCGTTTTCGTAAATATCACAAATAAACCCTTCTTCACAAAGAACAAAAGAAAGTGTCCTTGAACACGTCAAAGCTTATGAGGGGAAGAAGTTAAAATATGTTTTGTTCGAGGACAGCACCATTAAAGAAAATATTAATAGGGTCCACTCAAACAGAAGATTCAACATTACCCAAACTCCCTCTACCTATGGCTCATCCAGCTAGTATGAGCAAAACATAAGATACATTTTAATTTATATTGAAGAAGCTAAAATGTACAGTGTATGAATAGAATATTTGTGGTGATTTGAAGGTAATTGCACTTATTCTTTGTCAGTAGTTTGGTTACACAGAGTACTGCTGACTTTTTGTGTCACTCGGATAGCAGTGACAGAAAAAATACCATTACATTAGAAAATAATGGTCTAATCGCGAATCGTTCATTTATGGACAGAAAAAATGTGAAACATGATGCATTATGTAATCCTAAAGATCCACATCTATCTCCGTTACATATCGAACTTAGATTAATGACGAATTTTGTCAAAGCCATGGATAATACTCTTGCTTTCAAAGCAGAAGTTTCCTAAAATTAGTGAAGCAAACATTAAAAAAATATATTTTTGTGTCGACAAATACTATCACTAATACACGATGAAAAGTTTGAGAACTATTGGATCCACTGGAGAAAGCAACTTGGCAAGTATTAAAAAAATACAGTTTTTTGGGAAATCAATCGGCACAAAATTACCGGGATATTGTCAACGATTTTATAACATCTTATAAACATTTGGGTTGTAATTACGGGTATGTCCTTAAAAGTACATCTTGCACTCGCTCCTATATTTCTCCGGAAAATCTTGGCGCAGTGAGCAATGAGCGCGGAAGCTCATTAATCAGGATATTTAAGCTGTGAAAAAGAGGTATTAACCCATTCGCCTCAAAAGACGAGGTAGACTCGCCGGCAGTTAAATGACCTTCAACTCAGAAGACGAGGTAAGGTCGCTGAACTCTGCTGTTATATATTTTGTAATATTTTGTACATCCCTTGGCAGAGTAATCTTTTGTTAATATTTATGAATAGTAGGGGAATGTGGTTTGGCCTTCGCCGTATTGATATCTCAAGTGCCGTTATATTTTGTTTGTTTTGAATATCTGAATATAGACATTATAATTTATGGTAACTTAAATCCGGTTTCTGGGGAAATGCATTGAGCATTTAAATCTGAAGCGAATTGGTTAAAGCAAATGGAATCCCAATATGCTGGCCGATTGTTGTTGGAGCAATTTCTACAGGCGAAATAGAGCAGAAAATCATAATTTCTTAATTTCTAAATGAGTCAGAATATTTGAATAGTGTGTAGAAAATATTAACGTGTTTGAAATTATAAACGCCTATCTCTCGGAAACCTTGCGTGAAGGGTAAGAGAAAAATATATCATGTTTGAATTTATGAGAAAAAATACTACCAGAATATCATAGTTTTATTGCTGATAATTTTTTTTTCTTCTTTAGTGTAATAAGAGAAGTATCCATATGGTTAGTCACTTCCGTTACAAAATTTGTAGACTGCTGTTTGCACTAAAATATTCCCGGAATTCGTTTAATTATTCATGAATTGATTTTAATTATGTGTAATTAGCTGCATGTATCATGCAATTTATATCTTATTTTAAGCATAGACAATGCAACACAACATAATTGACAATAGACTTGATTGTGTATTGTTTTATCATTGAAAAACATTCCGATGTGATATTATGTTATACAGTTGTTCTGGGACTTGCACGCAGAGCAATCTAGTTGCAGTGATTTATAAACTCGAGATAAAACGCGGTGCCAATTCCCTACTTCGTGTCTGGAACGAATTGCTTTAAGTTTTTCAATCCGTGGCATGTTTCCGCTTTTCTCTATGTATCATTTTCTTAAACAGTCGTTCAGGAAGTTTGGCTTCTCTTTAATACAACTTATAAATATCATTCTTATTATTTATTCATCTTAAATGTAGATGCAAAACCTCTTCTATATGTGCGGCGACTAATAATAAATACTAGTATTTACTGACTATTTAACTTACGCCCCAAATACAAGTCAATGACCAATCACATTTAAATGAATTTTGTTTTAGAACCAATGACAGTCGTCTTTCACCTCAATATTTATCGAATTCTGTTTACCAAAATAAAGAAAGCTCTTCAGTTTTAATGTTCCGAACAAGTCAGAGCATTATTTTGCAGTGACTGACTATGCAACAAATATGTTGAATTCAGCAAATAATGAACAGATTCCTTCGAACTACACATTTGATAAAAATTGTGTGTTCAATAATTGTGTTTTTAAATAATGATTTCACAGAGTTGTTTCTTGAAAAAATAATTAATAACCTATAATGTTGGTTATAATATACAATTTGATATGTTCCTCTCCACTAGGGTATTCTTACAATATTGTGATCCTATTTGGCAATAAGTAATATAATCTAGCTGCAGTGGATGAACAAATTAAACATAACCTAACATTTATCATTTGCTTTCAAACATCGGCATTTACATTAAATATATACATATTTTAAAATGACTGCACTTAAATAATGATTTGTGAGTAAACAGGTTAATTTTATTCATTAAATAGTCCTAACAAATGCCACTCTTAATTTCCAAATCCTCTAGATAAATTGGAAATCACTCGTGGCGTTACTTATGATAAATGGACGACTATCTGTTAATACTGTTAGAAGAATTTCAGTTTCCCTTAAGATATTATTTTAAAATGCCAATATTGCTTAGCCTGTGTATTAAATTACTCCACGGAAATAGGTTCAAGAAACTTACTTTAATAGTACAGCATGGATTCTTTAAGACATTTTTAATGCGAACCTGACTGAAATTATGCAGGAATTCAGCATGAAAAATTACTTTTCCCCCCATACACTATTTCCTGTTAAATAATATACAGGTTGTAACTAAATTACCATTACAGACATCGAGGATGTGTAGCGAGGACCAAGACGTTTAATGTAGGAACTCATGTCCGGAAACGTACCGTTTCCCCGCTACACGCACAATATCACAACACGCGTTGCTCTCTCTGACGTCACCTGCTTGTCTTCTGGGTCCACGAGAAGAGCTAGATGTGACGACCACTGACGTCAACACAGACACGGTACTTCCTTATGTTCTGATACTCACGATCACCAAACTTTGGTCTTGCAACATCCGCCGCAACCATAACTAGCGCCAACAGGTCTTCCTTGGATGTTACAAGGATCTCATAAATCAAGGATTTCATGTGACTTCAATTGTGTAGCGGGTTTAAGTCTGGATAACGTGCAGGTTTTTGGCACCGAAAATGCGGGAGAGTTGAACGTGTGTTGTGGTATTTTGCGAGTAGTGGGAAAACGGTACGCTTCCAGACACGAGTTCCTATACTAAAACTAACCGACTTGGTCCCCACCAAAGTCCTCAAAATGTGTAATGTGAATTTAGTTATACCTTCTATATACTTCGAATCCTCTACCTGAAAAATTTATGTGCTTACAAGAAAAGTCATGTATGTCCAAAAATGAAAAAAAAAAAAAAAAAAAAAGAAGTTTTAATGGTAATAAGTACAACACAGTAAGCTCATCTCATTTCTTAATAGTGTCCTATCATTAAACCTTTATAAATTCTTAACTTTTTACACGCTTTATATTTGCTTGACATGTATCTGTCTATGTAACGGAATTGTTCAACACGATTTTCACCCATTTAAAAACATTGGAACGACTTGAAACTTTGTATACTTGTAAAGGACCCATTACAATACAATAATTGCATAATGTTTTTCTACGATCCTGGCCACGATCATCAGGAAATCAAAAAAATAAAGACCGGTATAATAGGTTGCGGACTTAACGACTTCCTGACCTGCATCTGTCTATGTAACGGAATTTTCAACATGATTTTCACGCACTTAAAACATTGGATCGACTTGAAACATTGTATACTTGTAAAGGATCAATTACAATACTATAATTTCATAATTTTTTCTAAGGTCTTGGCCAGGATCATCAGGACATCAAAAAAATAAAGACCGGTATAATAGGTTGCGGACGTAACGACTTTTTAGTCCATCATTGTGATAGCTCAGGTGGTAGAGTGGTGGACTGTAGTAGTATATAATTTCAGTAATCCATAGGTCGCTGGTTTAAATCCGGCCCGGAGAATTTTTTTAGAAGAGTATTACTTTTAGCTCATACTACAATAGTATCGAATTTAAAGATATTTACATTTTTATCTTATTCTGTAAAATATTAATGATAATTTTGTAAACTTATCACAATGTAATTTATCCAAAAAATATGAGAAGGATACGATTAACTCTAACTATTTATGTATATTAAAATATTCAAAAATATTATAATAATGTTAGATAATAATAATTTAAATAAATAATAGCTTAAAAAACTAAAATAACGCGCTTTATTAGAAAACCAAACTAAAAAATAAAAAATAAATAATAGTTTAAAAAACTAAAACAACACGCTTTATTAGAAAACTGAACTAAAAAATGTAAAATAATTTTAATTTCCAACACGCATGGGATAAAATTAAAGTGGTCAACAAAAAAAATAATCTCGGACACATACAGAATAAAACTAGAGTTATCAAAAAAAAAAATAATTTTACCATCAAAATCGTGGGGTGCTTTTTATGGTTTTTACGTTTTCTTCTTAGATACTTTATTTTTACCAATATCTGTTTATTATCAAATATATTAATTGATATAGAGCACCCAATGCTTTTGATCGTATTTTTTTAGATAACTGTAGTTTTATTCTAGATGTGTTGGAGATGATTTTTTTGATGACCACTTTAATTTTATCCCAAGTGTGTTAGAAATTAAAATTATTTTTAATTTTTTAGTTCGATTTTCTAATAAAGAGTGTTGTTTCAGTTTTTTGAACTATTTTTTACCCCTTTGTTACAAACGTGAAAAACTTTAAATTTGCATTAAAACAATGGTCGTATTGAAGTAGATGGTTAGCATATTTTGAAGTATCTACATTTCTGTTATTATATGCTCTTACATGTTCTTTTATACGATAAATAAATGTCTTCCAGTTTGTCCTAAATATACATTGTCGCATGTGCCACACTATAACTTATATACAGCTTATAATTGTTCCTTTTTGGTTTTATTAATCTTAATTATATTTTGCAAAGTTTTAGTTTTAAACGCCATATTGATGTTCAACTTTTTTGAGTGTTTGGATATCATATTGGAAAGTGGGCCTATGTATGACATATATATTTATGTCTTTCTTAGGTAAAGGAAACACTTTTTAAGAGCTTTTTTGTAATAAACTTTTTAAATTAAATTGTCTATAATTTTAGGGCCGTAATTATTATTGATAGCTAATTGCTTAATAATATTCAGTTCCTTATTATATTCCAAGGGTAAAAGAGGGATATTTAAAGTCTATGAATATAACTATCCATCCATCCATAGTAATTCTGCCCGAGGGCAGGTCCTTCACTGCAATCATAGCATTTTCATGTTATGCTTGCAGCTTTACTAGGGAATTGTAGGTGTGGTAGCTTCCCACACCGGTGAAGGATGATGATGATGATGATGATGATGATGATGATGATAATGGTAAGGATGATGATGATGGCCATATGATTTCGGGGACCGTTTGGGCCTTAAAGTTTTCCTGATATTTGTCTTACAGGTGAGGAAAAGACCCCGATAAAAACCTCACCCAGAAAAACTGCTTCGACCGGGGATCGAACACGGGCCCGCTGCGTGACAAGGCCGCACGCTACCTCGAGACCACAGCGGTGGACAATATAACTGTTAAAGGCTGCTATTTTATGAGTATATGGGTGAAGGGAAGAACTATGAATAGTACTATCAGTGTGAGATGGTTTGTGAAAGATGCCAAACTCAAGCTTATTTTTAATGTGTTTTATTGATAAGTCCAGGAAGTTTATACTATTATTTGTTTCTAATTCCATTGTGAACTTAATACAATTTTGAATGCTGTTAATAAAATGTATAAAGGAATTCAATTGTCTTTTAGTTCCTGTGAAGCCTACTATAACATTATCATAAGTAATGCCACGAGTGTGGCATTTGTTAGGACTATTTAACGAATAAAATTAAGCTGTTTACTTACAAATAATTGTTTAACTATAGTTATTTTAAAGTATTTATATAATTAATGTAAACGGCGATGTTTGAAAACAAATCAGAAATGTGAGGTTATGTTCATTCACTGCACCTTGATCATATTATTTATTGCCAAATAAGATCGCAATATTGTAAGAGTGCACCCAAGTGGAGAAATAATGAAACACATCAAACTATATATCATAATCAACATTACGGGTTATTCACTTATTTTTTTAGTAAACAACTCAGTAAAATCAAGGAATATTTTCATTATTTGCTATATTCAATGCATTTGTTGGAGAAAAAATGCTTTGACCTGTTCAGAACATTAAAAAGGAAGAGCTTTATTTTATCACAAAAGCAGGAGCTTGATAAAGAGAAATCAATAAAGAGTGAGGTGAAACACGACTGCTATTGGTTGTAAAACAACATTCATTAAAACGTGATTGGTCATTGGCTAGCATTTGTGGCATGGGTTAAATAGTCTACTTAACGATACCAAAATAATACATTTTTAGCTAATGCATTCTTATGTATTGTTTGTTCTAAGTCATCCATAAAATATCTGCTAAAAGAGGGCTCAATGGATTACCCATAATCAAACCATCTTTAGCAGTGTAAAATTTGTTGTTAAATTCAAAACAGTTTTGGTGTGAGAATGTTTTAAGAGTGTGCATTATTTCTTCAACTACGAATTCATTCACTTTATTAGTTAGTAATATTCTTTTAACAACCTCTATTACCGGTACGTCAACACTGGGTATACTGGGAAACAGATTTTTTACATCGAAAAAAGCTAAAATTAAGTTATTAGGCAAACCAATATTTTTTATATTGTCAATTAAATCGATTGAGTTTTCTATATTGTAAATTGGATTGAACTTAGTATTAAATACATTTATCAGATTTTTAGACATTTTGTATGATGGGGAACTTATAAAATATACTACTGGTCCAATAGATAAATTTCCTTATGTAATTTAAATAGGGAGTAAAGTTTGGGTGGTTGGGTATTCATTTGTGCATTTATAGAGTAATCAAAGAAGTTATTAAAAATTATGCTGTGTTTATAAATATGTAGAATTTATTTTTTTATACTTCTCTGTTGAGTCTTTATCAGTAATTTGAAAATGATCTGAATTTAGAAAATCTAAAGTTTTAGAAATATAATCATTTTTATTTAAAGCTAGTAAAGTTTGTCCTTTATCTGCGCGTGTCACAGCAATATCATTATTTTATAAGCTGTTAGTTTATGCTGATGATGTACTACTGGCCGATAGCGAGGAGATACTAAAGGCCAACACGCACACACTATTGAGTAACACTAAGAAATTATGACTGGAAGTAAATATCAGTAAAACTAAATATATGGTCACACGTAGAAATTCAGTATATAATGGAAATGGACAGCTAATGACAAATGAGGGAAATTTTGAGGAAGTGGCTGAATTCAAATGCCTAGGAACAATAATCACAAATAGGAATGAGATGCACAAAGAAATTAAACATAGGCTCAATTCTGGAAATGCGTGCTATTATGCATTGCAGAGACTCTTGACGTTCCAACTCCTTTCAAAAAACGTTAAGCTGAAAATATATAAAACTATTATTCTACCAGTTATATTATATGGGTGCGAAACATGGACTCTTACTTTAAGGGAGGAAAGGAGATTACGAGTATTTGAGAATAAAGTTCTTAGGAAAATTTTTGGACCAAAGAGAGATGAACAGACAGGTGAATGGAGAAGACTGCATAACAATGAACTACATGGTCTTTATAGGAAGCCAGATATAATAAGAACAGTTAAGTCTCGTAGACTGCGATGGGCAGGACATGTTGCGCGTATGGGGAATGAAAGACGTGCATGGAAGCTTCTTGTAGGAAAGCCAGAGGGAAAACGCCCAGTTGGTAGACCAAGAATGAGGTGGGAGAACAACATTAACTATGATTTGAGGGAAGTAGATTATACAGGGAATGATTGGAAAGCATTAGCTCAGGATAGGGATGTATGGAGAGCTTATGTGCGCGCGGCCATGAACCTTCGGGTTCGATAGTGCCAGTGAGTAAGTAAGTAAGTAAGTAAGTAAGTAAAGTTTACTTTTTTATATCTTTAGCTATCTGATTATAGAATAAATGCTTTGGTATTGTTTTCCTATCATCATTGATCATTTTTGTGAGAGCATATTTTTCTGACTCAACATTAACATGTTATCGTTTAACATTCTACACCTAAATTTTGTAGTAAAATATTGATATTGTCAACATTAAAATTAAATTTAAAACCTGTATTTAATAAATTGATTTCATTTTTAGTAAAATTAGTGTCAGAAATACTAACAAACCGATCAAAAATTGTGATGAGATAAACTAGTAATTTCTTTAGATGTTTTTAAACCATGTAATTTAGAAAGCCAGTTTTTTTAAATTAAGTATTTCTTATGAATCAACACACACTTACTTTATGTCTTGTTGTAAAATCAATAATATCAAATTCAATATTATTTAATCTAAACGTTAGTTCTGAATGTATATACATCAAATATACACTCAAAACATCTCTTCTACTGTACAGCAGAATTCTATCTCCTCGGAGCCATGTTCTCACTTCTACTGCTGAAGCTTTTCTTGTGACAGAGTTAATAAAGTTAGTCTTGATATTAATGTATTTTGGTTTAAGATTATGTTTAATACAACTGTTGTAAAACCAAATATGCTGTGTGCACTGCTTAATCCGAAGTAATAATGTAAAATACCAAGTCAACAAGAAGCTTGTCTCGGCTAAGTAGGCATTTCTTTATTGTTCCTTGAATTATAGTTTATCAGTATATTCAATTTTCGTTGTAATTTCTCTAAATTATTATTATTATTATTATTATTATTATTATTATTATTATTATTATTATTATTATTTCATGATTGCATTTATAACGGATACTGTTTTTGCCAGAAAGTAGGACTAGTATATTTGTTTACAGACATTTTATCACCATGTATATTATAAATATTATTATTAAATGTTAAGTTTATTTTTAGAGGGCAATAGGCCTAAATATTAAATTTCGTTTGATATATGTTATGAATTGTTTGATTTTCCTCATATAGATTCTAATATGGATTATTAACTTTAATATATGGCGAATTCAATTTTGGTTTTAATTTATAAACATCTGTCTGAATATCATTAAATTATGATATCCCTATCACGGATTTAGGAGTCATATCACGCATTTAGGAATCCTTGTCTTGGAGAAAAGAATGAGACATTTGGGGGCAACTGTATATCGGTTTGGAGTGAATTCTATAAATGGAAGGACGTCGTGGAAGGTTCATACGATGTTCCTGTATTCATACTTTGTCATCATTATCTAAAATGTTACATTTGCACAAAACAGTAAAATACTATCATAGAATTACGCAATCTTACTCTAAATATACTACAGACTTAAATATTATTTACACTCAAAGACTTCAACGTGTTCATAATTCTTGCGCACGTTTTATTTGTGGTATTCGCAAATTTGACCATGTTATACCGTCCCTGGAACAATTATCGTGGCTTCGTCTAAGAGATCGTAGAACTGTCCATTGCTTATCCCTTCTCTATAAAATACTTCACACATCATCGCCTAATTATTTATCACGCCGCTTCATCAGACTATCCGACACACTCGATCCCATCAGCACATTGTCCTTTATATCCCTCCTCATCACACTGTATATTATTCATTATAATTGAATTAGTTCTAAATGTAATGAAATATTGGCATATATTAACAGCGTTAACTTTTGTATAGAATAAATCATTGCGCATAAAAATGTTTTACTACAAGCAAGTATCACACATATTTAATACTGAGGAGTGTTTATGGGAAACGATATAAGTGACAATGAAAACATTCAGAAAATCCCTTGCAATGTTTAATTACATTAAAACATGCTTTTCTGATATTGCAAACAACAGTTATAGGTAATCCAGAATAAAAATTATATATAAGAATTAAACTTTATAATATTATTTTCTTGAATATAATATTTTTATTTTCCATAAACAATCCTCAATTGTTATATATATATATATATATATCCACCGCTGTGGTCTCGAGGTAGCGTGCTGCCTTGTCACGCAGCGGGCCCGGGTTCGAATCCCGGTCGCGGCAGTTTTCCTGGGTGAGGTTTTTATCGGGTTTTTTCCTCACCTGTAAGACAAATGTCAGGGAAACTTTAAGGCCCAATCGGTCTCCGAAATCATATGATGATGATGATGATGATCATCATCATCCTTCAGAGGTGTGGAAAGCAACGGGAAGCTACAATTCCGTAGTAAAGCTTCAAGCATAGTATGAAAATGCTATGATTGCAGTGAAAGACCTGCCCTCGGGCAGAATTACTATGGATGGATATATATATATATATATATATATATATATATAGAGGCCTATGTATATTTAAAAAATAACCACAAATGTAGGTCTTGTTACTTACTAATTAATTTAAAAATATTAGTAACTTCAATTGAAGAGTGCACACCTGCAAATATTAATTATCTTCTTTATCGGGATTTTAATAACTGTTGAGTATTCTGTCAAGTTAAAACTCAGTAATATTTCTCTATGGCATCGCTTAGGAACGAAGATGTATAATCCACGAACAGTATATATGAAACTATTTTCTGTCATTTTACATAATGAAGAAGATTTCTTCTCATACCATATAATTCATTATTTTAACCTCAAATAGTATAATTGAACGTTATATTCCATCGTATTTAAAAATATTGTAAATATATTGAAAATAGTAGACCTACATAAGTTACATCAGAAATAAAATGATTGGTGTTCAGGGAACACTCGGGTATCCCGATAAATAAGTCCTCCCGAGAATCGGGAAGGCCCGGTTATACCCCCACATATTCGACGAACAAAGTTGCATTGTCTGCTATTCTGACTATATATTTACCTAATTCTTCATTTCCTGTCTTGTTCCCACACAATATTTCAGACCACTTCATAGTGTGCATAGGAGTCTATATAGTGCCATTAGTACATAATTTCATTATACTAATTATAGGCTATTCTGTAAAGCAAATAATACAAATAAATCCAAAGAAACATATTATAAAATATGAATTTGGAAAATAGGGAACCATGGTATAAAACTCACTTGGAGAAACTACACTTTCAAAATATTCATACAACTGAAAGTGAATTACACATTTCGAAGTTATTTAAACAAGAATTAATAATCGTTAACATGTAGAGTGTAAAATTAATTAATTTTTATATCCCTAACCATTGATCAAGAAAACACAACTTCAGACAAAATCACATATAAGTTGTTTTTATATTCTATTGAACACTTCTTAAAGGAAGTATTACACGGGAACTTATTTGTACGTAGTGATACAAATTTGTGGTTGGTTTTTAGCAGTAAGAATCGTTTTCCCTTGAGTAAAATTAATAGTTTCTTCATACATTTGTGTTACTATACCTTCTTCCTCGCTTTGATAACATTACATCAGACACATCTGCTGTACTGTAAACGAGTGATTTTCTGGAAATTAAAAATACAGACGAATATAAAAAAAATACTCTACAAAGTAGATATTATGCGTACAATCTGATGAAGCTGTAGTTATGGTAAATGTCAATCTTCGTCTCCACTTAAGTTTCACAACGTCCCGTCCAAAAGAAGCTTGTGGCTGAGGTAAAAGATGTGCAGGATGAGTCTATGCAAAGAGAATGAATCAGTGATCCTTAAATGCAAATATTGCACCTAACAAACAACAACTTGAAGGAAACATGGAATGACAGATATTTTTGAACATACACCAGATTTTCAAAGACATTATAAACTAAATTGTAAAGTTCTAAAGTTAAGAGTACCTGTTTGTTTCCGTGGCAACTGAAGATTAGCATTTGTGCTGGTCTTCAATTCAACCTGAAATATAGTAACAAATTAAGAACATGCATACTATTTCCGGAAATTGGAATTACATTCAAAGGAGTATTTAAAAATATCTTCATACTTACGCTGTACTCGTGCCCCGGGATTCCGATATTTAAGTCCCCTCTGGAATCGGAGTGGACCAGATATACCTGCAGGCACTTGGGTCCACTTACTCGACGAAAGAAACGAGTGGTATTTCTTCATCTACGTCGTCACAACTCTTCTGGATCGCAATATTTGGGTACGGTGTACAATGTGGACATCATAATTTAGTTTCAAAATGAACATTAGGAACATCAAATGCGAATACATAACAAAAATTTAATCATTTAAATCTAACTAAATATATCACACACTCCTGCAAATAATCTGGTATGGGTCTACTAACTAAAAAAAATCGCACACATTTCTGTAAACTAATTTGGCATAGGTATTTACACACTTTTCCTATCCTCAATATAAATAAATAGATAAAACACATTCCTGTAAACATATCTGGTGTAGGCCTTTACAAATATTTCGTCATCTGAATCTAAATAAATAAATAATTTTTCCTGCAAACTAATCTGGTGTAGGCCTTTACAAACTTTCCTCATCAGAATTTAATAAGTAGATAACACACATTTATGTAGACTAATCTAGTGTAGGCCTTTACAAACGTTTCCACATCCGAATCTAAATAGATTAATAAGAGACATTTCTGTAAACTGATTTCCTGTAGGCCGTTACGAACTTTCCTCATCTCAATCTAATTAAATAAACCACACACATTCCTGTAAAGTAATCTGGTGTAGGTCTTTACACTATTTTTCGCGTCTGAATCAAAATAAATAAATAACACACATTTCTGTAAAATAATCTGGTGTAGGCCTTTACAAACTTTTCCTCATCTGAATGAAAATAAATAACACACATTCCTGTAAACTAACCTGGTGTAGGCCTTTACAAACGTTTCCACATTTGAATCAAAATAAATAAATAAATAACACACATTCCAGTAAAATAATCTGGTGTAGGCCTTTACAAACATTTCCTCGTCTGAATCTAAATAGATAAATATATTCACATTCCTGTAAACTAATCTGGTGTAGGCCTTCACAAACTTTTCCTCATCTGAATTTAAATAAATAAATAAGGCAAATTCTCTTAAAGTAATCAGGTTTTGGCCTTTTGCTAGCTTTTCCTCACTTCAATCTAAGTAAATAAATAAATCACAGACATTCGTGTAAGCAAAACTGGTGTAGGCCTTTACAAACTTTTTCTTATCTGAATCTAAATAAATAAATAACACACATTCTTGTAATCCAATCTGGTGTAGGCCTTTACAAAAATTTCCTCATCCGAATCTAAATAAAAAAATAACACACATTCCTGTAAACTAATCTGGCGTAGGCCTTTACAAACTTTTCCTTATCTGAATCTAAATAAATAACACACATTCCTGTAAAGTAATCTGGTGTAGGCCTTTACAAACTTTTCCTTATCTGAATCTAAATAAATATGTAACATTCATTCTTGTAATCGTATCTGGTGTAGGCCTTTACAAACATTTCCTCATCTGAATCTAAATAAATAAATAATACACATTACTGTAAACTAATCTGGTTTAGGCCTTTCCAAACATGTATTCAATTGAATCTAGGTATGTAAATAACACACATATCTATAAATTAATTGGGTGTAGTTCTTCAAAACTTTTCCACATCTGAATCTAAATAAATAAATCACACACATTCGTGTAAGTTAAACTGTTTTATGCTTTTACAATCTTTTCCACATCTGAATCTAAATAAATAAATCACTCACATTAGTGTAAGCTAATATGGTAGGGATAGGCCTTTCCAAACTTTCCCTTATATGAATATAAATAAGAAAATAATATACATTCTTGTAAACTAATTTTTGTAGGCCTTTACAAACTTTTTCTCATCTCAATCTAAATAAATAAAACCAATTGGTGTTAAATAATCTTTTGTGGGCCTTTACAAACTGTTTCGCTATCTGAATCTAAATAAATAACACACATTCCTGTAAACTAATCTGGTGTAGGCCTTTACAAACTTTTCCTCACCTGAATTTAAATAAGTAAATCAAACACATTCCTCTAATCTAATCTGGTATAGGCCTTTGCAAACGTTTCGCTATCTGAATCTAAATAAATAAATAACACACATTTCTGTAAACTAATCTGGTGTAGGCGTTTACAAACTTTTCCTCGCCTGAATTTTGAATAAGTAAATCATACACATTCCTGTAAACTATTCAGGTGTAGGCCTTTACAAATTGTTCCTCGTCTGAATCTAAATAATTATCACACATTCCTGTAAACTAATCTGGTGTAGGACTTTACAAACATTTCCTCATCTGAATCTAAATAAGTAAATCACACACATTCCTGTAATCCAAACTGTTGTGGCGTTTAAAAAGTTTCCCTTATTTAAATCTAACAAAAAAACACACTCCTGAACAATTATGTGGTATAGACCTACACTAACTTGTTCTCATCTAAATCTAATTAAATATATCACACTCTCATGCAAACAAATCTGGTGTAGCCTTTACAAACTTTCCCTAACCGAATAAATCCCGCACACTCCATTAAACTAAACTGGAGTAGGCCTTTACAAACTTTCCCTCATCTGAATCAAAACAATTAAATCATAAACACACCTGTACACTGAACAGGTATAGACCTTCACTAACATTCCTTGATCTAAATCTAACTAAATAAATCACACACCCTTGCAAATTTAAATTTAAGGTGATGTACACAAATGGTTGCTCATCTAATCCTACGTAATAAATCACACGCTTTTGCAAACCTAAATGGAGCACATTATAACAATCCGCATTGCGTTCTTATTTATACTAGCGCATATAAATTTATGATCTTTCAGACTTGAATTTTAGCTACCTATTTGAAGTAATATTAAGTAAACTAATGGGTGCAGAATAATAAATAGTTCTTTGCAAATTACTTTTTTTTCAGGTTTGTTTCTGGATGGTCGGCTATTTCTTTATGTTTTATTGTTGTAAATGTATAAGCTTCATTTTAAAACCAAAATCATCTTGAAATTAGGATGTCCACTTTTTGCTTCGTAACTCATATATATATATGATCCTTTGGGAATCGGTTTGGCCTAATTGTACCTCCAGGTACTTGAGTCCTTTACTTGACGAAACTTGATGTGGATATTCTGACGCTCATCGAACAACTGCCTGATACTCGGTATCACTTTGCATTCCACCTGTAGGCTCACTTTGACAGCCTGAAAGACAAGAAAGCCGACGCGTTGACAAAACATTCTGACGTCCATATTTATGTTATCTCAGTATGTTCAAATTACCTGTACTAATATAGGATTCAACATACATACCTTCATCGACAACACACTTTTGGACGAAATGTGATACTTTTGTAAAGGTAAGGATTGGGACGTACCTTTAACTACAACTTCAATTTTACGCCAAACAATATCTGCTTATGTGGTGTGACTTTTTTATTTGCATGTCTACATTTCATCTCTAGAAAACCTCTCGTTTTGTAGTATCACACATTTCGGAGATATGTCCCGTATAATGTTAACAAAACGAGGATTGAGGTGTTGTACCACATGTGTATCCCGTGTAATATATATTTCTTTCTTCACGAAATTTTCAAGTGAAGCCGTTAGAAGGATAGGAGTGTAATATTTGTTTTCCGCAAAAATCGACTTTGATGTACAGTTACATTCTTGAAACGTAATTTTATTTAGTGGCAAAGGGATGCAAGAGTATGCGTTAGGTGTAGATGTAGAACGAGTATTATAATTTTCAATAATTGCCAAGGTCTATTATTTTCTTTAATAATTTCAACTTTAAACGTGTTTTTCTCAACACTGCAAAACTTTCACTTACACCCCATTTACTTCTAACCACGTCAATTTAATATAGAAACAAGTATGTGAGATTGTTTGAAGTCGCGTTTTCTTGTGCAATAATTAAGGATGTAAATAAATGTTTATTAAATAATGTCCTAGAATAGTTAAACTGATATAGGATGATCTATGTACACCGCTTCAGTTTACACAATCAATTTACGTAGGCCTATTGTGTAATGAAATCATCGGTTTCGTGCGTCCGTCCAGGCACCAATTTCTTATTAGAATACTCTTACCAGTACATTACTCTATATTTTCCCCTCCTCATATATTTTGTTTACACACTCGTAATCTTTAGATGATTTCCATGTACAATTGTTTCAATAACACCATCTTTAATTCTTCTAACTTCTCTTCGTCGCATAATATACCTTTTCAGTCACAGTTTCCTAGAACGATAAAAGTTTAAACTGATCAGTAAGCTAATATGGTCATTTACACAGTTATTCCTCAAAGTGTACGCAACATACCAACTTAACAGCAAATGATGGACATTTTGAAGAAGTAACAGGATTCAAATAACTTTTAACGATAATAATAAACTCAAACGAGTCGCAGAAATAAATTAAATACAGGACAAACTCTGGAATCGCATTATACATATCGGCATGCCTGGGACTCTTTCCATTCCAAATTCTGTCAAAATTATTAAACCTAATAATACTAAAAACGTGATTTTTCAAGTCATATTAAATGGATGCGAAATATTATATCTTACTTAGAACAGAATAAAAATGTCGGGTAGTTGGGAATTCACTGCTTAGGAAGATTTTTGAAGCAAAGAGAGGGGTAGAGGCAGGTGAATGGAGGAAACTGTATAACAGTGAATGCCATGATCTTTATAGGAACCCAGATATAATGAGAAGAACTAAGTCTCGTAGACTCCGATCAGGAGGGCATGTGGCTCGTTTTAAAATGGATGAGAGGCACGGAAAATTCTTGTAGAAAAAACAAAGAGGACAGTACCCATTAGGTTAGCCAATAATGGTATTGGAGAATAAAAGTACTAACCATGATTTAAAGGAAGTCAATTTTACAAGGAATGATTGGGAAATATTATCTTTGGATAGGAATATATGGAAAACTTATCTTTGCCCTGCAATGGACCTCCTGGTTTGATATTTGAGTGCCAGATGGGCGGAGTATTCGATTTTAGGACAGAAATTGAATAGTTAGTTTTAAGAAGAGAATGGATACCAAACATGTCCAAATTACTTCTAGTTCTTCAAAGTATTTCGAGGCTTTGTTCTAAACGTGAGTGGTATGAAACAATATTCAGCCCCTAGAAGAATATAGAAAACCTTGAATTAGCGCATGATTTTGGAGATTGTTATACTTTGGGCGAAACTAAAGAAAAAAGACAATGTAGCCTACTAAATAAAAATCAGGCTTTAGTTGTAGAAAAATCAAGTGTGAGGAAAATTTAAATGTTCCAGTGTCTGGATGTTTCTACAATAGATAATTTTAAAATTTGCTCGTCTGACATATAGTAGATATGTTTCACTGAAAGTCCAAAATATTATCAATTGATAAATATAATTAATAAAAAGATATTTATTTGTTACATGGTACGATTACGTTAATATACAAAAATAGTTAAATTGCCACGCTATAAGTCTTCAGATCTACATTCCAGAAGTTTTAATGTAAATTAACCAGATGTATGACTGCATTTTCATTGGTCGAATAATTATTTTAATTTTAAGCGTGTAAGAAAATGCAGTTCGCTCTCTAAAACTGGAAATACAGGAAATAAGAATGTCTATATAAAATGTTAATATGTAATTATCTTTAAATATATAATTTAAATAGATTAAATAAGCAATTCTTACGCACACGCAATGTAGAATACGTTGGGATTTCTGTTGTTTATAAATTATCGCTATCTGTAGAATTCCTTAAAACATTTGAAAGGAAACCATTTGTAAAGCGGTGAGAAAGAGTATTTTGAATATTTTCAAAGAGTTTATGAAAAAAATTCATTATCCATTGAGGGTGAGGTGAAAATAACATCGAATTTACAGGCGAGTCAGCATTGAGCATATATTCTGCTCGAAGTGAAATTGCAAATAAAGGATATCTATCGACCTCATGGAAAAAGCGTAAATGTTTGATTAGGAAGATCCACATATAACTTATGTCGGCCGCGGTGAACCAGTGATTATGCTCCTTGCCTCTGGTTCCGAAGGTCTCGGATTTAACTCGACCGAGGTCGGTGGATTTTTTTAGGACAGAAAAATCTAGGAAGCAAGTCATCCGGTAGGGACTTTAAGCCGTGGGTTCAGAGTCTGAAGATTTTCAGACTCCTAAAATATCCTTAAGACTGAATAAAAAAGCCTTTATGCAAAATTAACAACCTCAACGTCCTAGTAATAACTTACTTGCCTACTAGATGTCTCATTGAGTCAATGTGTTGACCGGATGCCATTCATGAAGTCTGTGGGCAAATAAGGCAACTAAAAATTAATATGGTCTAAACTCCTAACAAAGGAGAGGCAATTGCTCAACAATGGGCTACGACATTATATATATATATATATGTAAATTGTCATAAATAAATAAATAAATCAGAAAAGTTCTTAATCATTGGTATCATCTTACTTTCCATTATTTTCCGTAAAATACGATGTTGTCTAAGAACAGTGTTTCTGTCGATGACGTTTTCCGTACACAATTCTGACATTTGGCGAGTAGAAGTAGCACCACGGTTCCCCCAGTAGATATAGTCAGCGGAATAATATATGAAGAAAGTTTTTAACTGTTTTGAGTATTCTGCACAACTGTGCTGGTTACACTTCTGTGGTTAGTAGGCTACTTTACACGTTGTGAAGTTCTTATAAGGCCAGACAAAGAGAACTGCAATCCTACACTCAATTCTTGCTTGTAGAATGACTAGACTTTTATATCTGTTTATTTTCATGGCCCATTTATAATAATTCCGAGCTAAGTTCCAGTTGCAATATAAACAAACTTTTTTTATATTTTATTACATTATAATTTCAACCCGTGTTTACCATGGGCATATCACGTGATATTTACAATTATTTACATACGTTTACATTTTGTCTTGCTGCAGTTTGATTGATCAAGAGTTTATTCTTGAAGTGTGCAGAAGATGTTGATGATGAAGTTCGTCACTCGACGGTGTTGATGTGGAGCCTTAGTATCTAGGGTAGTGTTTGGGTTGTTAGAAGAGGAGGCCGGTCTCTTGAGTACAGTGAACATTCTGTCAGAAGATGTATTGCTGTTTATGGTGGCCTTTCGTGGCAGTTACATAAGGGAGATGGTCACTTTTTGGTCCTGTGAAGATATGTAGGGAAGCATCCATGGTTGGTTAGGAATTGTGTAAGGATGAAATTTGGCCATAGGGATGTAGACAGCCTATGGCGAATAGAGGGGATGAACTGTTTGGTGTGAAGTGATACCTCGGAGTTGGTGTATGTTGCATTCCATGTGTTTATTATGTAGTGTAGCAGAAGTGCTTGGCTCGACAAATAGGGTTGGAGTTGTAGGTTATAATAGTTTTATAGCTGGCAGCTATTTTTGCTAGATAATCGGCTCGTTCGTTACCTCTGATTCCTGTATGTCCTCTGACCCTGTTTAGTGAGATTTTGAGTTGTCTTCTTGAGACTGATAATTTTCTTTCTGATGTTGACTGCTATTGGTTGTGTAGTTCTTTTGTTGGCGATGGCCAGAAGTGCTGCTTGAGAGTGTATTGTATATCTGGCTTAACTTTGCAAAGAGAGAAATGGAGATATAAGGATAGATCCTCGACCGCTTTAGCTCAGCAACAAAAGAAAGAACCCACCGTAATGTCGATTTTCGTCTTTCCCCTTGCCCCTATTAATATCTGGTGAAGAAAAACCGACAACACTGGTACGAGTGGGAGGCGAGCACAGCTGTCACTTTCTTGCAAACTTGACGAACGTCTGACGAACAACACATGTATTGCATACGAAGTATTTATTTTACTTTGTTGTTGGATCCAATTGGATGCTAGAAGTTCTGCTTGAAATATAGAGCATTCGTTGTCTAATCTACGTTCCTCGGTGTAAATCTCTTTTGAATTTTCTTCTGCGACTAATCCAGCTCCGATGTGGCTTTCCGTTTTTGATCCATCTGTGAAGATCTCTATGTTGACTGGGATAACTGTACCTCTGTAATCTATTGTTATGATGTTGTTTTTCGGCCAATATGAATATCATAGGTTATTTTCCTTGTTTGGCAGTTATGCAGCAACAATCTAAGAGCGTGAACATTTGGAGCTTAACTGCATGATGCAAAATTTTGATTAGTATTTATGGATACGTGGTTTCATACCCGTTTGTTGCAAAACACAGAATCTCTGATAGGACTGATGGCGTTTACATTTCCTTTAATAATAAGGCTATATTTAAATAGTCCACCGCTGTGGTCTCGAGGTAGCTTCTTGCTGCCTTGTCACGCAGCGGGCCCGGGTTCGATTCCCGGTCGGGACAGGCTCCAGGGTGAGGTTTTTTCGGGGTTTTTCCTCACCTGTAGGACAAATGTCAGGAAGCTTAGGGCCCAACGGTCCCCGAAAATCATCCGGCCATCATCATCCTCATCATCATCATCTTTCACCGGTGTGGAAAGCAACGGGAAGCTACCACACCTATAATTTCCTAGTAAAGCTGCAAAGCATAGCATGAAAATGCTATGATTGCAGTGAAAAACCTGCCCTCGGGCAGAATTACTATAGATGGATGGATATTTAAATATTTGGCGCAACAATTGTGTGTACACTTACCGGTACAACATATGACATCAAAATATAATTTTAAAAAAGACACTTAGCGGATTGATGCATAACATTGTCCAATTTACTCTGTTAATAATATCTTCTTCACAAGTACCAGATTTATCTCTTATCGAACCAAGATATTAAATTCTTTAACACAATTAATTATCATATTTTTTTTTAATTTTCATTTTATGTGAGTATTATATTCCTTTAATAAGGGAAAATATTTCTGATAATTTCCCATTATGGCGCTAGTGTCGTTATTTTTTCCCGCTAATTGCCTTTTACGAATCAAGAAGGTATCACATTACAGTTGTGTCTACCGACTAAGATTGTTGATTTGTACGTTGCTTAGGAAAGCCGGTTCATCTTGAGTTGTGACGTGTTGTATCCTGTCTTAATTTAATGCGAAAAACAGACATATTTGTTAAAATTGTAAATAAAGCCTTCATTGACTTACTTTCTCCCTCCAACATTAGAAATTTCGACTGATTTATAATACTATTCCTGTTTGAGGTAAGTCAATTATTTTGAATATATTATTTTGTGATATGCCAATTTTCTTGTTGTGTTGTTGGCTTGTTTTGATTTTAATTGTGACAATAATTGTATGTATCTTAATAATAAGTATGTGGTTTCAATAGCTGTTTACTGCACAAAGTTATATATTGTTATGGTTTAAGAGAATTGAAATAAATAAGATAACAAAAAAGGTTAACACCCAGGGATAATAGTTAATACATTTATATCTACTGTACAATTTGGTGAATAGGGAAACTAAATATTTGTTTTCTATGAAATCATATTGTATACATTTTTATTAATTATCATTTTATGTCAACGATTAATATCTACGGTTAATAAATCTGTACTATTTTTGTTTTGGCATCATTTGATCTTCAAGAGGTCATGCCGAGCCATAAAGGAAAATTATAGATGTTTTATTACAAATCAAAAATAAATTCGCATAACTTTACTATTTGAGAAATTTGTAATGACACTATAGAATGCCTTTTTTTTTTCTTACATGAGGCCGACGGTACCGCGGTGATAATTAAATAGGCTCCTGCCGTCATTGATAATTAAAATTTGACCCTTTATTTTACTCCAATAATTGTTGCGGATAAAATAAGAATCGCTCACTTATTGTAATATTGTATGCAGTCAAAACACAGAAAAAAAAGTATTTTTTTTTTTACCTGTGACCATACCTAAAATGAAGTTGATACCCATTCAGTTATTGCGATTCAGGTAAAAAAATCACATAAAAGCAACCGAATCATCATTCCTTAGCAATATACCACTAAAATGCGAACAGCCAAAAAAAGTGGCAATTCATATAAAGTCAATGAAAATGCTGATTCCGATTTCTTGACATACAACATTTATGGGGCATAGTGGTAAATACGTACTCCAAACATTACACAGAAACTCCATAAAAATGTCTGATTCCGAAGTTCATAAGGAGTCCAGACCAGACTCGTTCCTTTTTAAACTGTCGTACAAGAACTCAGATTTTAGAGAAATTGGAAGTTTTGAAGAGGAAACCAAAGACGACCATTGTTTTGATGAAAGCTTATAAAGATGCCAATTGAGGGAAGAAAGGGAAAAACTGCACTAAAACTAGTGCGAATTTTTTTCAAAGTCCTATAGAATGGCAGTGCGCATGCGCCAGAGTTTATAGAGCCAGCGATAACCCACCATCGAACCACATATCGATTATCATCCTCGATTTTACTATCCGTCGCTATGAATTTTAAATGGCCGATATTTGCGATAAATCCTCAAATCTATGTTTAGAAAATATATATTAATAATATTAAAATTACCAAATGTTTATTAAAAAATGGGTGTACACTTACTTATCACTCCCTAACGCTGATCCAACCAGCGATAACCCAAAGCAGCGATAGAAATATCATAGACTAAGTAATAAACTCTGTGGAGAAAATAGCAGTTAGCATCACAATGTTATCTAACCGTGTCATAATATTGTGATTTGTATATTTAAATAAATACTTGAAAATTGTCTAATAATGTTTTAAATTTGTTTGAAAAAGTTTAAAATATTAAATAATGTTTGTAAATACAGAAGTCGAGCTATAGTTTACAATAATATAACAAAAAAATTAAGCGCTAGTAGAAGTGCAGTTGAGCCGAAGAAAGAAAGACGATTGGACTTAATTCGCTCATATCACATCTTGACATATTAATATTTTTAAATCGCCGTTTTCTTGATTTTCTCCCGTTTGATACATAGCTTGTTTTCTGTTTTGTTTTTGTACTATTTTTGTAAACGTTACATTTTTTCATGTATCTGACTGTATTAAAATTAAAATAAAAGTAAAATACAACACCTGACAGTTACTCATTACTAGATGTTAAAGTGTCCCAAATCAAATTATCGTTGGAAAAACTACACAAATCATAATAGGGGTAGTTTTTAAGGGTCTTGCGTAATATGCAATCTACATTGTGCTTCTTAATCTAATAGATAATTAATTGCTGTTGACTAAAATTGACTTTAATCAAACATTTCCGTGAAGCTCTATTTTAAGATTTCACAAATCTCATTTCCACTCTCCTGAACAAGTCAATATTTTTTCACTCGTAACTTCTGGTGGAGATGTGACATGTGTTTACAAGATGACAATCGGCACGATACGTCAGCCGGATTATTATAGAGATTACGGTTAGTTATTTGGATTTTTTTTTATTTAGGCCTGATGGTGAGTTATTTTTGTTTTCAGGGTTCTCAAGTATGTTTCACTTATAATTCGTAGGTATCTTCCAATGTTACGTGTTAATAATATATCATTATTTAAGTTACTTCTATCTCAACTTCTCATTCAATTTTAAAGTATATTGCAGTGTAAGACCTGCTTAGGATAAAATACACACATAAACATATATGTTGCACAGGTTTTATTCACATAGAACTACAATAATTTGCGCGCATGTTATAATTTTCTGCGAATTACTGTATCAGTAGACTGTCATTGCGTTAAAATCCGCCCTTTCTCATTTTGTTTACTAAAGTCTATTCTCTAACGTACCTTAACCCAGATTCTTTTGGTAATTATAGAGGAACAATGTATGGCTAATTTACAGAAGTTATAACTTAATTGTATAGCTATTTATATATTTTGTTTAAAAAAAAACTAACGAAAACTCATTCTAACTTTATATTAGTTCTTTTTGCCTAGCGTAGGTTATTTTTAGGTCATATTTAAGTTTTAATATTTCTTGGTTTTAAACTTAATGTTTAAATTATTGTGTTTGATATCTGCGAATAATGTTAATCAAAGAAGCCACCATTTGCAAAAGATGAAGCCACAGCTTGAAGCATTTGGTGCGAGGGAATTACAACGTATATAAGATAAAATTTTGCATCTACATTGGAACTCGCACCAGTAGCTCAGAGCATTGGTACGGTAAACCAAAGGTCCGAGGTTCGGGTTCCGGTCTGGGCGAACATTTTTCTCTTCAAATTTAATTTATCCTTCAATGAGATGTGTTAAATTAATAATAAAAACATCAATAGAAGCCCTATTGGCTTTTAAAAGTAATTTTTATATTCCCAATAAAAGTCTTCTTAAAAATGCTATAAATTTACCTTACATCGTTTCTTCATAATTTCCCTGCTTTTACAATCTAATTTTGTATGTTTACATTAACTTCGCTTTATAACACAAGCTGAACTTACCATACATTTTAGCAAATTCGAAAAAAAACTATTTTGATCAGCAGCACCATTTAACGTTCACATTTAATTACATTGCGGAACGCAATATTTTGTTCTTACAGTATACTGCTTTCATTGTGAAAATTAAAGTTAATCTTGAGTAGTTTTGTATTATTTCGACTGTTTCTGAAATTGAAAGACTTCAAAATTATAATTATGTTTACAGCAAAATTTTTATAATATAGGAACAGAATGTACATTATCGTAACCATAGAGTAAACCCTGATGTCATTGTTGTTCCTCGACGTTCAAATGTTGTAGCCTATATTGTTTAGGTGGTTGATAAATCATTCTTATGTCATATTCAACAATGTGAGGTTGGGAAGTGGTTTTTATAGAAGTGAGGAAATTATTAAAAACCGAGCGACAGCGACTAGAGCCCAAATCAGACCTGAGCTCCCAGGGAGGTTGGATGTCTTATAGAACTTCAAGTAAATGAAGATAAACATTGTATTAGCTATGTTCGTAGTAGAAAGGGTTGGAAAGAAATCGTTCAGAAGGCCAAAGTATTCAATAAAATGAAGCTTTAATGTCTAATTAGAAGTATAGTTTGGGTTTGAAATTATCATTTGAATGATTCATATTTCTACAGCTCTAATTATGAAAGTCGTCAAACTTACCCAACTTCGGTATCCTCAAAACATAGGAGTAGTAATCAGATATCTACAGGTGGTGTCGAACCCCGAGATTATGGTCGTGCCCATATAAACGCTACATACATTGTTCATCCTTGTTCTGAGATATTGCATTCCTATTTCAACCTTTCGCATTACAGAAACTCACACGTGGGATTAGAATTTAGCCATCAGGAATAATTTTAAAATATCCAATAGTTGCTACGTTACAAACATTTCAATTCAATAATACATATTAACAATGTTTTTTTTTAATATAACATAGGCCTATAGGAATTAAATAGAGGAAGTACAGCACTCTTTTGGGACGATGAAATAGAGAAAGAAATACAGAATAAGAAAGTTATTTTTAAAATGGCTTAATATACAAAGAACCAGAATGACAAAATACAGTATCAAAAAGCACAAGCAAAAGTGGGAAGAAAGGTTACTAAACACAGAAACGAGATTTGGGATAAGAAATGTACCAGAAATACAAATATATTTAGGAATCAAGAAGAGTTCTGAATCATGGAAATTTATAAAAGGTATACGTTCATCGAATAGAAATAAGAATCTTCTCAACCTAATAGGGACACATGAATGGGAAGAATATTACAAAAAAACTTTTAGTAGAGGACCGAAGAGAATTTTTGGGAGAAATTGACGACTTATCAGAGATGGAAACAGGAAACATAATCGAAATTGATATAAATACTGTACAAAAGGAAATTATGAGAATGAAAAAGTGGCAGTCAGAAGTTATTGGAAATGATCACTGTACTGTGTAATAAAATAATAAATGGCGAAGAAGTGCCAGAAGAGTGGAAAATCGCTATTATAACATCGATACTTAAGAAGGGAGGCAAGAGAAAGTGTGATAATTATAGAGGCATATCAGTAACAAGTACATTAAGTAGAATATATGGACGTATACCAAGTAAAATTGTTGATTTAGGATACCAGGATAAAGCAATGGAAGAACAATCTGGTTTTACAAGTGGTAGGTCATGCACAGATAATATATTTTACATAACACAAATGATAGAAAAAATAAGAGCTACTAACTGAGATATAAATTTACTTTTTTTTATTTAACCAAGGCATATAATAGTATTCCTCAAAAAATGTTATGGGAAACTTTAGACAATTCTAACATTACCAAAAAAATTAATTGAAGCTATAAAACATTGTACCCAGAATCTATTTCGAAAATATAAATTGGAAATCATATAACAGAGGGATTTACTATTACAAAAGGTTTAAGGCAGGGTTGCAGTTTATCTCCAACTCTATTCAAAATTTATCTCGAAAGAGTTTTAGAGACCGGAGGAAAAAAACCTCAAAAATGGGCATACCAATCCAAAATACACATGTATATTCACTAAATTTTGCAGATGACCAGGTATTAACAGCACAACACCACGATGACCATATAATATATGGCTAAAAAACTAAAAGAAGAATATGAAAAATGGGGACTTCATATAAACATTGAGAAAACTAAATATCTGTGTAGCCTATAGGAGAAGAAATGGAAAATGTAAATTTCAACAATGGACAAGAACTAAAACCTGGTATTGAATGCACTTATTTAGGAACACAATTAGACAATTCAGGCGATAACACAGTAGAAATTAAAAATAGAATCGCACAAACAAAACAAGCAATAAATTCTTTAAATTCTGTTTGGTGGAACAAAAATATTACAAAAAATAGAAAATTACAAATGTATCAAACCTTAATTCAGAGCATTTTAACGTATGGTGCTGAAGTCTGGCAAATTCCTACCAGGGAAATGAAAAGAATTTTAAGTACAGAAATGGATGTTTTAAGAAGATCAGCTGGAAAATCTAGAATGGATAGAATACGAAATAAAGAAATAAGGGAAATTATGGGTGTACAAGAGGAGCCGGACATCACAGACATGTCAAATAATGCCAGAGCAAAGTTTGCCTAAAATTGTTATGGAATGGGTCCCAATGGAAAGGAGGAAGACTGAAGAAGGGGTACGAGCAGCTATGAATATCAGAGTTTCGGAGGAAGATCAATGGATGGACAGACAGGAATGGGGTTTGGTTTCCGGAAGACGGCGGCAGCTGCCATGATACCGGATGATGATGAAGATTTAATGATATTATGAAATGGTGAATATTATGATGAAATGATGTTTATCGTGTTTTAGGCACCTAACTGAATGGATGAGTGACACAGCGCATGTTATTTCCTATTCCATTGATTTGGAGGAAACCCAAAAATGTTTCTGACTGTTATTTCTGTTTAACAAACATTAAAGGGATTACGTCAATACTAAACTTACAACCTGTAATGAGACAAGCTCCGCACTGCGTAGAATTGTCCATACAAAAGTCTCCAAATCATGTGACATTAGAGGAAGAGAGCTCAGATTCTAATGGAAGCAAGGGGGGAAAAATCAGATTTTGGTGAAACAACTTAACAAAAAAATTGTTTGTCTGAGTCTCATTTATTGACTTAAGAAGATCTTGACGATCTCATTCAAGATTTAAAGTTATCACAAAAAAAAAAAACAGTTTGAAATTCTTGATTCCTGGCTAAAAGGAAGGAATCTTCTTAAAAAAACAAAGGTTTGTACTTACCGCAATAGTCATTCTCAATTTAAAGACTATTTTTCTGAAGAAAATGGCTAGCGTTTTGTAATGAGATTTCTTCTCTTATGGAGACTTTTATTATTGAACATAACCCAATAGAATAGCGCTTGTTCATTGATTCCTCTAAAGCTAGTTTAAAAGAAGTATTTCTGCATAATGACAATAAATTCTCGAAAGTAGCTGTGGCTTATTCAGGTAATATAAAATAAACGTAAGACAACTTTAAATTGATATTGGAAAAACTTCAATATGCATTGTATGAATGGAATATTAGTGGTGATTTGGAGGTAATTGCACGTATTCTTGATTGGAAGCTTGGTTACACAAAGCACTGTTGTTTTTTGTGTCACTAGGATAATAGGACAGAAAAAAACATTACATTAGAAAAGGATGTCCTGAACGCGAATCATTTCATTCCTGGACAGATAAATGTGAAACACGATGCATTGTTAATCGTAAAAATGTGTATCAAACTAGGATTAATGAAGAATTTTGTCAAAAAGCCATGGATAAAACTCCTGGTTTCATGTAGGCCTACTTAAAACATAAATTTCCTAAAATTAGAGAAGAAAACATTAAAGGAAGAATATTTATAGGTCCACAAATACGATCACTAATGTGTGATGAAAAGTTCTTCTATTGTCAAATCATCTACGATATCTTCTCGATTATACCTTAACAAGAATGTACTGGCATATGTTAACGTGGATTTAATAATAGTTCAGTTTTTTACAAATTGATATCTTAATCTTTGAGAAAATTTTAAGAATGAAGTTAATAAAACTATTAATTATTAAGAATAAAATATTTTTAAATCTAAGGTTTAGGTTTTAGAGTAAAGCCATTGTACTCCAAGCTTCCTAATATTTACTCTATAACAATACTAAACCAATTGCAGTTAAATTTTGTAAACTAAAATTCATTTAAATTTAATATCTTCAGTGTTTTAGGAAACAATATAATTTGTTCCGGTACAGCAGCGGCGTCGTTCACTGAGCGCGCTTTGACATCTTTGGTATCTGTGCTTGGCCTAAATACCTTCCTCTTTCTAACGATGTGCTTAATCTATAGGCCTATATTTAATTGGGTCTTGCTCGGGTTGAGGTCGACATATTGAATTATTAAAATATTTACATGCTTGCTATAAGTTTTTACATACAAATATTGGCAAAATACACTTATTATTACTTAAATAGCTAGATCTCCAAAAACTCTACACACAAACATAGGGACCACCGTGGTACCATGACTAAATCGTGAGTTATGTGGAACGTAAGTGAGCAAAAGAGTGCCGGTTATGGTCAATCAACGCTGTGCATCCTCCCCGCCAAATTGCTCGCCCAGGATTCAAACTCAAGGTCGTATCAGCGAGCTGACAGTATATATGCTAAAAACAACACCACACTTTACACCTCTGAGACTAATAGTTAGAGAGTTATTAATGCAAGACTATATACACGTTTTCGTTCAGGTACAAATTTCTGTTCTGGTATCCGTATGTTTCGATGTGATTTTAAAAACATTTCACGTAAAAAAAATATATTTGTTTCGAATTTACCGCATTTCAGGGACCACGACGAAGACGTGAGAGATAGGATATTCCTGTGTCCGTTCTTAAGCTTTAATGCTTTCATTACAATACAGAGTAAAGTTAGCTATTTTCGTGATAATTCTAATTCCGTGATAAAATTTCAATCAGGGAATTACAATTTTAAAAAATAGTTCCTAGATTACTCCACACATGGTATATATTATTTCATTGCTTTTCCCGCCTTTTGAAAACCAATAGCAAGCCTCACAAGCCATCGTGATATTGAAAGAGGTTGAAGAAGTAATTTTTTTCTATATCGTGACTGTTCTTGAAGAAATGTTTTATATTTTGGTTGTTTATCAATAGTTGTATATCATTATAATGTTGTATTTTAATATCAACTGAACCAAATATAAACGAGTCTTAACAACATAAAAGAATGATAATGATACAGCAGTTTCAGCATTTACGATTTTTAATCATTTTTCCTGTGATGTGGCTCTCTATGTTTCATATTTAACCATGTGAAAGTAGACAGCAACAAAAAAATTCTTAGGAATATTAATCAGATTTAATATTAATTACATTCGTAGAAATCATTTATATTAAACTTGTATTAAAAGGGGCATAATAATTAAGCCTATAGCGGCTAAGTAGGCATTTGATTGAAACCAATTTCTCAAAATCATATTTTATTGTTCGTTAAATTATACAGTATTTATTATATTTTCGATTTTCGTTGCTATTTCTAAAAGTATTATTATTATCATTATTATTGTTATTATTATTATTATTATTATTATTATTATTATTATTATTATTATTATTATTATTATTATTATTATTAGTATTGTTATTTCATGCTTATATTTATAAAGGACAATGTTTTTGATAGAAATTATAGCTAGTAGCTTATATTTGTTTGCAGACATTTTATCACCATGTATATTCAAAATAGGCCTATTAGACCTATTATTTAATGTTAAGTTTATTTTTAGAGGGCAGTAGGCCAAAATATTAAATTTCGTTTGATATCTCTTATGAAATGTTTGATTTGCCCTCATATAGCTTATAATATGGATTATCAACTTTAATGAACGGCGAATTCAGTTTTATTTTTAATTTATAAACCTCTGTTTGAATATCATGAAATTAGGATATCACTATAACGGATTTAGGAGTCATATCACGCATTAATAATCCTTGTTTTAGAGAAAAGAATGAGACATTTGGGGACAACTGTATATCGTTTTGGAGTGAATTCTATAAATAATGTCCTGCGAGGTTCATACTATGGTTTGTTGAATTCGTATCTTGTCATCAATATCTAAAATGTTACATTTGTACAAAACACTAAAATACTATCACGGAGTTAGGCAACCTTACCCTAAATATACATTTAAATTTCATCTATTCTAAATGTAATGGAAAAATTGGTATATATTACACACCGTTAAATTTATGTAAAATAAATCATTGTGCATAAATATGTTTCACTAAAAGTATCACACATATTTAATATTGAGCAGTGTTTATGGGAAACGGTATAAGTGCCAATGAAAAATTTTCAGAAAATCCCTTGCAATGTTTAATTACATTAAATAGTATATTACGATGCGTGGTTGGTAAGTGGTTTTTACAGAATCTAGTAAAAACCGAAGGCTAGCAAGGTTTTTAATTTCCGAGATTCTGTAAAACACTTCACAAACGTGCGTTGTACATTATGTTTGGCGCCATGGTGTTTTCAAAACAATAAATAATAGTAAATTAATATCTTTGTTAGAAATATTTGCGTTCATTATATAAAGAACCGACTAACCTTAACAGTATGGACAATCTTTATTAGTTGAAAGAACAGGAGGCCGTGACACCACTCTAGTAATAAAATGGCTGAAAGTACGTATTTATTTTATATTGTTTCAAATAAAGTTCAGTTCATTTAAAATGCAGTGATTTGTTTCGTATAATATATATTAACACTGCCTTTTGGATATGTTTTCTATGTACAATGTACGTAGTATACATAAAGGTTATTGGTTTTACTTCCCACACGCGTGTTTGTAATATGTAATATTAGAGAATAGTTACGTTTATTACGGTATAGTTATTTAAGTTGGCAACCCCAAAATGTAGGAAGTTGAACTTTCAATCATGGTTGCCATTGCTGTAAGTACATCAAAACGCACTATCGTGCAAAATCATGCTTTTCTGATAATGCACAAACAGAACTTACAGATATTACTGAAGGAAAATTATTTATAAGAATTAGACTTTATATATTTTTTCTTGAAAGTTATATATTTAGGTAAAGGTAAAGTGATCCCACTACATGCCTCAGGAGGCCCTTGGGGCAGTAGGAGGTTAAGGCTCCCACTTTTTCTTGACAATCGGCACTTGATGTCAGCCGGGTTGTCAGCCCTGCGTGACGGCCGCCTTCACCCCAGAACAAGCGTCTGGTGCTCATTTCAGTTAGAGGCTGAGTCGACCCCAGGGCCATAGTGCCGCCAGAAGGTTTGGGTCAGTTTAAAAATCCTGACCCCACCGGGACTCGAACCCTCGACCTTCCGGCTTGTAGCGCAGTGAGTTATATATTTATTTTCTACAAACACTTCTCAATTGTCTACATTAACAAACAAAAAACAACAAACGTAGGTCCTGTTAATTGCTAATTAATTTTAAAACATTAGTAACTTCAATTGAAGAGTCCACACCTGCAAATATCAAATATTTTCTTCATCGGGATTTTAATAAGAGTTCTGTACACAGAAAAGTTAAGTCAATAATATTTCTCTACGGCATCGCTTAGGAACGAAGATGTATATTCTATTAATTATTTTCAGTGATTTTTACATAATAAAAAGGGTTTCTTGTCGTACCATATGATCCGTTATTCCAACCTAAGATATAATTGAACGTTATGAAAATATTTCGTCATATTTAAATGTATTGTAAATATATTGAAAATAGTAGGCCTACTTAAGTTATAGAAGCAATAAAATGAATAGTGTTCCGGGACATTCGGGTATCCGTTTCTTTTTATTTCTTTCTTTCTCGTTTTCTTTTGTTTACACTGTTCTTCCTTTTTGTTTTACCTTTGTTAACCTTATTCACACGTACAAACACAAGACAGGACACACACCCAGATCCAAGGTGGAGATTTAAAATCCCCTGCTCCGCCGGGAATCGAACCGAGGTCGCCGGAGTGGAAGGTAGGGACTCTACCGACTACGCCACGGCGACAGACGCATGATATCTATGTTCTCGCGAGAAATCGGGCTGATCAAATTATAACTCCACATACTCAACGAACAAAGTCGCATTGTGTGTTATTCTGAATACGCATATACCTACGTCTTCATTTCTTGTCTTGTTTCCACACAAAATTTCAGACCACTTGATAATGATGAACGGGTGTATATAGTGCTATTTAATACATACATTTATTATGTTATATATATTCTATAAAGCAAATAATACAAATAAATCAAAAGAAACAAAATTATAAAATAGGAATTTGGAAAATAGGGAACCTTGGTATAAAACTCACTTGGAGAAACTATATTTTCAAAATATTCATACAACTGAAAGTGAATTTCATATTAAGAAGTTATTTAAACAAGAATTAATAATCGTTAACACTTATAGTGAAAAATTAATTAATAAAATTAATAAAATGAAAATTAATTAATAAATAAACAAGAATTAATAATCGTTAACACGTACAGTGAAAAATTAATTATTTTTATATCCCTAACCGTTGATCAAGAAAACACAATTTCAGACAAAATCACATAGGCCTACAGATTGTTTTTATATTCTATTTAACATTTATTGAAGGAAGTAAATTTATTACACTGGAACTAATTTGTACATAGTGGTACAAATTTCTGGTTTGTTTTTATCACTAAGAATCGTTTTCCCTTTAGTAAAATTAATAGATATTTCATACACTCTCATCCTCGCTTTGATAAAATTATATGGGACACCTCTGCTGTACTGTAAAACGAGTGATTTTCTGGAAATTCAAAATAGAGACGTAAATAAAAAAATCAATACTCAACATAAGTAGATATTATGCATAAAATCGGAAGAAGTTGTAGTTAAGATAAATGCCAACCATCGTCATCACGAATGTTTCACAACGTTTCCTCCAAAAGAGTCTTGTGGCTGAGGTAAAAAAATATGCAGGATGAGTGCCTGCACAGAGAATGAATCAGTGATCCATAAATGCAAATATTGCACCTAACAAACGCCAACATGCAGGAAACATGAACTGACAGATATTTTTGAACTTACACCAGATTTTCAAAGACATTATCAATTAAATAGCAAACTTATTTTTATAAAGTTTTTAAGTTAAAGAGTACCTGGTTGTTTCCGTGGCAACTGAAGATTAGCATTTGTGCTGCTCGTTCAATTCAACCTGAAATAGAGTTATATATTAATAGGACATGCATCCTATTTCCTGATATTGGAATTACAGTCAAAGGAGAATTTATAAATAACTACTTACTTACGTTGCTCTCGTGCCCCGGGGATCTTGATATTTATGTCCCCTCGGGAATCAGAGTGGCCTAGTTATACCCCAAGGCAGTTGCGTCCATTTACTCGACGAAAGAAACCAGTGGTCCGTAGTTTTGTTCTTCTACGTCGTCACTACACTTCTGGATCGCGATATTTGGGTACGGTACAAAAAATGATCATAATTTAGTTTTAAAATGAAGCTGGGTAAAATCAAAGATGAAAACAACAGAACTTGACTGATCTAAATAAACCACACTCCCCAGCAAATAACCTGGTATGGGTCTACTAACTAAAATAATTACACGCATTCCTGTAAACTAACCTGGCGTAGGCCTTTACAAACTTTTCCCTATCTGAATATAAATTAGTAAATCACATAAATTCCTGTAAAAAATCTAGTGTAGGCCTTTACAAACATTTCCTCACATGAATCAATATAAGTAAATCACACACATCCCTGTAAACTAATCTGGCGTAGGCCTTTACAAACTTTTCCCTATTTGACTATAAATACTTAAATCACATAAATTCCTGTAAAACAATCTAGTGTAGGCCTTTAAACACATTTGCTCACCTGAATCTTTATAAGTAAATCACACACATTCCTGTAAACTAACCTGGCGTAGGCCTTTACAAACTTTTCCTTATCTGAATATAAATAAGTAAACCACATAAATTCCTGTAAACAAATCTAGTGTAGGCCTTTACAAACATTTGCTCACCTGAATCTTTATAAGTAAATCACACACATTCCTGTAAACTAACCTGGCGTAGGCCTTTACAAACTTTTCCCTATCTGAATATAAATAAGTAAACCACATAAATTCCTGTAAACAAATCTAGTGTAGGCCTTTACAAACATTTCCTCACATGAATCAATATAAGTAAATCACACTCATTCCTGTAAACTAATCTGGTGTAGGCCTTTACAAACTTTTCCCTATCTGAATATAAATACGTTAATCACATAAATTCCTGTAAAAAAATCTAGTGTAGGCCTTTACAAACATTTCCTCACATGAATCAATATAAGTAAATCACACACATTCCTGTAAACTAACCTGGCGTAGGCCTTTACAAACTTTTCCCTATCTGAATATAAATACGTAAATCACATAAATTCTATAAAAAATCTAGTGTAGGCCTTTACAAACATTTCCTCACATGAATCAATATAAGTAAATCACACACATCCCTGTAAACTAACCTGGCGTAGGCCTTTACAAACTTTTCCCTATCTCAATATATATACGTAAATCACATAAATTCCTGTAAAAAAATCTAGTGTAGGCCTTTACAAACATTTCCTCACATGAATCAATAGGATAAGTAAATCACACACATCCCTGTAAACTAATCTGGCGTATGCCTTTACAAACTTTTCCCTATCTGAATATAAATACGTAAATCACATAAATTCGTATAAAAAATCTAGTGTAGGCCTTTACAAACATTTCCTCACATGAATCAATATAAGTAAATCACACACATCCCTGTAAACTAACCTGGCGTAGACCTTTACAATATTTTACCTATCTGAATATAAATAAGTAAACCACATAAATTCCTATTAACAAAGCTATTGTAGGCCTTTACAAACATTTCCTCACATGAATCAATATAAGTAAATCACACACATCTCTGTAAACAAATCTGGTGTAGGCCTTTACAAACTTTTCCCTATCTCAATATATATACACAAATCACATAAATTCCTGTAAAAAAATCTAGTGTAGGCCTTTACAAACATTTCCTCACATGAATCAATAGGATAAGTAAATCACACACATCCCTGTAAACTAATCTGGTGTATGCCTTTACAAACTTTTCCCTATCTGAATATAAATACGTAAATCACATAAATTCTGTAAAAAAAATCTAGTGTAGGCCTTTACAAACATTTCCTCACATGAATCAATATAAGTAAATCACACACATCCCTGTAAACTAATCTGGTGTAGGCCTTTACAAACTTTTCCCTATCTGAATATAAATACGTAAATCACATAAATTCCTGTAAAAAAATCTAGTGTAGGCCTTTACAAACATTTGCTCTCCTGAATCTATAGGATAAGTAAATCACACACATTCCTGTAAACTAACCTGGCGTAGGCCTTTACAAACGTTTCCCTATCTGAATATAAATACGTAAATCACATAAATTCCTGTAAACAAATCTAGTGTAGGCCTTTACAAACATTTCCTCACATGAATCAATATAAGTAAATCACACACATCCCTGTAAACTAATCTGGCGTAGGCCTTTACAAACTTTTCCCTATCTGAATATAAATACGTAAATCACATAAATTCCTTTAAAAAATCTAGTATAGGCCTTTACAAACATTTCCTCACATGAATCAATATAAGTAAATCACACACATCCCTGTAAACTAGTCTGGTGTAGGCCCTTACAAACTTTTCCCTATCTGAATATAAATACATAAATCACATAAATTCCTGTAAAAAAATCTAGTGTAGGCCTTTACAAACATTTCCTCACATGAATCAATATAAGTAAATCACACACATCCCTGTAAACTAATCTGGTGTAGGCCTTTACAAACTTTTCCCTATCTGAATATAAATACGTAAATCACATACATTCCTGTAGACAAATCTAGTGTAGGCCTTTACAAACATTTCCTCATCTGAATCTATATATGTAAATCACACACAACCCCGTAACTAATCTGTTGTAGGTCTTTACAAACTTTTCCACATCTCAATCTAAATAAGTAAATTAAAAACGTTTCTGTAAACTCCTCTGGTGTAGGCCTTTAGAAACGTTTGCTCGCCTGAATCTAAATAAATGAGTAAATAAATAACACATATTTCTGTAACGTAATATTTTGTAGGCCTTTACAAACTTTTCTTCATCTGAATTTAAAATAATAAATAAACAAATATCTCTAAACCAATTTGGTGTAGGCCTTTACAAACCTTTCCTAATATGAAAACAAATAAATAAATAATTAAAACACATTTCTGTAAACAAATCTGGCGTAGGCTTTGCAAACTTTTCCTCATCTGAATCTAAATAGGTAAATTAAACAAATTGGTGTAAGCTAATCTGGTGTAGGCCTTTACAAACTTTTCCTCATCTCAACGTAAACAAATAAAACACACACATTCGTTAAGCTAAATTGGTGAAGGCCTTTATAAACTTTTCCACATCTGAATCTAAATATATAAAGCACACACATTCGTGTAAGCTAATCTGGTGTAGGCCATTTCAAACTATTCCTTGTCTGAATCTTAATAAGTAAATCACATACGTTCCTGTACACTAATCTTTTGTAGGCCTTTACAACGTTTCGCTATCTGAATGTAAGTAAATAAATAACACACATTCCTGTAAACTAATCTGGTGTAGGCCTTTAAAAACTCCTCCTCAACTGACTTTACATAAGTAAATCACACACATTCCTGTAAACTAACCTGGTATAGGCCTTTACAAACATTTCCTTATCTGAATCTAAATAAGTAAATCACATACATTCGTGTACACTAATCTTTTGTAGGCCTTTACAAACGTTTCGCTATCCGAATCTAAGTAAATAAATAACATACTTTCCTGTAAACTAATCTGGTGTAAGCTTATGCAAACGTTTCCTCATCTAAATCTAAATAAATAAATAAATAAGTAAATAAATCACTCACATTCCTCTAAACTAATATGGTGTAGGCCTTTACAAACATTTCCTTATTTGAATCTAAATAAGTAAATCACATACAATCGTGTACACTAATCTTTTGTAGGCCTTACAAACGTTTCCCTAACTTAATCTAAGTAAATAAATAACACACATTCCTGTAAACTAATCTGGTGTAGGCCATTACAGACTTCTCCTCAACTGAATTTAAATAAGTAAATCACTCACATTTCTGTAAACTAATGTGGTGTAGGCCTTTACAAACTTTTCCTCATCTGAATATAAATAAGTAAATAAAACAAATTGGTGTAAGCTAATCTGGTGTAGGCCTTTACAAACTCCTCCTCAAGTGAATTTAAATAAGTAAATCACACACATTCCTGTAAACTAAACTGTTGTATCCATTTACAAAGTGTCCCTCATTTAAATCTAACAAAAACAGAACACACTCCTGAAGAATAATCTGGTATAGGCCTACACTAACTTGTCCTCATGTAAATCTGAATAAATATATCACACTCTCCTGCAAACTAATCTGGTGTAGCCTTTACAAACTTTCCCTGATCTAAATCTCACTAAATATATCTCGCACATTCCATTAAACTAATCTGGTGTAGGCCTTTACAAACTTTCCCTCATCTGAATCGAAATAATTAAATCATAAGCACATCTGTACACTAATCTGGTGTAGGCCTTTACAAACTTTCCCTGATCTAAATCACAGACTGCTGCAAATTTATCCTTATGTACACAAATGTTTGCTCATCTAAATCTATGTAATAAATCACATGTTTTTGTAACCTAAATGGAGCACATTATATCTATCCTCATTTCGTTCTTATTTATACTAGCGCATATAAAATTATCGTCGTTCAGCCTTGAATTTGAGCTACCTATTTGAAGTAATGTTGAGTAAACTAATGGGTGTAGAATAAGAAATAGTTATTTGCAAATTACTTTTTTACAGGTTTGTTTCTGGATAGTCAGCAATTTTTCATTTATTGTTGGACATGTATAAGCTTCATTTTAAAAACAAAATCATTGAAATTCGGATGCCCACGTTTTTGCGTCGTAACTCATACGTATGATCCTTTGGGAATCGGTTTGGCCCAATTGTACCTCCAGGTACTTGAGTCCTTTACTTGACGAAACTTGTTCTGGATTTTCTGACGCTCATCGAACAACTGCCTGATACTCTGTTTCACTTTGCATTACACCTGCAGGTTCACTTTGTCAGCCTGAAAGACAAGAAAGCTCACCCGTTGACACAACATTCTGAGGTCCATTCTCTGGAAATCTCAGTATGTTAAAATTACCTGTACTAAAATAGGATTCAGCATTCATATCTTCATCGACAACACACTTTTAGACGAAATGTGAAACATTCGTAAAGAGAAGGATCGGGCGTATCTTAACTACGGGTACAACTTCAATTTTACACTAAACAATATCTACTTATGTGGAATGACGATTTTTTTTATTTACATGTCTACATTAGTTTCTAGAAAACCTCTCGTTTTGTAGTATCACAAGTTCAGCAGATTTGTCCCGTGTAATGTTAACAAAACGAGGATGAAAGTGTTATACCACATATGTATCTCGTGTAATATTTTTTCTTTCACGAAAATTCCAAGTGAAGCCGTTAGAAGGATAGGGGTGTAAGATTTGTTTTCCGCAAAAATAGACATTGGTGCACAATTACATTCTTGAAACGTAATTTTATTTAGTAGTAAAGAGTTATAATAGTATGTGTTTGGAGTAGCTAAAGAAAGATTGTTATAATTTTCAATTATCTATTATGTTATTGTACAACTTCAACTCTCAACACTGCAAAACGTACACTTACACCTCTTTACTTCTATCCGGCTCAATGTAATATATAAACAACATGTATGTGAGTATGTTTAAAGCTGTGTTTTCTTGAGCATTGGTTATGGATGTAAACACATGTTTAGTAAATACTATTATAGAATAGTCAGTTTACACCACTGCAGTTTATACACAATCAATTTACGTAGTCCTTTTGTGTAATGGAATCGTCGGTTTGGTGTGTCCATCTAGTCACCAACTCTTATCAGAATACTCTTACCAGTACATTTCTCTATATTTCCCCCCACATATAGTTCGTTTTACACACTTGCAGCCTTCGGATTATTTGAATGGCAATTGTTTCAATAACACCACCTTCAGTTCTTGTAGTTTTTCTTCGTTGCTTCTAATTTCTTTTCAATCATGGTTTCCTAAAACGATACAAGTTTAAACTGATCAGTAAGTTAATGTGGACATTAACACAGTTACGTAACTTAACGTCCCGCGCCGTAGCCGAGCGGTTAAGGTAGGAAGCCTTGGCGCAGAGCTACGGGACTTGCGCTGGTTTCGAGTCTCCATGGGGGAAGAAATTTTCTCATGGTATTTCGGCCAGTATGGGACCGGTGCCCACCCAGCATCGTGAGGCAATTGGGTAGCTACAATAAGTAGCGGCTCCAGGTTGAGGAACCAGCTATAACGGCTGGGGGACTCGACATGCTAAACCACATGTCACCCCTACTCTGGCTGTTGATCATCTACCTCTGTGATTGACACATGTGGATGTGAAGGGCCAGCAGCCGGCTGGTATAAAAGGGCAACCGCTGAAAAGTGGAAAGACCCTCAATCGGAAACGTAACTTAACACCAAATGATTGACTCCCGAAGAAGTATCGGGATTCAAATAACGTTTTACAATAATAATAATAAGCTCAAAAGAATCGCAGACATTATTTACATATAGGATAAACTTTGGAACCGGATTTTACATGTTGGCATTACGGGAACTATTGTCACCCCAAATTGTCTCAAAATTATTAAACTAGTAATATGTAAGACACTATTCTTCAAGTCATATTAAATGGCTTCGGAACTTGGTATATTACTTTAGGACAGTAGAAAAAAGAGTATGCATTTGAGAATTCGGAAGGTTTTGAACCAAAGAGAGATATTGAGACAGGTGATTGAAGGAAACTATAGACCTATAACAGAGAACTCCATTATCTTTGTAGGAAACCAGATGTAATACGAAGAGTTAAGTTTCGTAAACTCCGATGAGCAGGACATGCGGCTCGTTCTAAAAATGAACGCGAGACATGGAAAGTTCTTGTAGAAAAAACAAAGAGGACAGTAACCGTTAGGTAATCCAATAATGGGATTGGAGAATACTAGTACTGACAATGATTTAAAGGAAGTACATTTTATAGGGAATGATTGTAAAATATTAGTTTTGGATAGGAATATATGGAGAACTTAAGTCTGCGCTGCCATGCAAAACAGAGTTCGTTAGGACCAGTGCCAGATAAAACTATTTAATGATTAATTTACGTTTTATGTGATTACATGTAGAAATTTCCAGAGTAGATATGGATGGACTGAATTTCTGTAAATTGGTTTTTTGACAATTGTAGTAAGCTTCAGAAAGTGGTGTTGGGCGGATTATACATACGTTCTTAGGACAAATTATCAGACATAATAAAATAATGAAAAAGTATTTATCATGTCCAGATAACTTTAGATTAGATTAGATTAGATTAGATTTATATTTAATTAATGTTGGGAAGTAAACATTATGAGGTATAATCATTAAAATTCATCGGAGAACATATTGTTTAAACAACTCACCTCATAGGATTCATGCTTCCATGATATCGCGATTTCAAACATAGTCATGTTCGTCAACCATATAATAGTAGATTATATTTACTTAGCCTGGTGGACTTAAGGCCATATGGCCTTCTCTTCCACTCACCAGGACAAACATATATTACATCAGAATATAACAATCTCAATTAACTCTAATATTAAATACTAAATAAAAATTTGATCAAAAATATATATATTACGATCTATAATGCAACCAGTTAATGTTAGTTAAAATTAAGACCAAAGCTAATAATAAAATGTATACAAGCAAGACATATTAATTTGTCCCTGTCTAATATACATAAAAAACAAAGAAAAATAATGAGATATAGAAAACTAATTTTAAGACTATACAGTATTTAAAACAAAACAAATGTAAATATTTGTTATTCTTAATATTATTTTCATAAATAATTTAATTTGGTAATTATTAAAAGAATACTGCCAGTGGGGTATATAAGTTAGTTTATTAAATAATTATTTAGTTTGTTTTTTAGTAAGTATTTTGAGGTTTTGCTCTAAACATGAGTGGTAAGAAACAATATTCAGGCCCTAGAATAAGAAATAAAGCATTGAATTAGCGTACTATTTTGGAGATATATTGTACTTTGAGTGAAAATGGGGAAAAAAGTTAAAAGTGAGGTAATAATAGTATACTAAATAAAAAACGAATGATTCTGGTTGTAGGAAATTTCAAGTGTGATACTGGTGGAAAATTTGAATGTTCCAGTAGGTCTCGATGTTCCTACTACAGATAAATTAAAATGTTGCGTCTCTGACATACTTCTGTAGATTTACAGTGAATAAAAATCATTCTACAGCAAACATATTTTATTGAAAGTCCAAAATATTGTCAATTGATAAACATAATAAGTAGAAAATATATTTTATTTGTTTCATGGAACGTTTCCATTAGTATATAAAAATAGTTACTTTGCCACGCTATACTATCCGATACAGCGGAACGCTGACCTGTTTCGTTTGTGGATCATTTGCGAACTAATGACGTGTCATCCCGCGTACACTCGCTTCACGTCATTCCATGGCGTCGAGGAGAGCAGTTACCCTAAGTAAACTAGGTAAGTGCTTCAATTGCTGTTTGTTCCTTACTATACATGGTTAGGATCTACATTCGTGCGACTCAGCAGCAATGCTGCTATGACTGGAGGTAAACATTCCGCTGTGTTGTATACAATGTATATTACAATACGAGGTTGGGAAGTGTTTTTTGCAGAAGCGAGGGAAATTTTTAATATCCGAGATTGTGTAAAACACTTCACAAACGTGCATTGTAGGCTACTTTATTTTTTGCGCGATAGTTTTCAGAATAATAAATAAAAGTACAATAATAACGTCTTTGTTGGAAATATTTGCGTCGTTCATTATAAAAAATTCACTGATGTTAGCAGTCTGGCCAATGTATATATGCTAAATGCCGAAAATAATTGTTGAGATTACTGCAGGCCTTGATATCTATCTCGCATAAAATGGCTGCAAGTATGAATGATTGTAATCAAAACGACGAAATTGAAGAAGTGTGGGGAGTTGGGTGTACTTCTTTAGTGCAAGAGAAATCTAAATTAAGATATGAACATGCATTTCATTCAGAAAGTGGCTGCAGGAGAAGAATTGTAGTGTAAGTGAAAACATTATGGTTGCTTATTTCATGCTTAGGAATGAAACATTAAAATTTCCATCGAGTTTGTGGTCAGAATATTCAGGGGCACGCCTTAGCGTAGTGGTTAAGGCACTGCGCTACAAGCCAGAAGGTCGAGGGTTTGAGTCCCGGTGGGGTCGGGATTTTTAAACTGGCTCAAACCCTTTGGCGACACTATGGCCCTGGGGTCGACTCAGCCTCTTAAGGAAATGAGTACCAGATTTTGTTCTGGGGGTAAAGGCGACCGTCACGCAGGGCTGACAACCCGGCTGACATCAAGTGCCGATTGTCAAGAAGAAGTGGGAGCCTTAACCTCCTGCTAACCCAAGGACCTCCTGAGGTCTATAGTGGGATCACTTTACTTTTGCATAGCAAACAGCATTGGTTTGGGCTGGTATCTTGTCAGCGGCATCACAGAAATATTCAAAAGAAGCTCTCGAAAGTGAATCAGTTGTCTCATCTAAAATGAAACAGAGTGCATGATCTCTAACAATATCCTTAACTATTTCAACATTTCCTTCATGTATTAGTTCAGGCATTTTTTTTCTCAGAATATTTTCATCAGGGACAGAGCGTTGTGTGTACTTTTTCAATACATTTTTCATGATATACCTTGGTAAGCGGAATGCCACATTGAACAAATGTGATTGTTATGTCAATAAAAAGCACATTTTGATCCTTGCTTTCTTGTTGGGCGCTCTGCAAAGATTTCATAATAAATTATTATTTTGAAGCTTTCCCACATATTTCTTTATGATTTTGATATTTTGCTACTTGAGATGCTGAAGTATTCTACCCTTTATATTGTTTTATAGCACAAACAGGACATCGACAAATCGTGCCACCTGTTTCAATGAACTCATCATTGAAACTGCTTATTGCAGTTCGTAATTTTTTACTGCTAGTGTACGACTTAGCCATTTCACAAACACTAGTACAGAATTAACGTTAGTCTGACACTAGAAAGAAGACGAGGATCAACTATATGACCGCTCTCTCCAGCTCTAAATACCTGCAGGTCAAGCAAGAACTGCTGTGCACTGTCCTTAGAGCACACTGGGTGAGAGTCCAATGCTGGAGTGAGGTCTGCATACAGTTGAAGACGTGTTTATTGTAAAGGTAGGGCTGATCCTATTACCTCTGTTTTATTTCGGCGTTTTATTTTATTTTGTTACGTTATCACATGTATTCAATCTAACAATGACTTACATAACTGAGAAAGTAGTTGCCGTTTATTTTGAAATTGCGAAATTCTGGCATTAATGTTTCATATCCTAAAAAATATAATGTATTATCGAAGTTTTGTAATATATTGTTAAAAAAGGGATAACAATGATCGTTGTTGCAGAAAAATGAACAATTAAAAACCAGGAAAAAGGGGAAAGTTAAAACCATGCAATCTTGCCTGTTTTAACTAGATATAAATCGCATAATTGATTGTTTGTGTAATAAGATAAAATATAAAAAATCCAGTCTCTAGTTGTTACTAGTAAAAGCTGTGTTTTTAAAAATTAATTATAGCCTATAATTTTAGTCAGATCAGATTAGTTAAGGTTGCTTAGAGATGGATTCGGATTTTTAGGGCCCTAACATGATAATATATATTTTAGGTTCCTTTACTAGTTATGTGAGAACAACTAAATGAACCATTTAAAATGATGTATCGTTTCCTTTCATTTTCCTCTCTAAGGCTATTTAATCCCAAATGAAAGTCTGTGAATCTTGGAATAACATCGCAGAAGAGTGACAAAACTCATGTTTTATTTAATTGTATGTATATATGCAACATGATGGATGCAACATGTCCATCGAATGGAAGATCATAGGATACAAAACAAATGTTAAGATATCGACCTGCATGAAGAAGAAGACCAAGACGTCCACTCAAGACTTCTGGATGGTGTTTCTCTTGAGGCCGAAACAGGTCAACAAATGGTCTAAATTCGTGAATCTGCTATGATGATTATGATATTATATTCAAAATACATCGGTCTTTAATCAAGAAAAAGTTTAACTCTGGCAATTTTCGTGAGGGCGCTAGTGTCGTTATGTGTTCTCCCTTTGATTACCTTTTACGAATCAAGAAGAGGGTCACTTTGCAGTTGAGTACCGACGTCGTTTGTTGGTTTCTACGATGTTTAAGAAAAATTACTTGGCTTACAATGTATATAGTTGAAATGTTTTTCGTGTTGCATCCTGCTTTAATTTAACGAGAAAAATGCACTACCATTTACGATGGTAAGTCAATCAATGAAGTTTGTTTTGTGATATGCGACTTTTCTTGTTCTATTATTGATTTTGTTTTATTTTGATTTTTAATAATTATATGTATTTTAATAATAACTATGTAGTTTCAATAGCTTTTTTACAGGACAAAGTTATGTGTTATTGGGATTTATAACAATTTAAATAAATAAAGATAACAAGGAAGGTTGACACCCTGGGATAATAGTTATTAGATTTAAAACTACAAACAAATTTGGTGAACATTTGTATGTAAAAATATATTGTCGATATATTTCATCAATGATTATTTTATCTCCACGATTAATATTTACGGTTAATAAATATGTAATATTTTTATTTTGGCGTTGTTTGATCTTCAAGCGGTCATGCCGAGCCCTAAAGGAAATGTATCGATATTTTATTACAAATTAAAAATGTCTTATAACTATAACCGTATAATTTGCGAAATTAGTAATGGCAGTATAGTATGTTTTCTTTCCTTTTTTCTGTGTGAGGCTGAAGGGCACCGCGAACGCTAATGAAATAGGTTTTAAGTATTTGGGGGAGGGGAAAAAAAACTGCCGCCATTGTTAATGAAAACTTAGATCTTATATTTTAATCCGATGATAATTAATTATTCACAACAATTCAAGAATAGCTATGTTGATGTGATTTTCCTGTATGCAGTCGAAACACTAAAATTAAAAGCAATTTATCTGTGGTCATACTCAGAATTTGGGTGATGCCGCCCATTAAGTTAATGAGAAGATAAAAAATCACTTAAAAGCGGCCAAATTGTCATTCCTCAGCAGTAAATAAAAATATCCAATTCAGGGTCGGGTCGAGGATGAGATGAGATGAAGCCCCTATATTTATAGAGGTCTGTGAACTACAAGTATGTCGGTCGACCATTCCTGACGCACCGTCACAGGAACGGATGCTCGAAATGAAACGAAACGGACGAGATGAGTATGCAGAAATAGTGGGAAAAAATATGCCATAAAATATTATCAGCCAAAAAAAGTGACAATCCATATAAACTCTGCGAAAGAGCTCATTTTGATATTTTTAAATAAATCTTTATATGATGGGGACTGGCTACTCTGAACTCGATATAAATGGCAGATTTCACCACTTAGGTTTGAGAAGTCCCGACCAGTTTCGTTCCTTTTTAAGTTCTCTTGCTAAGACTGAGTTTAGAGATACTGAAGTTTTGAAGAGAAAACCAAGGAAACGATTGCCGAAGAAAGGTTATAAAAACTTAGGGAAGAAAGAAAGAAGATTGTTTGGATTTAATTCGTTCAAACCACATTTCGCAAAGAACGTTAATGTTTTTAAATAATTATTTTCTTGATTTTCTTTTCCTTTCAATACTTAGCTATTTTGTCGTTTGTTTTTGTGCTACATTTGTGGACGTTATTATTTTTTTATAAATCTGACTGTAGTAAAACTGTAATAAAAGTAGAATACACCACAAACAGTTATTCATAATTAGATATTAAAGTATCCCAAATAAAAATAAGTAACATAAGAAAAACTATAAAAGTCATAACATGTAAGTTTTTAGGTTCCTGCTTAGTATGGAAGCCACACTGTGCTTCTTGATCTAATAAACAGTTGCTGTTGGCCAAAAATTTACTTTAATTTAACACTTCGGTTAAGCTCTATTTTAAGATTTCGCAAATCTTATTTCTGCTCTCCAGAACAATTAAATGTTTTGACTTGTCACTTTACTCGCGGAGGTGCGACATGTGCTACAGTGGGGATGATATGTCAGCCAGATTATCAGAGAGGTTGCAGCGAGTTATTTATTATCTTTTAATTAACTAATTAATTAATTAATTTTGCGTTTAGGACTGATGTGAATTATTTTAATTGTTAGCGTATACACGCATGGGACAGTTTCCCACAAGCGTCGCTAAAAATGTTTCTAATTCCGAGGCAGACTCACACGCACGCGCCAGTAGATGAAAATGGATATAACTTTTAATCACGCAATGCTGCCAACATTCACAATAATGTTTACATAATTTAATAACAAGTATTTTTAGGCCTAAAACAACCTAGAGGCTCACCTAATGCAATTTAAGTACGCTAACCTATAAAAGTATTAAATACAATGGTATGTAATGCTGTGCCCAAATATAGGTAGTGCAAATAGTTCTGAAATTCTGAAGTAGACCCTATATTATGTTGGCTGTATTCGAACAAAGAAATCAGTGCTGCCGAAAATACAAACAGTGGCTGCGAAAATCAATATGACTGCTACATGGAACCGGTACGTACAGATCAATATTACATCAAAATATAACGAGAAAAGATTTGGAAAATGTTTAAAATAGGTTTTAAGTGATAAGTAACACAAAAAAATTAATCCGTGAAAGTAAAATGAGATTAGAATGTGTGTAAGGTATTTTAAATTGTACTAGACGTGTTAGAAATTGAGCCCACGCATGTTTTACCCGAATTTATAGCCATCTTCCAAAGTTTCGTATTATGAATATGGTGTTTTTAGGTTACTTCTATCTCAACTTCTTATTCAATTTTAAAGTATATTCCAGTGTACATAATTAGGGTAAAATAAACAAACATGTATGTTCCATATTCACATACTGCCACAATAATTTGTGCGTTTCTTATATTTTCCTCCGAATTACTGTAACTGTAAACAGTCATTTGCGTTAAAAACCTCGCTCTCTCATTTTGTTCACTTTATTCTCTAACGCACCCTACCCCAGTTTATTTTTTTGGTAATTATTCAGATATGGCTATCGCATATCAGTTATAATTTAATTTTATAATTGTTTATATATTTGGCTAAAAATTAAAAAAAAACTTGCAAAAATAACTCATCTTAACTTTAAGTTTGTTCTTTTTGCCTAACGTAGTTATTTTTTGGTCATATTTCAGTTATGTTTTATTTTTTAAAACTTACTATTTAAATTTCAAGGGTGCTCATCCAGTTCGGACAAAGATAATATTAGAAAATAAACAAATAGAACAAGTGGTAAGATATAACATCCTAGGTTGCGAAATTTCATACACAGCGGAAACAGATATAAATAACAAACTGAATAAGTTTAATTACATAACAAGAACACTAAAAAGAACTTTGAAAAATAAAGCCAGGAAAGACTCTATAACGAAATTATACAAGACAACGGCAGTGCCTACTATTACTTATGGATCCGAAACATGGACAGTGACAACACAACAATCAGCCAGAATACAAGCTGCTGAAATGATGTTCCCCAGACCAGTAGCGGGATATCAAAGAACAGACAAAAAACATAACACAAAAATAAGACAACTAAAAGTAGAGGAATTAAACACAACAGTAGAGAAATACAGAACAAACTGGAAAGAACACTTGGCAAGGATGACTGAGAATAGAATATCGAAAGCAGCATACAGCTATTCACCACGAGGAAGAAGAATTTTGGGAAGACCAAGGAAAATATGGAAAGAGCAGCAATTTGGAGCCGGGACAGGCTAGAAAATAAGCCTAAACCGTGGAGAAGAAGAAGACTATTTAATTTTTTGTGTTGGATAGCTGCGAATAATATTATAACTATTATAAATTCACATTACATCGTTTCTTCATAATATTGCCCTACGTTTATAATCTAATTTTACATGTTTACACTAACTTCGCTTTATGACACAAACGCAACTTACCTTACATTTAAGCAAAATTCGAAACACAAATATTTATAACTGCACCACCATTGAACGTTCATACTTAATTATGATGCAGAGCGAAATATCGTGATTATACACTGTTTTAAGAATTGTGAAAATTAATCTTGGAGTAGTTTTTGTATTATCTCGACTATTTCTGAAATTTAAAAAAACTTCAAAATTATAATGTTCACAGCAAAATAAATTTTATAATATACAATTTTATAATAGACAATTATTATTCATATGGTAACCATAGAGTAACCTGATGACATTGTTGACTCGTGACGTTCAAATATTGAAGCTTATATTGTTGAGACGATTGAAAAATCATTATCATTATTCTTATCCAACAAAATTAATTTATGTAGTGCAATCTGAAACGGCTCTGTAGTAGGCCTATAGCTGACGCACTCTAAACTAACGGGTCCGTGACGTTATTGTAGTACTTGGGGAAACAAGATGGGAACTGGTACTACTGACTTAAAATATCGACTCACTAGTTATTTCTGCAGAGACATTTCAAAAGTTAATTTGTACTTAAAAGTGACTCTAATGTAAACTAAACGTATAACTGACTGCCAAAGTATTGCGTGTAGCACGACACGAACTATATCAACACTCATACAAACAACAGGGAGAGCGTTTTCTTTTAGGTCTACCCTAGGGGTTGAAATGTAGAGGCTAAAGACAAATAAAAGTAATAGTCCCTACCCGCTAATTTACAGTGTGCGAAGTATACATTTAGAAGCGTTCGCAGGATTATTTCAACATGGAAGCAGCATTAAACTTCACGTAATTTATTTCAATAAGTTAGAGAGGGGAAAGTTACACCAAATTAGTTTACTGTTTATTGAATAATACTAGTAGAGGAAAACGGTAATATTTTAGAAAATATTAAATTTTGTTGATTTAAAAGTTGCATTCATTTCATTCATAGTGTTCTGCTCAACAGCAGGTCTTTCACTGCTAACTCAGCATTCTCCACTCTTTCCTTAACTTTTACTGTGGAAAGACTCATCATGCCATGTTTACAGCTTTCCCAGGGATATACCTATAGGTGTGGTAGTTTCCCGTTTCTAATTCCAGTGAAATCTTATAGGCCTATTAAAATATAAAATTAAGTATTAGTTAGAAATTAAAATATTATCCATTTTTGCCACAAGTTTAAATCTTCTCCATCTAGTTTATCCTCTCACCTTATAGGTACTTTCATCTGCCTCATGCCCACCCGGTCCTTAGATTGGTACGGCCTGTATATATATATATATATATATATATATATATATATATATAGAGAGAGAGAGAGAGAGAGAGAGAGAGAGAGAGAGATATTTTAAACTTTGAACATACACATACATATTTGACGACACAAGGATATGGAGGGCCTTCCCGAATGAGTGATCAGCTCAATATAGGGCCTTCTCCGAGACAACACAAACATTTAAGACGAATCCCATTCATAATAAATATGGCGAATATGATAACGATGACTATGATGATCGGAGATCGTTCGTGTCTTAGTTTTCTAACGTTTTTCTTAGAGGCGAGGAAAATCCCGAAGAAAAAAATCACTCAAAACTTGTCCCGACCTAGGTTCGAACTCGGTCCGCTGCATACGAGATAGCGGCGTTTATCTGAGACCACAGCGGTGGATCAAGTTTAAATCTAAGGGATCTTAAAACAGAAATATAACCTAAATAACAATACACATACCAGAAAAAATAACAAATGTTGACTGCAACCAGTCAGGCTAAAGTTAAATCAAACTATTTTAACCTTAAATTGACACTGCACAATTCAATTGCTAAAGTACAATTCAGTAAAGAAACGTAACATCACACCTAATTATGCTAAATTAAAATATTTAAAGAAAAAACAAAGAATATACAGCATTAAAAATTCAAAAACAAGCGGAAATTAAATGGCTAAACAATGAAATGAGATTCCTACATATATTAAAAAAAAACTCAACAACTAGTTATATTTTTACTCACAAGAAGCCGTCTTGACATTTGGTAAACGCTACATAATATACGAAAACAAAATACACGAAGTGATTAGTAAAATTATGCAAACCAAATATGAAACTATAAACAATAAGCTGAAGAAATCGAAACTCATAGAACGCAATATAAGCCAAATGACCATAATTAGAAACCATGCAATAACTGAGATTAACTAAACTTAAACCTCACTAAATTACACTTAAACAAACAAAGAAATTATTCTGGAATGCAGGCTTTCACGGCCGGTAATCATGGTACTAAAAGATTCCGGGCTATGTGTCGCAGTCGAGTCTACGACAGGGAAACAACAGCTGGAAGCGCTCGCCACTGAAGATGCCCTCCGCAGTTGAGGGAGAAACGTCTGGAAGAAACGCTAGTTATAGACCACGGCCACATAGTCCGGAATCTTTTAGTACCAAGAAATTATTCTACTAGAAATGGGATAAATTAAATTTTCCCTTGAATAATGCAAATATAATGCAACAAAAAATTATCATTGAAAACGAGATTGTAATAAATAAACTATAAGTTGATAATAAAGACTATGAAGCCGCTAAAATCATAAAATAAATGTCAATAACAATAAAAAATAATGAAAAACAAACTCTTATCGTTATCTTATATATAAAAATGAATGTTTGTTTGTTCGTACTTTATGTGCTGCTATACCGAAGATCCGATTGTTGCAAAGTGTTCAGGAGATTCCCGGGATGAACATAGGCTATAAGAAAGTTGTGATACTCGACTCCTACACTCTTAAAAATCACCCTTTGTAATGGAAAACGTGAAAAAAGTAGCTCTTTGGACGCTTAAATGGCTTTCGCTGCCTAAACCATAACAAATACACAAAATTAATGTACACATAATTGAATATTTCAAAAAGCTCTACAAAAAAGTCCGCGACAGCATATGTTTATCACTTACGGATAACTCGCAATAACCATTTTTGTCTTTCATTGATGCCAAGAAGACCGAGACAAGTAGGGCCTACGTAGATTCCTGTGCAAGCATAAGCTGCAAATGGCGGGTATTCTTTTACGGATAACTCACAATAACAAATGTTGTGTTGTAGCTCATTTATGCCAAGAAGATCGAGATAAGTAGATTCTTGGGCAAAACCAGGTAATCAGCACGGGGAATCTTAAAATAATTACGATATACATTTATAATTATTTTTCATTTTGCTTATTCAACTAATCGTAAGAAGTACATTAATTTTTGCCTTTCAGCTCATTTACGCCAAGAAGATCGGGATGAGTAGATTCCCGGACAACGCCGGGTAAACAGCATGGCGTATCTAAAAATAATTACGATATCAATTTTTCGTACTACTTATTTGACTAAACATAAAAACATGTTAATTTTCGTATTTTAGCTCATTTATGTCAAGAAGATCCGAGATAAGTAGATTCCCGGGCAACGCTGGGTAATCAGCACGGGATATCTATAAAATGTAAATTTATAATAATTTGTCATTTTACTTATTCAACTAAACATAAAAGCACATTAATTTTCATTTATTAAGGCGTAGCAGCGCCGCCGGGTATTAGCTAGTCAAATATAAAAAAAAAACAAAACTTAAGAGCGAGAATATAATTCACACGAAATCTTATAAACGCAACACAGTAGTACGCATGAAAAGGAAGAATGAATCAATAAAACTAACAATTCATAACAACTTCAAGGTGATCGAAAAGGGCCCCCCTGGAAAATATAACGGGGCAATAAAATAATATATAAAATAAAATCCTTTAGTTACGAATACACCTAATAATGAACGAAACAAGTTCGCAAACAAGAAGTGGATAAACAACAACCTATTTCAATTAACAATAAAAGCTCTTCCGAAAATTCACAATACTGATATTCCAATGAGACCAGTTGTTAATTTAATAATTGCTCCTAACTAGGCCTACAGCATTTCTAAATTAATAGTCCAAAAAATAAATACAGTAAAACTTGCTCAAAGCGAAATCGCATGGGGCCTTTTTTTTCACATTGGACAAATTACCGCATTATAAAAAACTAAAACTTATTAATAATCTTAGATTATAGAGTACCGTATACGTCTTTATGTACCTAGGATTAATTGTAGTTCCGCTGCCGTTGAAAAGTGAAGTATAGTATGTATGAGCGACTTGGACGGTAACGCGCGAAAATACAAACTCCCATTTCGTCATCGTTAAAAATGTCTGTTAGGAGCGTATCATGAAATTCAAGTATGCAGTTTCGGTTTTCGCTCACTAACTTACACTTTCGTCCACATCCTTTGATTCCACATTAATTTCATTCCACGCTACATTGTCTCGTCTTTTAAAGCTGTCCAGCCAAACTGAAGATTCATTGAAATTGTTATTCCCTAGGGATTTAACATGAGTTAGATCTTGACTTTGGAGCATCTGTCCCGAAATTGTTTTGGAAATGTGTCTTCAATCACTTACACTTTTTTCGCTTAATGGGAATGATAAATACGTTTCAGCCATCTTTATTCCGTAAATTCAGAACGCTACCTATGATATCTCAGAACTTAATTAATTTAAGGTTTTACAGGGCAATGGTTATTTGCAAGTAGGTATCTGTGTTTCGCATAACAGGTGTGCACTGAGGCCGAAAGAAAATTCAGGTACAGGTAAAATGTATACAATAAAAGCTCCTTATTCGTGGGGGATATGTTCCGCAAATACAGAAACCGCGAATATGGAATCGTAATTTGAATGGGTTCCAAGGTTACAGAATAAAATAAAAATTATCAAAATAAAATAAATTAATGAGAGATTTTGAACAATTTCCCTTAATTTATTATTGTCAGGTTTAGGCAAGGACTTAAATAACTTACTAATTTGTTCCTGTTTTGCCGCTTTTAAAAGGTCTTTCAATTAAGATTGGTATTCAGCTGTGAATTCTCGATAGAATTCCTTATTTTGTCTTCGAATTTCTTGATTCAGTAACATTGAAACAGCGTGATATAGACGCAAACGACTCGCCAACGCGTATAATTTTTTTGGTACTAATTAGTTTTCTTTCCTTTTACTCGACATTATAAACTTGGAACAAAACACAAGAGACACGTGTTATTAAATCAAAATTTTTGCAACGATATTGAAACAACAATATACCGACCGTGGCGATGGAGGCATTTATCAAAATACATATCGGCACGTGAAATATAACAGCTTTTAACAATGAACTTTAGGGTCAGTGACAATTATGTTTTGTTTTGATATTTATTTGTCCATTTGGTTTCAATCACTTTTTGTAAAAGCCGCCTTGGTGCCTGCCTTTAGTAAAAAACTGCTGGTCGTTAATAAATCAATATATATATATATAGGGCCTATATATATATATATATATATATACCGCCTGGATCCGTGAATAAAAAGACAATTAGCCGCGAATACAGGAACCGTGTCACAATTTTTAACCCTCGAATAAGGAACTTTTACTGTACTTCACTCAGCGGCAGGAATCATTGCTTATTATTTTTTTGGCCTAACGGGAATTCATTGAAGTGGAAACTAATTTATTTCTCTCTCTGTCTTTCCGCTTTATAATTTTTTTCATGAATTGTGTAGAAATATCCTTCAGTGTCCGCTTATGCAAAATGTACGTAAAATTACTATTATTTCGCCGGGACCAATAAATGTGTCCACATTGTACAGAAACCCGCATTATTCACGTTCCGGATTAAACAAATTTTACTATATATAATAAAAAATTCACATGATTGGCGAAAAACTACATAGCTTAGAAATCAATAGATACACAAAAAAATGACGTTATTTGACATTAAAAAACCTGTACACCAACATCCCAATAAAATAAACAATAGACACAATAAAAAAAATTAAGACGACAAACTTGACAAAAAAGTAAATATATCAATCAATTAAATAATATAATAAAAAATCAACAAAACTATTTCCAGTTTAACAACGATCTCTTCATCCAAGAAGACTGAATTCCAAACGGAAGTGTCTCTTCTGCGATTCTAGCTGAAAATTTATTGCAGGAATTGGAAAATAAACACTTTAAGGAATTAATAAATAAATTTGAGATAAAGTTGATAACAAGATATGTCGATGAGGTATCAGTAATTTACGATAGCGAATATAAAAAATAAAAATAAAACTTGCACGAATTAAATAGTACGCATATCATAATTTTACCGAGGAAACAGAGGTCAACTATGGTATAAACTATTTAGATTTAATAAGAAAAAAAACTTCTAGGAATGAGATGCACAAAGAAATTAAACATAGGCTCAATTCTGAAAATGCGTGCTATTATGCATTGCAGAGACTCTTGATGTCCCAACTCCTTTCAAAAAAGTTAAACTGAAAATATATAAAACTATTATTATTCCAGTTATAGTATATATGGGTGCGAAACATGGACTCTTACTTTAAGGGAGAAAAGGAGATTACAAGTATTTGAGAATAAAGTTCTTTGGAAAATTTTTGGACCAAAGAGAGATGGACAGGTGAATGGAGAAGACTACATAACAATGAACTACATAGTCTTTATAGGAAGCCAGATATAATAAGAACAGTTAAGTCTCGTAGACTGCGATGGGCAGGACATGTTGCACGGGTGGGGAATGAAAGACTTGCATAGAAGCTTCTTGTAGGAAAGCCAGAGGGAAAACGCCCAGTTGGTAGACCAAGAATGAGGTGGGAGAATAACATTAACTATGATTTGAGGGAAGTAGATTATACAGGGAATGATTGGAAAGCATTAGCTCAGGATAGGAATGTATGGAGAGCTTATGTCCGCGCGGCCATGAACCTACGGGTTCGATAGTGCCAGTGAGTAAGTAACTAAGAAAAAACTTCAATGATAAACTAGAAATTAGCATTTATCAAAAACACAAGTAATGTACTTGCCATAAACAATTACATCCTTTTCAACAAAAAATAAGTGTATTTAAAGGTTTAATAAATAAAAACTCTCCTTAAAAATATATATTTACAATAAAGATTTAAGTAAAGTAAAGTGATCCCACAACAGGCCCGGAGGCCCTTGGGGTAGTAGGAGGTTAAGGCTCCCACTTTTTCTAGACAATCGGCACTTTATGTCAGCCGGGTTGTCAGCCCTGCGTGACGGCCGCCTTTAGCCCCAGAACAAGCGTCTGGTACTCATTTCCGTTAGAGGCTGAGTCGACCCCAGGGCCATAGTGCCGCCAGAGGGTTTGGGTCAGTTTAAAGATCCTGACCCCAACGGGACTTGAACCCTCGACCCTCCGGCTTGTAGCCCAGTGCCTTAACCACTTCGCTACGGCGTGCCCCCACAATAAAGATTTAAACTGTAGTAAAATTTCTGTTACTCGCGTTTTCATTATTCCCAGGTTAAAAAATTGCGACGCAGTTCCTGTATTCTCGGCTAAAAATTCTTTATTCGCGGATCCAGTCGGTATATTAGAAGGATTAGGTATTCGTTTAATAACACATCGGAAACTTTTTTCTTTACTGCATGCACGTGCCAAGGCGGCTTTTACGAAGAGCGATTCAAACCAAATGGGCAAATAAATATCAAAGTAAAAGAAACCGTGTCGTCACTAAGCCTAAACTTCGTCGTTAAAAGCGGCCGCCACCGTATTTCACGTGCCGCTATGTTTTTTATAAATACCGCCCTCTCCACGATCGGTGTATTTATTACTTCAACTTCTCATTCGTTCAATAATTTGTATTCAATAACACGTGTCTCTTCGTCTTTGTTCCCAATTTATAATGTCGAATAAAGGAAATAAAAATTAGTTCTGAAGCGGAAATAGTAGTCTTGTCATTTAAAGTAAAAATAGAAATGCTTGGCTGTTTAGTCGTTGGCAAGTCGTTTTCATCCATATCATGAATCTCGTGTACGCTTCATCAAGAAATCTGAAGAGAAAATACGGAATTCTGTCAACATAAATTGTTCAAATCTCTCATTAAATTGATTTTATTTTGATAATTTTTATTTTATTTTGGAACCTTTTTGGATTAAGGAGCTTTTTACTGTATATTAAACACATGCCAAAAATCAATGGTTGCAATGAAAATCATAAAAAAAAGAAATAGCATTATATCCAACATAACCAAGTTGAAAGTGAATTGGATAACAACAAAATGAACTGGATAGCATTTACGTATACAGGTAGAAACAACTCAAAATTAGCCACCCACTAAAAAAGCTCGTAAAAATAAAAAATAGCACATAGAACTGGAAATAAATTAAATAACATAGTAAAAATTAACATAGAAGAATAAACTATTTTAACAACAAAAGAGTATGCAAATTAACGTGTAAAGATTGCAAAATTTTATATAGGAAGAACCAGCAGAAGTTATATATTAGATTTAAAGAATTTTTTTTAATTCATAGACACGGAAGGGAAATCCAGTTATGCCAAATTATCATTTAAGCAGGACATCGCATCGTTTGCAAGATATTATCAACACCCTCACAATACTGCATAGAGATAATATTGAACGGCAATAAACATGTTGGAAGATATTGAAATTCTAAAATAAATCAATTACATTTTAAATAACAACGTGCCCAGTATAGTCCGCAGACGAAGTGTATGAAAGGAATAGGAATTCATTAGTCAGCACATCATATCACGAGGGATGGTACTATAGCTTACCTTATCATTAGAAGCTTAGCGGGCGTGCCAGTTCCGAGTCTGATGAACAATCCTCACTACTATTTTCACTATTGTCTTCCACTCCACTCGAATCCATTCCTCCTAATGATATGATGAAACTGTCCATCACATCTTCCATTAATCCATCCTTTTTTCCAGAATTCATCCTCCAGAGACCTAACGTGACTGACGTAGCCCTCCCAATCTGTCGGTATGATTGAGTTCACCGCACTTTGAGTCAATTCCTGTAGTCTTGTTAGGGACAGGTCACCAGTAACATTATTTTCTCTAACATATCTCTTTATTGCAGCCCATGCCAGTTCTATTGCATTGAGTTCGCACATATAGGGAGGCAATCGAAGAGCTATGTGTCCTTGCATTCCTATAGGTTTATCGATATAAATAATGTTTTTTTCCTTCATCTCTGTACTTTTTAATAGTTCTCAAGTATCTGGCCCGCCAATAAATTATGTCTGGACGCTCTATTAAAACTTTTATCTTAGTGCCGCATTTTTTCCATCTGAAACTCATGTAATGTAGCAACTTCCTTAAAGCGTCTACTTGCCAGGGGAAGTCTATTGTTTTTTTTTAATTTCTTCAAGGAGTTTGGAAGCTGTCGGAACTATCTTGTTGTTCTGATAAAAGTCCCTAATTATATCTCGAATCACTCTTCTATAAAAATCGTCACAATGAGCTTTATGTTCCTCAGCCCGAGGTCTCTTTTTTCTTGGAGTACATAATGAAATATCACCAGCCACAACACCCTCCTTCCTTATATTGGATACGCTGTGTTCTGATATACCACAATATTTAGCAACACGTTTATTTTTTGGGAAATTAAATATTTCAGTTCTCCTGATCTCGATTCTTCATCACACACTTTAATAACATTTTTAATCATCTCCCTGCCTCGCTGTGAATAGTTTGTCCTTTCTTACGAGACACTATTAAAACTAAAGTAAATATTAGGCACTGTAACTAAACTTAAAAAGAAATTTAACTACACAAAGTAGACATAAAAATATAAATATGTAGAATGCGCCCGAAATAAACCACACAGATACGTGACATATAATGACTGTGCCTATTATCAGTAGGCGAGTTGGTATTTTATCGCTTGGAATTCCCTCTCTCCCTTCGTCCCTCGCTTTCATTCACTTCATCGGCGAACTATACACACACCCCTATATAAAATCATCACAAGTAAGCCAGTACTTCTTCGAGGGTCAGTGACAACAGATATGCTATCTTCTACTGATGATTAGACCAGTCCCGAAAGGCCTACAGTTGATTAATAGTTTAAGTTGAGGTGAGTGAATTACAAGGTACATACTTTTATAATTTTATATTATAATTTTAATTTTGAGAATGAACAAAAGTAAGAATGCCGTGAATCGTTTTTATTATTTTTGAAATTATGACAGATAATGTGTCAATTGGAAGATAAAAACCACGCACCCAAATAAATAAAAATGAAATAAGTCTTAATTTTAAGTAAAATAATAAAGAGGATACATCACATCCAAGGAAGATTACACAAAAAAGTATACTTATAAATAAAATTCTTACATATTCAGCCAAAAAGATAAATGCAACCCCCCCCTTCTACTGAATGGTACTACGTATACAGTAAATCAATTAAAATGGGAAAAAATTATATTTATAGCGGAAGCGCGGAATATGATTTATTCGAGGGTAAGACATAACAGGACCTTCTACTGTTAAAGGAACTAATCAGTTTCCAAAAAATTTGAGAAAGGGAACCCGGTGTCTCAGTTGAAAAATATGTAACATCAATACTGTCCGCTTGATATTCATAATTTATAGCAAGTCCTCTATAATCAGACACATTATTTCCCCATACATTCAATCCATTGGAAATGGAACTATTTTTTTTAATATGACATTTTGTATGGCTCATGGTTCGAAATTGGATGGGTTTCGTGTTTAGAAAACTAGAATGAGCAAGCTTCACCTTCCACACTCTCATACAACAAACTACAGGTTAAACGCTCAATGTATTTCCCAAGAAACCGCATTTAAGTAATTCAAAAGAAACAAAATATAACGGTACTTGAGATCACAATAAGGGTGAAGTCCAAAACACATTCCTCTACTATTCATAAATGTTAAGTAATGGGGATCTCGAAATTTGCTCCATCTAGACTTGAATATGAATTAGCACGGGAAACTTTCCTCGTGGAAGATCTACGCACAAAATTCCTGTTACCAGCTACTAAACAGGAAGCTACATTGAAGAAAATAAGACAAAACAAGACAAAAGAAATACCAGACGATTTTTACGCAACAGATGCAATGATCAATCGAGACTGGACTGGACCAAACAACAAGATACGTAGTGCAATAATAAGACTGGCAGTGCATGGATATCACCACAAACTCTGCAAAAATTCAAACTATCATGATCCGTCAAGTGACTGCGTGTGTAAGCTCTGTGATAAACCGTGTGAAAGATATCATTTCAGTGTCTGTTTAAAGAGAACACAATCGTTGCTGGTATACAGCAGAGACATAAACTAATGCACTTTTGTGCGCGCTTTTCCTATTATAAATGTTAACGAAATATTACCCCGCCAAAGGATGCACAAAAACAGAAAAATATATAACGGGCAAGGTTAAGCGAGTGTACCTCGTCTTCTGAGGCGAATGGGTTAAAACAAATATACAATGAATCATCTTCAAAATAATGGAAAGCTGCGTATACATGGGAATCTTTTAGTAAACTATTTGGATATAGCTCAGCGACAAATTCTCCAAAATGAATTGTCTGTGAGAATAATTACTATATCGGTGGAATGTTTTCTATTATTCTTAGTTTAACATCTCCCTCTTTAGGTCCTTTACATGTCCCTTGCCTCCCGAGCTTTACAGTGACATGACTAGTCGGGAGAGGATGTTAAAACTTTGGATCACACACACATTTGACCTCACAAGGACATGGAGGACCTCCCCTAATGATGAATCAGCTCGTTGTGGAACGACTTCCGAGTCAGCATGAACATTTAAAACAAGACACACCATTCACTCACACATTTATACGAAACGAGACATGTGATAGGATGAATTATGGTAGCCAGATAGTGTTCCGAGACTATTTGGGAGTTAACATTTTCCGACAATTGCCTTACAGACGATAAAAAAAACTGGAAATACCATGAGACTTTTTTCCGATTCGGATCGAACTCTAGATCGGTGCGTATGAGGCAACGACATTACCCCAAAACCACAGAAGTGGATCATTAGATTTAAGGACATCAATTTGAAGAAGATAATAATTAAACATACCACGAAACTTTTTTTAGACCCAGGATCGAACCCTGAACCGCTGTGTATGAAGCTACCATATTACCTCGAGACATCTTACCAGTGGATTCTTGGATTTAAGGTTATAAATTTGAAGAAGATAATTTAATTAAACATATTGTTTATATTAGAAAATTGACAGTTATAATAGCAAACTTTTATTACATATAATGATAATAATAATAATGATGATGGTAATAATAATGATGATGATGATGATGGTAATAATGATGATGATGATGATAATAATAATAATAATAATAATAATATTAATAATAATAATAATAATAATAATACTATTCAAGAATACTTTACTTACAATCACATATAATTAAACATAGAGAACTGAATGAAGCACGCCACGCCGCGAAGTTCTCATGACAAATCAGAGTTAGGTGATGCTAGGAGAAACCCACCAATAGAAGTTTTAGTGTATTTTCAACTATTTAGGGCCTACATCAATTCATAGTAATTCTGCCCGAAGGCAGGTCTTTCACTGCAATCATAGCATTTTCATGCTATGCTTTGCAGCTTTACTAGGGAATTATAGGTGTGGTAGCTTCCCGTTGCTTTCCACACCGATGAAGGATGATGATGATGATGATAAGATGAATATGAATGATGATGATTGCTATGGCCATATGATTTCGGGGACCGTTTGAGCCTTAAATTTTTCCTGATATTTGTCTTACAGGTGAGGAAAAACCCCGATAAAAACCTCACCCAGAAAAACTGTCCCGAGCGAGGATCGAACCCGGGCCCGCTGCGTGACAAGGCAGCACGCTACCTCGAGACCACAACGGTGGACTAGGGCCTACAATATATTAATTACAGCAAAATTCAGTTCAATATAAAATATTTTGGACCCTACGTTTTGTATCTTTTAATTATCTTTGTACATAAATAAATGGAAATAATTGAATAAGTTACATGAAATAGAATTATGCAGCAGAGCCTATCATACTATCAAATCGCTTCTAACTAATCACTGACACTATCGAACCCATAGGTTCCTGGCCGCGCGAACATGAGCTCTCCATACGTCCCTAAGCTGAGCTAATGCTCTGTATAATCTACTTCCCCTAAATCATGGTTGTTATTTTTCCACCTCATTCTTGGTTTACCAACTGGATGGCCCCTCTAGTTTTCCTACAAGAAGCTTCCATGTCCTATTTCATTCCCCATTCGCGCCACATGTCCTGCCCGTCGCAGACTACTAAGTCGCAGACTAACTGTTCTTATTATATGTGGTTTCCTATAAAGTCTATTCCTCTCACTTCGAGTCTAAAATTGTTCTAAGAACTTATTTTTCTCAATTACTCATAATCAAATCCCTTCTCGGATCCAAATTATCTATTAAGAATAGTAAATTATAATATATTGAAGTATGATACAACGCGTATGACATATGCCAGTGAAATCTGACTTTGAAAAAGGCCGAACTAAAAAGCTATAAGTTTCCGAAACGAAAGTCCTATTGAAGATTTTCGAGCCAATCAAAAATGAATCTTGAATAATTAGACAAATTATGAATTTAATAAAGTACTTAAAAATAAGTAGGCCTATAATGTTAATTTCATAAGAGTACAAAGAGTAAGTTGATTTGGTCATGTATAATACTTACTTACTCACTGGCACTATCGAACCCGTAGGTTTATGGCCGCACGGACATCAGCTCTCCATACATCCCTATCCTGAGCTAATGTTTTCCAATCATTACCTGTATAATCTACTTTCCTCAATTCATAGTTAATGTTATTCTTACACCTCATTCTTGGTCTACCAACTGGGCGTTTTCCCTCTGGCTTTCCTACAAGAAGCTTCCATTCAAGTCTTTCATTCCCCATACGTGCAACATGTCCTGCCAATCGCAGTCTACGAGAATGTTTTAGCCTTTGGCATGGGTTCCCTGAAGTAGTCCCCGCCCGGAGAACCGAATGGGAGACTATTTGACCTCCGGAAAATTTTACCCCAGCTGAACCCATGTCCGCATTTCTTGACGGTTATATTTTTACGGTGAAAAGATCGTCACTCTTTCGACCAAGGTACTTTTTTCGCCTGGCTTTAATATCTGATAAAATGAAATGTTGTTAAACGTTTTCAGCAGAAATCTTTAATAATTATAGCCCAAGTCAGGCATAAAATTAGATGGTCTTACAGGTCTTGAAGAAAATGAAGATAAAAAATTAATTGTAGGAAATGTTGGGAAGATACCGTTCAGAAGGCCAAAGTATTCAATAAGATGATGCGGTAGTATCTAATAAGTATATTTTGGGTTTGAAATTATTCTAATTTGAATTATCTGTGCACGTTTCTACGGTACATGTAATGAAAGTCTTCAAACTTACCTAACTTTCTTATCTTGAAAACGTAAGAGTAGTAATTAAGTATCTTATAGGTGCTGTCGAACCCGGACGATTTTGGCTGTGCTGACATAAGCTCTACTACATACATGGCAACATAGCTATCCTTAGCTAATAAGTTTATAGTCCAATCGTTCGCACTATAGAATCTGATACAAGCGATTGGTAATTAGCCATCAGGAATAATTTTAAAAGATTCAATAGTTGCTACGTTACGAACGATGCAATCCAATAATATATTTTAACAATTTATATATATATTCCAAAATATTTTTTAATGTTTTCCATATATTCTGCTGAAGGTGTTGTTTGTCATAAGTAATGCCACGAGTCATTTCCAAATGATCGATAAATTCACGACTCACGAAGTGAGGAGTGAATTTATCTAGAGAATTTGGAAATCAAGAGTGGCATTTGTTAGGACTATTTAACGAATAAAATTAAGCTGTTTACTCACAAATCATTATTTAAATATAGTTATTTAAAAATATTTATATATTTAATGTAAACGGCGATGTTTGAAAACAAATGAGACACGATTGGTACGCTTCATTTGCTTCTCTTGTTTGTCATTGCAACCAGATCATATTATTTATTGCCAAAGGAACGCAATATTGTAAGAATGCACTCTAGTGGAGAAAAAATGAAACACATCAAACTGTACATTAATTCATTTCTGATCTCCTATGATGTAAATATGACAATTATATTTTTCTGCGAAAAATACACTTAAGAAAGTGCAAACAGTGGTTTTTTTTTGTGGTGTAATCAATTGCTACAAATGTTTTTTGTATTAACTCCCGCATTCGGTATGTGTTGACATTCATGCACTATATATACAATCTGGTAGCCGTATTTCTTAGTGAGTCAATCACTGCAAAATAATGATATGGCCTATTCAGAATGTTAAAAAAGGAGGTGCTTTCTTTATTATGATATACTTTAGTTGGTAAATTCTAGGCGAAACACGACTGTGATTGGTTGTAAATAAAAAAAACATTGTAACGTGATTGGTCATTGACTCCCATTTGGGGCATGAGTTAAATAGTCATAGTAATTCTTCCATAATTCTCATATATATATATATATATATATATATTAAATTCATGTTAAGTACTAAGACTGGTTGGAGAAAACCCTCAATGATGAGGAAAATTCTCAAAATGAATGAATTAAATATATATTTCTTTCCTTTCTTGTATATAACTGATGTAAGTCCTATCTTCCAATCATTACAGATCTTCTCCATTTATACATCTTTCACAAATACCATCATCATCACCACCATCATCCAGGGATAAAGCCTGTTGAGTCATTACGGTTTCATGAAAGCTAGAATTCAGTGGCGGCCGCTCCTTATGTGCTGAGGTGCTGCAGCACACTTAAATGTGAGGGGGAAGAAGTACCGAATAAAAAATTAAATACCGTAATTATATTTTAAACAGCGCGGGTTCTTTATTTATGCTGGCTTTTCACGCACTCTACTTGTTCTTTCTAATCTCCAATGACTTTGAAATGTGCTGTGAATCGTACAGCCGTATTGAATCTCGCATTTCTCGTGCGCAGAAACAAAATTTTCGTTTACTAAATTTTCCATCCTATCTGCGCGCATGCGCAGAGACTAATACTCGCTATCCCCCTTTGTCCGACTGCGGCTGTGAATTATCCAGCCCGATGTACAGATGGCGACTTCGACTGTTATGATTTTATTTATATTAATACTTTTTCTTTTTAAGTTTTCATTTACTACAAAATTGTACCAAAATTGGACATAATATGGCAACAGAAAAAATGTTTAATATAATTGATATTTAGTTGTTCCTGAATATGTTTAAGCAAAACCAAAGAAATCACAGTTGGCAACACTACCACATTTTCGCGGGGTTCTAGTCTTCTTTTGTTCATTTAGTATGCATCTGTAAGTTTTCTGTTGTGAACGACACATTGTTACTTTGAATGTAAAAGTGAAATTTTATCGGTTCGAAGTGCTTTAAATGATAATTAATTAATGTTTGAAACAGGTTTGTTATATTTATGAGAGATGGAGAATTCTGTAGACAATTTATTGAAAACATATTTCTCCAGCAGACAATTCGAAGAGGAAAATTCAATTAAAACAATTAGGTAGGCCTACACCGAACCTCAATATTTCACAAAAAGCAGAATCAAATAAATCGACTTACACACGCAAGTTCAACAGAAAGATGTATATACCATGATTGGGTGTGTGGATGAGAATTTAGGAATGCTCTATTTTGTTTCCCATCCTTACTTTTTGGTAACAGTGATGCATGGAGTACAGTCGGTGTGACAGATTTACGGCATCTTAATGTGTTAATTAAAAAAAACATAGTGAAAATATGACACACATGAATAATGTTATAGATCTTAGTGTTTTAGGTGATGTGAATATCGCAACACAGATAAGTCGGCCTATCATGAACACAGAAAAACACAATAGACAAGTAGAAAAAACATGTACGTTCTAGAATAATTGATTGTATCAAATTCAGTAGTGCCTCTGAACTAGCGTTAAGGGGACATGACGAGAGTGACACATCTGATAATCCAGGAGTTTTCTTGGGATTAATAGATTTATTTTATAGTGTAGACAATGCAATGAAACAACACATGGAATCTAATCAGATTTTTAAAGAGACATGAAAAACAATTCAAAATGAATTGTTGGATTGTATGTTGGAAACTTATCGCAAGGTAATATAATAGAAGAAATGAAACGAGCCGAATTTATAGCAATAATGGCTGATGAGACCACAGATATTTCCAATAAGACACAATTAGCATTAGTGTTTCGCTACGAGATGAATGGTGTTCCATATGAAAGATTCTGGGGATTTTTTAATCCAGAGGGACAAAACGCGGATGCAATATCTAAATGTATTTTTAATGAATTAGATACAATATTCAAGGATTCACTGCAAAAAATCATAGCTCAGACCTATGACGGTGCTAATGTAATGAGTGGTGGAACAGGAGGAGTCCAATCAAAAATACAATTACATTATTCTAATGCACATTACATTCACTGTTATGCGCACCAGCTGAACCTAACAATGCAAAATGCTGCATCACAGAATCAGTCAGCGCGTGTGTTTTTCCTCAACTTGTCAGCTTTTCCCGTTTTCTTCTCAAGGTCACCGCAGCGAGTCTCAGCACTAAAAGCAGTGACAGATCGTAGGATCCCTTCCGGATCACAAACAAGGTGGAATTTCAAATCGAGGACAGTTAATATGGTGTACGAATACAAGGGCAGTTTGATTGAGTGTTTATTAAATTTAGAGAAGGCAACCTCCAACATAACTTGTCAAGAAGCTAATGAACTCCGCCAAAGTTTGGAAGACAAAGACTTTATATTTTGGCTGTCATTTTTCCACCAGCTAATGCCGCATGTTGACATATTATATGATAAATTACAATCAGGATCAGTGGATGCTGTAAAAGCAAAAAATAACGTGGAACATTTTGAGCATGCTATTAATGTTGTTAGAGATTCAGTAGACAGGATTGATACTGAAGTTACTCAACAGTATGTAGGCCTGTCAGAAAGTAAGAGCCGTAAAATAGCATGCCAGCGTACTGATGACAAGGAAGATTGTGACAGAATTACGCGAAAGGCACGTGATCGTTTCCAAACTTTGGATCACCTACAAGCGGCTAAATTGTTCTACTCCTCCAACTCTCTGGAATATTTAAGAAATTTCCCTGAGGTGGAACTTTGTGCTACCACTGAGGCTTACAATATGTTAGAGAAGAAAAGACTATAGACAGAGCTATCTATTCTGTACCTGAGACAAAACTTCGGGAATATTGAGGGAGCTGTGCCTTTACTACAGTTCATTATCAAAATCAATCTGCAACATACACTTTCAGAAGTAACAAAGCTTTTGAAAATCTTGGTCGCAATACCTATGACTACTTGTGAACCGGAGAGATGCTTCTCGTCCCTTAAAAGAATAAAAACTTTCCTCCGGAACACTATGCTACAGGAACGACTACGTGAACTTGCAGTTCTTTCAATTGAGAATACTTGAGTTTCCAACGTTAGAAGGGTTGAACACCAGAGCGATTTTATAAATTTTTTCAGTAAGAAGAATCGTCGAATGGACTTTATCTTTCGTCGTTGAGTAAGTAGTATAATATTTATTAATTTATACATACGTTATTTTGTGTTAATTCTTACAGCACACGCCAGATTTTTAGGACCAGCGGCCACTACTAGAATTGTTAAAATTGTTCACACCACCTTCTTTGTGGGAGTCCAATATTTCTCCATCCGTGTGGTTTATAATTTAACAATAATTTTGGAAATCTTTCTTCTGGCATTCTATTAATATGTACTTTCCAGGCATTCCTATATTTAATTATTCGGTCTGTAAGTTTGAAAATATTTAGTTCCTTTCTTATGTCTTAATTTCTTTTCTTATCCAGCAGAGTATATTCTGCTATATTCTTAAAAATCTCATCTCAGCTGCTTCCAATCTTTGTTCTCGTCTTTTAGTGATCGTCCAATACTCTGATCCATACATTAATACTGGAACAGCCATTAATTTATAAAAATTCATTTTTGTTTATTTTCTTGTGTTTTTAAGGGTTATTTTTAAAGTGCCACACATTAGATTCAATTTATTTACTTTGTCATTAATATCTTCAATTTTAACATACGATAAATTGAAACCTATATATTTAAAACTGTTCATTTGCTCTAAACTTTTATTATAATAAATATAGAAGGTTCACCCGAATGGGTATTATTATCAATTACTATATATATATTTTTTTGCTCTTAAGATTTCATGTCCTTTAAATGCATAAAATTTTAGTTTTATGCTTTGAAATTTTTAAATTGTAATTGGCACTTATTTTTTCCAAATTAAAAATAACTCTTTGTAGATCATCTTCTGAACTGGAAATCACTACTTGGTCATCGACAAATAATATTGTATCCAACAGTTTATTATTTATTTTAAAATGTTTATTTAAATTAATCTGCCACTTTAACATAAATTCGTCTGTATATAAATTAAAATGAGAAGGTGATGAAGGACATCCTTGTTTGACACCACGACTTATTATTACCATTTTTTGTTGTTTTGATTTAAAACCCATGTCTATTACAATGTTATTGTTTACATATAAACTTTGCATAGCCATAATCAAATCGTTCACAAATAATTCTCATTAATTAATATAATTTATTAGTATCCGATTTAATACGTGGTACAGTGCAGAAGTCTGAGAATTAAAATTTAGAATGATGGGTAAATTATTTGCTGCATAAATGGATTTTTGGAGGCGTTTAGCTGGAATTTCTAGAAGAGATAATTTAAAAAAAAACAGTATAATTAAATGAAAGATGAATATTCAAACTTCAATTGAGGATTTCAAAAATAAAATTAAAATGGTATGGTCATGTAAAAAGAATGACAGAAGACAGATTCCCAAAAATAATAATTGAATGGGTGCACTTGGTAGAAGAATAAGAGGTTGCCAAAAATAAAGGAGATCGATGTTTTCAGCAGGGTTAAGAAAAAAAGGATTGGATGATGGATATTGGAATGACAGAGAGATGTGTAGGAGAATGACAGTAGATTAATTGGGGGCGGAAGATGTGAAACCTGCTATAAACATATGACATAAACATATTAAGATGTATATAAGTCTGTGTGTGTCAGATGCTCTAATGGTTGCCTCTGCTTTCTATATTCCCAAGTTCAAGTCAAATCATTGTCTACGGACTTTTAAGATAAATTTCCTTGATTTAATTCATACACTTCCAACACTATCTCCATTATCGTAAGAAAATACATTATCTTACTAAGCCATTACAGGCCTATGTACTTCTCCATCAAACCACTTCTCCTCTTTCTTTCATTATCAATCCTCCAATCACAATTTCTATTCTCTCGGATCAGACCTGCTACTTAACATCTCACAATACAAAACCCCCCACTATTGTAATTCCTATACTGTATCACGTACGGCCATGAAACTCCGGGATCGATAAAGTCAGTTAGTAATCACTGCTCCACTAATTGTTTAATGTTACAATATCCAAACCCCGTGATCTTTATGGGAAATCAGATGTAATAAGTACAGCGAAGTCTCGTAGAATGTGACACGAACGGAAAAATATAATTAACACGGAAACTTCTTCTATGATACCAGAGGGAAAGTTTCCCCTACTCTATGCCACAGTCCTCCCTGTGAATATTCGATCGAAGAATAAGTGACTTCTAGCGTCTTGTTGTCTAATAAGGTACCGTACCGTACATAACACATGTTCTCGCTAGAGCCAATTTCCAACATGTTTACTCACATGTAAAGGTATCAATCCCAGAAGTCTATTTACATTAGAGGACAAGTTAGAGTGAGAAAATGGGCGAGTTAGCACACCAGATTACTTTAGCGTTCACTTGTTTGTTAGCGGGTGTTGTGATAATTTGGCTACACTGTCTGAGCATTGATTAATACAGATTTTAGTTTGCAAATATGGTTATTTTAGGTTTCTTAGAGTTCCACTTATCACTTCATTTTAAAGCATTTCTCATATTTTTTGGGAAGAAAATCAACGTGTATATCTCTCCAGTAATTATTAATAAACTCCAACAATAAATTGTATTAAGTTATGTTGGTAGGAAATAACACTGAGGCTTATTTTAATTCATGTTGAGTTGTTTTTTACTCACCTCATACTTCTTAACTCCCTCGCAGACTCGAGTTTCGTCACTGCATTTTTGACATTCTAAATGCTACATTACGATCACAATGAGAATGCCACAAATGCGGTGACGAAACTCGAGTCTGCGAGAGAGTTAAGAACTATGAGGCGAGAAAAAAACTCAACATAAAATAAATTGTGTATTTTCCGTTTTTTTATTTGAATTTATGTAGATGACATGGTGGCATAGAATCCCCAAAGTTTCTAGTAGGAAGCCTTAAAATAGAGGTGGGATAATATAACATTTACAATGATTTGATGGAGGTGAATTAAATCGAGGAATGAATGAAAAAGTTTGACTCGGTAACGACCTGAGATGTTAAAGAGCGTCGTTAAATAAAATACTGCGTACCTACCTTGGCTGCTGATATTGCCATATGGAGGGAACTAGATACTAACAAACATAACTATACAGAAATTAACTTATTCATGTGATCTGCTTTTCAATATACAGTGTGTCCCATTCAAACCTCCCACATTTTAATTAACCATAACTAAAGAAGTATGCGGAATTATGAAATGAGGCCGGTATTAAACGAAACAGAAACTCAAAGAATTTTAATTGCCACACACTAAAACACACACACACACACACACACATATATATGCACCAATAGTAGCACGAACAATATCAAGTCTGTATTCGGTTTCGTGCCACATTCTGTCCAACATGCCCATTGGTACTGTTGCAATTGTGTCAAAGATACGGGTTCGTAAATCATGAAGATCTTGAACTGCAGGCGCAAACGCACGGTCTTTTACATACTCCCAGTTGAAGAAGTCCAGTGGAGCGATGTCTGGCAAACGTGGTGGCCATTTTGTATATTGAAAAACAGATCACCTGCATTACATAAATATAAACACATTGTCTTTATGTGCATGAGATATGTATTTCCCGAGCTGAATTTTCTCTTTCAGATCGTACAGTACGCATACCACTCTCCGAAGTAAGAAAGGCGTACTCGTTACGTGAAATTGCTTTTAACCAAATAATTTATTTGATGTTTGTACGTTAAGTTATAACTGTTTACAATATATTCAGAAATTTCACCGACGTCAACACAGAGACGGTGCTGTGGATTTAATAATAGTCCTCACAAGGGAAGTACTTATGTTGGACCAGTTGGATTGTAACAAATGTTGGAGGATATGTTGAATGAAGGATACTGAACACCGTGATATTAGTCATTTCACTGCAAATTCAATAGTATGCATAATATTTAATAGGAAATAAGGAACAAGAAAAAAAAGAAATAAAGGCTTAACATCCGTATATGACGAATAAATAAGTAAAACATTTGGAAAAAATGAAATAAACAAATAAAAATAGAAAATGATAGTGTGGTGAACGAGGGAAGAACAAAAGAGGCAGAGAGAGATAAACTAACGAAATAAATATTGCAACGGAGCGGCACGGTTACTTGAACAGCGCACCGGAGTGTGAATGTTTTTCCACTCTTACAATCGAGTATTTATACAGTATATACGAATTGTTTCTATTTAAACATAGAAACTCAATAAATTGAAAGTACAATAGAATATTTGTTTTATTATTTATTAATTAGTACTTGTATGGCGTAAATTAATACTTCTTTTTAGGACATAACAGTATATTTACACGTAAATGTGTACATTTACAGGTGATAGTTTTATGAGTCCATAAAATATTTCATCAAAAGAATAATATGGGCATACTAAATTAATTTTACATCTTAACTACGTTAGAGTCTATAGTCCAGCAAACATTTGAAAAACACGAAGAACCTAGATTGGATGATGACCAGTTTGCGTATTTTTCTGGCAGAACTTGTAGAACAAAAATATTGGATTGGGTTAGAGGACTTTAGCGAAAATACTTTAGATTTGGAAGACTGTGCCACTTGCAATCAGAGCTCACACAGGCCGGATGTTCTGAAGACTTTGAAATTGCCAACGAACCCAGTGAGGAACGTGAGAGTTCAAGTAGCTTTGAGCCGTCTCCTGTTAAAAAACCTAAATCTTCTAACGTACTGTCTGCCTATTCTGAAGTAATTTTCGAAAACATTTATGAATACAGTATGTCAGGGAAATCTGGCCCGAAGTCCTATTCACAAATAATAAAAAAAATGACCATCATTAATTAATAACCGAAATGTAAGAACAGTTTTGAATTATATAGAAAATAAAACCTCTTATCTAGCTTCACAAATAAAAAACAGGGATCCCTACAAAATCGCCCAAATTAAAGACTACATCCTTAATAAGTTTCGAGATTATCATGTGAAACCAGTTCACATTGTAGACCTAAATTTTGTACTAAATATCGCTATTGTCAATATTAAAATTAAATTTAAAACCTTTATTTAATAAGTGGAGTTCATTTTTAGTAAAATTAGTGTCAGAAATATTAACAAACCGATAAAAAATTGTGATTAGAAAAACTAGGAAAAAACTGCACTTAAACTTACGTGAAATATTTTCAAAGTCCTATAGAACAACAGTGCCCATGCGCCAGAGTTTATAGAGCTAGGGATATCTCACTATCGAACCACATATCGATTATCATCCTCGATTATTATCGATATAGTACTAAAGTTCAAAAATCGTCTGCTAGATGGCAGTACATCGCTATTAAATTTAAATGACCAATCTTTGCAATAAATCCTCAAATCTATGTTAAAAAATATATTAATAATATTAAAAGTACCAAACGTTTATTAAAAATGGGTGTATACTTACTTATTACTCCCTGACGCTGATCCAACCAGTGATAACCCAAAACAGCGATAGAAAAATCATAGACTAAGTAATATACTCTATGAAGAAAATAGCAGTTAGCATCACAATATTGTCTAACAGTGTCATAATATTGCATATATATATATATATATATATATATATATATATGTGTGTGTGTGTGTGTGTGTGTGTGTGTGTCCGGTTTAACATTGTTTGATACATTTTTCCGGCACCAATGATCTCTCTTCAATTTCGCTTTATAATTCTCCTCCATTCGTCTCTATTATAACACGTTTCTTCCTCTATTTCCCAGTCCTTTAAAGTTTCTCTAATCCCTTGGATCCACGTGAGATTTGATTGCCCTTTCCTTCTCATTCCTGATAGTGTCCATTCCATTATTTTCTTTGGTAATCTTTCGTCCTCCATTCGCCTAATATGTCCATACCATTTCAGTTGCTTTTCTTGAATAAATTCTAAAATTGAGTTTTGTACATTCATGTTTTCTTTTATAATTTCATTTCTAATTTTCTCTCTCCTTGATATCCTAGCAGATCTTCTCCAATAGTCCATTTCTGCTACCATTAATTTTCTTTTCATCTGATAATTTATAGTCCAAACCTCTGAACCATAAGTCATAATACTTCTAACTATTGTTTTAAAAATTTTGACTTTAGTTTCTTTTTTGATATGTTATCCCATAATATTCCATTCAGGGCAGATATTACATATTTTCCTAAGTGTATCTTTGATCTTATTTCCTTTTCCTGCTTCCCATCTTTTATAATTTTGTGTATTTAAATAAATACTTGAAAATTGTCTAATAATGTTATACAAATTGTTTGAAAAAGTTTAAAATATTAACAAAATATCAGTGAATACAGAAGAAGAGCTATAGTTTACAACAATAAACAGAAAAATCAAGAATAGGTAAGTGCAGTTGTGCCAAAATTAGTAACTTTTTAGATGTTTCTAAACCATGCAATTTAGAAAGGTAGTTTTTTAAATTAAGTATTTCTTATGAATCAACACACACTTACTTTGTCTTGTTGTAAAATCAATGATATTAAATTCAATATTATTTAATCTAAACGTTAGTTCTGAATGTATATACATCAAATATACACTTAAAACATCTCTTCTATTGTACAGCAGAATTCTATCTTCTCGGAGCCGTGTTCTCACTGCTACTGCTGAAGCTTTTCTTGAGGCTGAATTAATAAAGTTAGTCTTGATATTAATGTATTTTGGTTTAAGATTATGTTTAATACAACTGTTGAAAAACCAAATATTCTGTGTGCACTGTTTAATCCGAAGTAATAATTTAAAATACAAAGTCAACAAGAAGCTTGTCTCGCCTAAGTAGGCATTTCTTTATTGTTCCTTGAATAATAGAGTTTCTGTATTTTCAATTTTCGTTGTTATTTCACTATAATTATTATTATTATTATTATTATTATTATTATTATTATTATTATTATTATTATTATTATTTCATGCTTATATTTATTACAGACAATATTTTTGCTAGAAAGTAGGACCAGTATATTTCTTTGCAGACATTTTATCACCATGTATATTCTAATTATTATTATTAAATGTTGTTCATTTTTAGAGGGTAATAGGCCTAAATATTAACTTTCCTTTGATATCTCTTATGAATTGTTTGATTTGCCCTCATATAGCTTCTAATATGGATTATCAACTTTAATAAACGGCGCATTCAGTTTTATTTTTAATTTATATACCTCTGTTTGAATATAATGAAATTATGATATCCCTATCACGGATTTAGGAGTCATATTATACATTTAGGAATCCTTGTCTTGGAGAACAGAATGAGACATTTGGGTACAACTGTATATCGCTATGAAGTGAATTCTATAATTAATGCCGTGGAAGATTCATATTATGTTCCTCTACGAATACTTTGTCATCATTATCTAAAATGTTACATTTGCACAAAGCAGTAAAATACTATCAAGAATCTGGCAATCTTACCCTAAATACACATTTAAATTGAATCCTTTCTAAATGTAATGAGAGATTTGCATATATTAGACACCGTTAACATTTATATAGAATAAGTAATGTGCATAAATATGTTTTACTAAAAGCAATTATCACACATATTTAATACTGAGGAATGTTTACGGGAAACGGTATAAGTGTTAATGATTTTTTTTCAGAAAATCCCTTGCAATGCTTAATTACATTAAAACATGTTTTTTCTGACTATTTAACTCATGCCCCAAATGGGAGTAAATGACCAATCACATTTCAATGATTTTTTATTTACAACCAATCACAATCGTGTTTCGCCTAGAATTTACCAACTAAAGTTTATCATAATAAAGAAAGCACCTCCTTTTTAACATTCTACATAGGCCATAGCATTATTTTGCAGTGACTGACTCTCCAAGAAATACGGCTACCAGATTGTATATATAGTGCATGAATGTCAACACGTAGCGCATGAGGGAGTTAATATAAAAACATTTGGGACAATTGATTATACCACCAAAAAAAAGAAACCTATAAAAACATTTGGGACAATTGATTATACCACCAAAAAAAAATAAACCACTGTTTGCACTTTATTGAATGTATTTTTTCCCAGGTAATAACATTCCAGAAAAATATAATTGTCATAGGACATCAGAAATGAATTAATATACAGATTGATGTGTTTCATTTTTTCTCTTACAATATTGCGTTCCTTTGGCAATAAATAATATGATCTGGTTGCAGTGATAAACAAAAGAAGCAAATGAAGCGTACCAATCGTATCTCATTTGTTTTCAAACATCGCTGATTACATTAAATATATAAATATTTTAAAATAGCTATATTTAAATAATGATTTGTGAGTAAACAGCTTAATTTTATTCGTTAAATAGTCCTAACAAATGCCACTCCTGATTTTCAAATTCTCTAGATAAATTCACTCATCACTTCGTGGGTCGTGAATTTATCGATCATTTGGAAATCACTCGTGGCATTACTTATGATAATACAAACAACAGTTATAGATATTCCAGTAGAAAAATTATGTATAAGAATTAAACTTTATAATATTATTTTCTTGAAAATAATATTTTTATTTTGCACAAACACTCCTGAATTGTTATATATATATATATATATATATATATATATATATTTAAAAAAGAACCACAACATTAGGTCTTGTTTTTTGCTAATTAATTTTATAACATTAGCAACTTCAATTGAAGACTGCACACCTGCAAATATTAATTATTTTCTTCATCGGGATTTTAGTAACTGTTGAGTACTCTGTCAAGTTAAAAGTAGTAATATTTCTCTACGGCATCGCTTAGGGACGTATATATGAACACGAACAGAATATATTAAACTATTATCTGTGGTTTTTCCATAATGAAGAATTTCTTGATATAACATATGATTCATTATTTCAACCTAAAATATAATTAATATATTAACAAATATATTCCATTATTTTTTTAAAATATTGTAAATATATTCAAAAGAGTAGGCCTACTTAAGTTATATCTAAAATAAAATGAATGGTGTTCAGGGAACACTCGGCAATCCCGATATTTATGTCCTCCCGAGAATCGGGAAGGCCCAGTTATACCACCACATACTCGAAAAACAAACATTTACTTAATTCTTCATTTCGTGTCTTGTTCCCACACAATATTTCAGACCACTTCATAGTGTTGATACGAGTGTGTATAGTGCCATTTAATACATCATTTTATTATATTAATTATATTTTGTAAAGCAAAGAATAAAAATAAATCCAACGAATCATATTATAAATTATAAATTATAAAAATAGGGAACCATGGTACAAAACTCACTTGGAGAAACTACATTTTCAAAATATTCATACAACTGAAAGTGAATTACACATTTCGAAGTTATTTAAACAAGAATTAATAATTGTTAACATGTAGAGTGTAAAATTAATTAATTTTTATATCCCTAACCATTGATCAAGAAAACACAACTTCAAACAAAATCATATATTAGTTGTTTTTATATACTATTGAACATTTCTTAAAGGAAGTATTACACGGGAACTTTGTACGTAGTGAAACAAATTTCTGGTTGGTTTTTATCACTAAGAATCGTTTACCCTTAAGTAAAATTGATAGTTTCTTCATACACTTGTAGTACTATATCTTCTTCCTCGCTTTGATAACATTACAAGGGACACGTCTGCTGTACCGCAAAACGAGTGATTTTCTGGAAATTCAAAATAGACACGAAAAAAAGAAAGAATACTCCACATAGTAGATATTATGCGTAAAATCGGATGAAGCTGTAGTTAAGGTAAATGCCAATTTTCGTCTCCACGCACGTTTCACAACATTTCGTCCAAAAGAGTGTCAAACACAGAGAATAATCCGTGACATTTAAATGCAAATATTGCACCTAACAAGCAACAACTTGAAGGAAACATGAAATGACAGATATTTTTGAACATACACCAGATTTCCAAAGACAATACAAACTAAATTGTAAAGTTCTTAAATTAAGAGTACCTGTTTGTTTCCGTGGCAACTGAAGATTAGCATTTGTGCTGGTCGTTCAATTCAACCTGAAATATAGTAACAAATTAAGAATATGCATACTATTTCCGGATATTGGAATTACAGTCAAAGGATTATTTAAAAATGCCTTCATACTTACGCTGTGCTCGTGCCCCGGGATTTCGATATTTATGTCCCCTCTGGAATCGGAGTGGCCCAGTTATACCTCCAGACACTTGGCTCCATTTACTCGACGAAAGAAACGAGTGGTCCGAAGTCTTGTTCTTGTACGTCGTCACAACTGTTTTGGATCGTAATATTTGAATACGGTGCAAAAAGCGGACATTTTAGTTTTAAAATGAAGCTCAGGAACATTAAAGATGAACACATAACAAAACTTTACTCATTTAAATCTAATTATTATATCACACACTCCTGCAAATAATCTGGTAACGGTCTACTAACTAAAAATATCACACACATTCCTGTAAACTAATTTCGCGTAAGCTTGTACACACTTTTCCTAACCTCAATTTTAATAAATAGATAACACACATTCCTGCAAACTAATCTGGTGTAGGCCTTTAGAACATTTCCTCGCCTGAATCAAAATAAATAAATAACACACATTCCTGTAAACTAATCTGATGTAGGCCTTTACAAACGTTTCCACATCTGAATCTAAATAAAGTAATAAGACATTTCTGTAAACTAATCTGATGTAGGCCTTTACAAACTTTTCCACATCTGAATCTAAATTAATTAATAACAGACATTTCTGTAAACTAATTTGTTGTAGGCCTTTACAAACTTTTCCACATCAGAATCTAAATAAATAAATAACATACATTTCTGTAAACTAATCTGGTGTAGGCATTTACAAACGTTTCCACATCTGATCTAAATAAATTAATAACACACATTTCTGTAAACTAATCTGGTGTAGGCATTTACAAACTTTTCCACATCTGAATCTAAATAAATAAATAAATAACATACATTTCTGTAAACTAATCTGGTGTAGGCCTTTACAAAAGTTTCCACATCTGAATTTAAATAAATTAATAACACATTTCTGTAAACTAATCTGGTTTAGGCCTTTGCAAATGTTTCCACGTCTGAATCTAAATAAATTAATAACAGACATTTCTGTAAACTAATCTGGTGTAGGTCTTTACAAACTTTTGCACATCTTAATTTAAATACGTAAATCATACACATTTCTTTAAACTAATCTGGTGTTGGCCTTTACAAACTTTTTCACATCCGAATGAAAATAAGTAAATCACACACATTTCCGTAAACTAATCTGGTGTAGGCCTTTACAAACGTTTTCACATCTGAATAAAAATAAATTAATAACAGATATTAATGTAAACTAGTCTGGTGTAGGCCTTTACAAACTATTCCACATCTGAATCTAAATAAATTAATAACAGACATTTCTGTAAACTAATCTGGTGTAGGCCTTTACAAACGTTTCCACATCTGAATCAAAATAAATTAATAACAGATATTAATGTAAACTAGTCTGGTGTAGGCTTTTACAAACTATTCCACATCTGAATCTAAATAAATTAATAACAGACATTTCTGTAAACTAATCTGGTGAAGGTCTTTACAAACTTTTGCACATCTTAATTTAAATACGTAAATCACACACAATTCTGTAAACTAATCTGGTGTAGGCCTTTACAAACTTTTCCATATCTGAATCTAAATAAATAAATAAATAACATACATTTCTGTAAACTAATCTGGTGTAGGCCTTTACAAATGTTTGCACATCTGAATTTAAATAAGTAAATCACACACATTTCCGTAAACTAATCTGGTGTAGGCCTTTACAAACTTTTCCACATCTGACTGAAAATAAGTAAATCACACACATTTCTGTAAACTAATCTGGTATTGGCCTTTACAAACGTGTCCACATATGAATTTAAATATGTAAATCACACACATTTCTGTAAACTAACCTGGTGTTGGCCTTTACAAACTTTTCCACATCTGAATGAAAATAAGTAAATCACACACATTTCCGTAGATTATTCTGGTGTAGGTCTTTACAAACTTTTCCACATCTGAATGTAAATACGTAAATCACACACATTTCTGTAAACTAATCTGGTGTAGGCCTTTACAAACGTTTCCACATCTGTATCCAAATAAATTAATGATAGTCATTTCTGTAAACTAATCTGGTGTAGGCCTTTACAAACGTTTCCACATCTGTATCTAAATAAATTAATAAGACATTTCTGTAAGCTAATCTATTGTAGGCCTTTACAATCATTTCCACATCAGAATCTAAGTAAAAAATAACACACATTTCTGTAAACTAATCTGATGTAGGCCTTTACAAACTTTTCCATATCTGAATCTAAATAAATAAATAATTAACATACATTTCTGTAAACTAATCTGGTGTAAGCCTTTACAAACGTTTCCACATCTGAATTTAAATAAGTAAATCACACACATTTCCGTAAACTAATCTGGTGTAGGCCTTTACAGACTATTCCACATCTGAATGAAAATAAGTAAATCACACACATTTCCGGAAACTAATCTGGTGTAGGTCTTTACAAACTTTTCCACATCTGAATTTAAATACGTAAATCACACACACATTTCTGTTAACTAATCTGGTGTAGGCCTTTACAAACGTTTTCACATCTGAATCAAAATAAATTGATAACAGATATCAATGTAAACTAGTCTGGTGTAGGCCTTTACTAACTATTCCACATCTGAATCTAAATAAATTAATAACAGACATTTCTGTAAACTAATCTGGTGTAGGCCTTTACAAACATTTCTACATCCGAATCTAAATAAATTAATAATCTAAATAAATTAATAACAGACATTTCTGTAAACTAATCTGGTGTAGGCCTTTACAAACGTTTCTACATCCGAATCTAAATAAATTAATACTAGACATTTCTGTAAACGAATCTGGTGTAGGCCTTTACAAACGTTTCCACATCTGTATCTAAATAAATTAATGATAGTCATTTCTGTAAGCTAATCTGTTGTAGGCTTTACAATCATTTCCACATCAGAATCTAATTAAAAAAATAACACACATTTCTGTAAACTAATCTGGTGTCGGCCTTTACAAACATTTTCCCCATCTGAATCTAAATAAATAAATAAATAACACACATTCCTGTAACTAATCTGTTGTAGGCCCTTATAAACGTTTCCACATCTGAATGTAAATGAACAAGTCACACATATTCTTGTAAACCAATATGGTGTAGGCCTAGGCCTTTACAATTTTTTTCCTCATCTGAATCTAAATAAATAAATAAGACACATTCCTGTAACGTAATCTGGTGTAGGTTTTTCAAACTTTCCCTGATCTAACTCTAACGAAATAAATCGCGCATACTCCATTAAACTAATCTGGTGTAGGCCTTTACAAACTTTCCCCTTATCTGAATCAAAATAATTATATCATAAACACACCTGTACACTAAACTGGTGTACTAACTTTCCTTGATCTAAATCTAACTAAATAAAGCACACACTCCTTCAAATTTAACCTCATGTAAACCTAGTAATAAATCACACGCTTTTGTAAACCTAAATGGAGCACATTATAACCATGCGCATTGCGTTCTTATTTATACTAGCGCATATAAAATTATCATCGTCCAGCCTTGAATTTTAGCTGTCTATTTGAAGTAATGTTAAGTAAACTAATGGATGCTGAATAATAAATAGTTCTTTGCAAAATCCTTTTTTCAGGTTTGTTTCTGGATGGTCAGCAATTTTTTATGTTTTATTGTTGGACATGTATAAGCTTCATTTTAAATTCACAATCATTTTTAAATTCGGATGTCCAGTTTTTTGCGTCGTATCTCATATATATATATGATCCTTTGGGAATCGGTTTGGCCTAATTGTACCTCCAGGTACTTCAGTCCTTTACTTGACGAAACTTGATGTGGATATTCTGATGCTCATCGATCAACTGCCTGATACTCAGTATCACTTTGCATTCCACCTGTATGCTCACTTTGACAGCCTGAAAGACAAGAAAGGCAACGGGTTGACACAACATTCTGAGGTCCATATTTATGTTTTTTCGTTTTTTTTAACTCTCATATTCAGGAAATCTCAGTATGTCCAAATTATCTGTACTAAAATAGGATTCAGCATACATACGTTCATCGACAAAACACTTTTGGACGAAATGTGAAACTTATGTAAAGAAAGGATCGGTACGTACCTTTAACTACAACTTCAATTTTACGCCAAACAATATCTGCTTATGTGGTGTGATTTTTTTTATATACAGGTCTACATTTCATTTCTAGAAAACGTCTCGTTTTGTAGTATCACAAATTTAGCAGATATGTCCCGTATAATGTTAACAAAACGAGGATGGAAGTGTTGTACCACATGTGTATCCCGTGTATTTTTTTCTTTCTTCAAGACATTTTCAAGTGAAGCCGTTAGAAGGATAGGAGTGTAAGATTTGTTTTCCGCAAAAATCGACCTTGGTGCACAATTATATTCTTGAAACGTAATTCTATTTAGTGGCAAAGGGATACAAGAGTGTGCGTTAGGTGTAGATGTAGAACGAGTATTATAATTTTCAATAATTGCAAAGGCCTATTATTTTCTTATATAACTTCAACTTTAAACCTGTTTTTCTCAACCCTACAAAACTTGCACTTACACCCCATTTACTTCTTACCACCTCAACTTAATATGGAAACTTGTATATGAGTTTGTTTGAAATCGTGTTTTCTTGAGCAATGATTAAGGATGTAAATAAATGTTTATTAAATAATATCCTAGAATAGTTAAACTGATATAAGATGATCTATGTACACCGCTTCAGTTTACACAATCAATTTACGTAGGCCTATTGTGTAATGAAATCATCGGTTTCGTGCGTCCGTCCAGGCACCAATTTCTTATTAGAATACTCTTACCAGTACATTACTCTATATTTTCCCCTCCTCATATATTTTGTTTACACACTCGTAATCTTTAGATGATTTCCATGTACAATTGTTTCAATAACACCATCTTTAATTCTTCTAACTTCTCTTCGTCGCATAATATACCTTTTCAGTCACAGTTTCCTAGAACGATAAAAGTTTAAACTGATCAGTAAGCTAATATGGTCATTTACACAGTTATTCCTCAAAGTGTACGCGACATACCAACTTAACAGCAAATGATGGACATTTTGAAGAAGTAACAGGATTCAAATAACTTTTAACGATAATAATAAACTCAAACGAGTCGCAGAAATAAATTACATATAGGACAAACTCTGGAAACGCATTATACATATCGGCATGCCTGGGACTCTTGCCATCCTAAATCCTGTCAAAATTATTAAACCTTATAATACTAAGAACATGATTTTTCCAGTCATATTAAGTGGGTGCGAAATATTTCTTACTTTAGAACAGAATAAAAAAAATAGGTAGTTGAGAATTCAGAGCTTAGGAAGACTTTTGAAGCAAAGAGAGAGATAGAGGCTGGTGAATGGAGAAAACTGTATAACAGTGAATGCCATGATCTTTGTAGGAAACCAGATATAATGAGAAGAACTAAGTCTCGTAGACTCCGATCAGGAGGGCATGTGGTTCGTTTTAAAATTGATGAGAGGCACGAAAAATTCTTGTAGAAAACACAAAGAGGACAGTCCCCATTAGGTTAGGCAATAATGGTATTGGAGAATAAAAGTACTAACCATGATTTAAAGGAAGTCAATTTTACAAGGAATGATTGAGAAATATTAGTTTTGGATAGGAATATATGGAAAACGTATGTTTGTCCTGCAATGGACCTCCGGGTTCGATATTTGAGTGCCAGATAAAACTATTGAATGATTAATTTACATTTTGTGTTTTTCCACGCAGAAATTTGCAGAGTGGATGTGGTTGTGGTTTAATGGCATTTGCAATAAGCTTCGGCAGCTGGTTTTTGGGCGGAGGATTCGCTTTTAGGACAGAAATTGAATAGTAAGTTTTAAGAAGAGAATAAATACCAAACATGTCCAAATTACTTCTAGTTCTCCGAAGTATTTCGAGGCTTTGTTCTAAACGTGAGTGGTATGAAACAATATTCAGCCCCTAGAAGAAGATAGTAGACCTTGAATTAGCGCACGATTTTGCTTTGGGCGAAACTGAACAAAAAGATGACAATATAGCCTACTAAATAAAAATCAGGCTTTTGTTGTAGAAAATATCAAGTGTGATACTGGAGGAAAATTTAAATGTTCCTTCCAGTGGTCTGGATGTTTCTACAATAGCTAATTTTAAAATTTGCTCGTCTGACATATTTTTGTAGATTTATAGAGAGTCAAAAATGTGATTGTATGGTAAACATGTTTAACTGAAATTGCAAAATATTATCAATTGATAAATATAATTAATAAAACATATTTATTTGTTACATTGTACGATTACGTTAATGTACAAGAATAGTTAAATTGCCACGCTATAAGTCATCCGATGTAAATTCCAGAAGTTTTAATGTAAATTAACCAAATGTACGACTACATTTTCATTGGTCGAATAAACTGGAAATACAGGAAATGAGAATGTAGTCTATATTATCTAGCACTTGTCTATATAAATGTTAATATGTAATTATCTTAAAATATATAATTATAATTTAAATAGTTTAAAAAAGAAATGTTATACTCTTACGCACACGCAATGCAGAATACGTTGGGGTTTATAAATTACCGCTATCTGTAGAATTCCTTAAAACATTTGAAAGGAAACCACTTGTAAAGCGGAGAAAAAAAAGTATTTTGAATATTTTTAAAGAGTTTATGAAAAAAATGCATTATCCATTGAGGGTGAGGTGAAATTAACATCGAATTTACAGGCGAGTGAGCATTGAGCATATATTCTGCTAGAATTGAAAATCCAAATAAAGGATATCTATCGACCTCGTGGAAAATGTGTAAATGTCTGATTAGGAAGACCCACATATAGTTTGTGTCGGCCGCGGTGGACCAGTGATTATGCTCCTTGTCTCTGGTTCCGAGGGTCTCGGATTCAAACCCGACCGAGGTCGGTGGATTTTTTTAGGACAGGAAAATCCAGGGAGAAAGTTTTGTGGGAGGGGCTTCAAGCCAGGGGTTTCCGAATCTGAAGATTTTCGCGCTCATAAATGATCCTTAAGCCCGAATAAAAATACATCTAAGCAAAATTTACCAACCTCTACGTCCTATCAATACCTTAATTGCCTGTTAGATGTCTCATTATGTCGGTTTGTTGACCGCATGCCATCCGTGACATCTGTATGAATATAATGTAACTAAAAATTAACCTTGTCTAATAACTCCTAACAAAGGAGAGCAATGGCTCAACAATGCGCTGTGACATTATATAGATATAAATAAATTGTCATAAATAAATAAGAAAAGTTCGTAATTATTGTTATTATCTTACTTTGTATTCACTTTTATTTCGCGTAAAAATACGATGTTGTCTGAGAACAATGCTTCTATCAATGACAGTAATTTCAGTTCCGTACACAATTCAGTCATACATATGGCAGGTAGAAGCAGCTCCACGGTTCCTTCAGTAGACATAATCAGCGGAATAATATCTGAAGAAATTTTGTTTACAGTACAACTGGAACTAAGCTCGGAATTATTATAAATGAGACATGAAAATAAACAAATGTAAAAGTGTAGCCATTATCCTACAAGCAAGAATTAAGTATACACTTCCATTTGCCTTACCTAATAGGAACTTCACAACGTGTAAGTAGTCTACCAACCGCAGAAGTTTAACCAGCACAGTTGTGCACAATACTCAAAACAGTTAAATGACTCCGAGAACAAAATAACACATTATTGTTCTGTTGCTTAATAAATGCAAGTGAACATCAGAAATGAATATGGAAAGTGATTCCACAGTTCGTAATTTCCCAAGAGAAAACGGTTGTCGTGGAAGAATGATCCGGAGGAAATGGTTTGTTAATTAAACAAAAATAATAAATTGATCAAATTACCCACTGAGCGATCACTTTTTACCCTCGCTGCGAGTTTTGCTGCTTTCAAAATGATTCTCACTAACAAAAGCAAAGATTAACTGTGGAATATTTTGGAAAACTTCTAGTGTTGTACTGGGCATATAATTATACTGAGCAACAAAAAAGAAACTTTTTTTTTTTTGTCTCACAAAGAAAAATGTGATTCTGATAGTATTTTTTCTCCTGAATTCAAATTTGATATCGGTTTTTCTCCATCGCACAAGGTTTCCGAGAGACAGAAATTTATAATTTCAAACACTTTAATATTTTGTACATTCGTAGCTACACAATATTTGAACATTCGGACTCACCTAGAAAGTAAGAAATGACGATTTTCTGCTATATTTCGCCTGCGGAGCATCCCTCTTGATGGTTCAACAATAATCGGCCAGCATATTAGGATTCCATTTGCCTTGATACATCTTTTCCATAGCTGAAATCATTTGAGTTAGCTCATTTGGTTTTATTTTACAATGGACAAATGGACGAAAAAACGTTTATTAAAAATAATTATTTAAATTCATTAATTGAAATTGATATAAAAAACTGTGGGTGATGCAGAAATTCCGAATACATATTTGAAAACACGATAAAAAAACTGCATTAAGTACAACTATTGTACTCATGAGACAAAAATCGTGTTGACCAGTGTTATTAAAAGAGAATTAACATGAAACTAATAACTAATAACTTAAAATATATAATTATTCTTTTATTAATTATTTTCAATGTGTAAAATTGTTTTTACATAATACAGTTGTCTGCCTCCATTTCTTAAATCTATTTCTTGGGTCATGTTTTGTGTATCATAGTGTAAAATTTGTTAATTTTGATTAGATAATTTTTAAACCTTAGTGATAGTGCTGAATATTTATTAAATTTTTACTTTGTTTTTTATGTTGTTTAGTGCCTAAAGTCCGATGACTAGATTCAGTTGACCTCGGTTTCCAATACAGCAACCTAAAATTCGTTGTGAATGAATATCTATAAATTTAATTAAATTGCATGGTAATTAATTACTTGACAATTAAGGATTATTTTACTTTCTACGTCTTTTAGTATGTATAAGGATGTTATTAACCCTATACGATGTCTTATATTCACTAGTTTTCAAACGGATGTTCCATTGGTTTTTAGTAAAGATCAGATTTTAAAGGGAAAATGCTGTTTAAAAAAATGGATATATTTTCCTAAAATCAGTACTTATTAAGGGACATAAGTAAATAAAGAAATTTTACATTACTGCATTAAGAAAGAATTGTAGGCCTACTTAAATATATTCAACATATCAATTTGTTTAAAGTTTATATTTTGTCTTTTTGAATGTAGATCTTTGTACCTGGAAAATGATCGCTCTCCATCAATGGAAACTGGATTCCGACTCCAAATCTACACTTTACAAGCTTTTCAAGGTCTAGGTTTTTTGATTAGCATTATTTAAGTAGTCAAAGGCATTAATAAGCTATTAGTTTATGATGATGATGTAGTATTATTGTGCGATAGCGAGAAGGTACTAAGGGCCAACACGCACTCTCTAGTGAGAACACTAAGAGATTGGGACTGTAAGTAAACATCAATAAAACTAAATATATATTCACACATAAAAAAATCATTATATAATGGAAATGGACAGCTAATGACAAATGAGCGAAAGTTTGGGAAGTGGCTGAATTAAAATACCTAGGAACAATAATTACAAATAGGAATGAGATGCACAAAGTAACTAAACATTAGCTGAATTCTGGAAATGCATGCTATTATGCATTACAGGGACTCTTTAAACAGTTATATTATATGGATTCGAAACATGGACTCTTACTTTAAGGGAGGAAAGGAGATTATGAGTATTTGAGAATTAAGTTCTTACGAACATTTTTGGACCAAAAAGAGATGAACAGACAGGTGGGTGGAGAAGACTTGCATAACAGTCAGCTATATTATCTTTATAGGAAACCATATATAATAAGAGCAGTTAAGTCTCGTAGACTGCGATGGCTAGAACATGCACGAATGGGGAATAAAAGAGGTGCATGGAAGCTTTTTGTAGGAAAATCAGAGGAAAAACACCCAGTTGGTAGACCAAGAATGAGAAGGGAGAATAACATTAACCATGTTTTGAGGGAAATATATTAGGAGATGATTGAAAAACATTAGTTCATGACAGGAATGTATGGAGAGCTTATTCCGCGCAGCCATAAACCTAAGGGCTCAATGGTGTAAGTAAGTTAGTTAGTTATTATTCAAGTTTCTTTTGCAAATCCTTCAGGCATGCTTTCAACTTTGCCTACGACGCTCCACTGAACTCCCTTAAGTAAGCCGTCTTTTCTAATTGCAAAATGTCCTCTGGGATTAACTTGAATGCAATCACTGCATTTAGTACCATCTCCAAATTTGGGTCCCTTAGTAAGCCCTTAGCTAGTACTGCACCTGTAGAATTGGGGCAATCGTAAGATAATAAAAAATCTTTAATATTTAAAAAAATCACACAGGAAACAGCACAATAAATGCATGTTTTCCACCTAGTTAAAATGGCAAATCCTGCTGTTTCCTTGTTATGTTGTATTCTATTTGGAGCCTTAACCAGCGCCTTCTTGACTTCAGAAATCGAGGTATTTGCAACAGCATATTCGATAATTACTGGATCAGGAACTCTATGTAAAACATGAGCTATACAGGTGATATGACGGAGGTTCGAATACATTGGCTTAAGTTGTGCAAATGCTGAGACCATGTATACTGCCTGGTTTGTAACAATCTGCAAACTTTTTTGTACTATATTCCTGACGGTCAGAGTTTACAACACCAATCATTGAAGCTCTGCACGATGGTTGTAGAAATCACTTTATTCAGTTCATGCATAGCAAACAGCATTTGTTTTGGCTGGTCTCCTGTCAGCTGCATCACAAAAATATTCAAAACAATTCTGGAAAATGAATCAGTTTCATCCAAAATGAAATAGAGTAGATGGTCTCCAACAATCTCCATAACTCTTTGAACATTTGCTTCATGAATTGTTTTCAGATATTTTTTCTGAGAGTACTATCGCCAGGGACAGAGCGTTGTATGTTTTTTCCAATACATTTATATTATTTCAGGATGATTTACCTTGGTAAGCGGAATGCCACATTGAATAAAGGTAACTATGTCAATGAAAATCACATTTTGTTCCCTGTTTTTGTGGACTTTGAAAATAATTCTGAATAAATTACTGTTTTAAAGCTTTCCCACGAATTTCTTTATGATTTTGATATTTTGCTTTGTTTGAGATGCTGATATATTCTGCCCTTTATATGTTTTACATCACACATAGAACATCGAACATTCTTGCCATCTCTTTGAATGAACTAATCCTTGAAATTGTTTACTGCACTTTGTAGTTTGTTGCTGCTAATAGCCATTTCACCATCACAGCAGTTCATAATAAACGTTAAACTAAAAGTAGAGAGAAGACGAAAGTCAACTATATGACCGCTCTCTGTCTCCGCAAATCTACAGGTCAAGTAAGAACTACTGTAAACTCTCGTTAGAGCACTATTGGCGAGTCGAACACTCGGGTGAAGTCGGCATACAGTAGAACACGTGTATATTTTACGTGCAGATATGCAAGTCCCATTATACCAGTTTTATTTCGGCGTTCTATTTTATTTTATGTTATTGCATGTATTCAATAAATTATAACAATGACTTACATAACTGAAAAAGTGGTTGATACCGTTAATTTTGAAATTCTTGCATTAATTTTTACATCCTGAAAATATATAAATTACATTCGTCAACATGATTGTAGTCTCATGAGTACCAATAGTTGTACTTAATGCAGTTTTTATCGTGTTTTCAAATATGTTTGGGAATTTCTGCATTGCCCACAGTTTTTTTTATTTCAATTTCAATTAATGGATTTAAACAACTCTAACTGGCTCACTCTATTCAACATCATATGTTAATAAGATATTTATTTTTCTTTTTAAATTCCGGCAACTATTGAAAATGGGAGCCTCAGTTTACGGAAGACGGAGATGTCATGGCCTAGAGAGCTTGGTTCTTGAATACCGGTCTTAACGTATATTCCGGTATAGGGCATATCTAGGATAAAATATACACATAAAACATGTATATTCCACAGGGCTTTATTCACATAGGGCTACAATAATGTATGCCTTTGTTATATTTTTCTGCGAATTACTATAACAGTAGACTGCCATTTGCGTTAAAATCCCCCCTTTCTCATTTTGTTTACAGTAAAAGCTTCTTATTCACGTTTTTCAATATTCGCGGGTTAAAAAATTGCGATGCAGTTCCTGTATTCACGGCTAAAAATTTCTTTGTTCGCGGATTCAGTCGTATATTAGAAGGATTTTATTAACGCATCGGAAACTTTTTTTTTTCCCCTTCAGGCACGTGCTAAGGCGGCTTTTACAAAGAGCCAAACGGACAACTTAATATCAAAGTGAATAAACCTTTATTATCACTAAGCCTAAAATTCGTTGTTAAAAGCCACCGCCACCGTATTTCACGTTCCGCTATATCCGTTGATAATTGCCGCCCTTGCCACAATTGGTATTTTATTGTTTCAACTTGTCATTCGTTGCAATAATTTTGATTAACATGTCTCTTCATCTTTGTTCCCAATTTATAATGTCGAGTAAAAGGAAAGAAAATTTATTCCGAAACGGAGAAAAGTAGTGTTGCCACTTAAAATAAAAATATAAATGCTTGGCCGTTTACTTGCTGGCGAGTCTTATGCATCTATATCACGCTTCTCCAACATTAATGAATCAATTTTAAGATGAATAAAGAAATCCGAAGACAAATTAAGGAATTCTATCGCTGAATTCACAGCTGAATTGAAAGACGATTTAAAAGCGGTAAAACAAAAAAAAACTAAGTTTTTTTAAGCCCTTGCCTAAGCCAGACAGTAATAATTTATATAAATAGTTCAAAATCTGTCATTAATTAATTTTATTTTGATAATTTTTATTTTATTTTGGAACCTTGAAACGTATCCCCTATATACCCATACAAATTACTTTCCATATTTGCGGTTTCTGTATTCGCGGCATGTTTGTGGAACATATCCCCCGCGAATGAAGAGCTTTTACTGTACAGTAAGGTTCCAAAACAAAATAAAAAATATCAAAATAAAATCAATTTAATGAGAGATTTTGAACAATTTATATTAATTATTAAGCAAGGGATTAAAGAACTTAGTAATTTGTTCTGTTTTGTCGCTTTTAAAAGGTCTTTCAATTCAGATTAACATTCAGCTCTGCATGCAGCGATAGAATTCCTTATTTTGTCTTCGGATTTCTTGATGAATCGTACCAGTCGATTCATTAACAATGAAACATCGTCAATATGCAAACGACTCGCCAACGCGTAAACGGTCAAGATTTTCTATTTTAACTTTAAGCTGCAACACTACTTCTTTTGCGCCTCGGAACTAATTTTTCTTTCCTTCTACTCGACTTTATAAATTGGGAACAAAACAGAAGAGACCCATGTTATATGTTATTCAATCAAAATTATTGCAACGATTGACAAGTTGAAACAATAAAACCCCGATCATGGCGAGGGCGGCATTTATCATCGGACGTGAAATACGACGGTGGCGGCTTTTAACAAAGAACAAAAGGTTTGTTTTACTTTGATATTTATTTGTTCATTTGATTTGAATCGCTCATTGTAAAAACCGCGTTGGTATGTGCCTGCAGTAAAAAAAAAAAAAAATATGTTGCCGATGCATTAATAAGGAATATCTGATCCTTCTAACCCTATACCGACTGGATCCGCGAATAAATACATTTACTTAATACTTAATACAGGGTTTCCACTTCACAACATTTCGCCCTTAATTCCTGCTTTCCAGAGATTCCTCTCTTTCCATTGCCCTTCTTCCATACCACTCTTCATCACGGCATCATACATTCCCTCATACCATGTTATTCTACTTCTCCCCCTCTTCCGTTTGCCTGGTACCATCCAATCTAACACCTGTTTAGGCCACTGTTCCTCCGACATCCGTTGTACATGCCCATACCACAGTAAAGCTCTCTTTGTTATCCTATCGATAACAGTTTCTTGTGCATCCATTTCTTGTCTGATATATTTATTTCTAATATGTTGTAGCCTGGATATTCTAGTACTTCTCCGTAATCCGTCCATTCCTGTCGCTAAGATTCTTTTCTTCATCCTTTCATTTATTGTCCAGCTTTGTGATCCATATATAAGTATATTTTCTATTATTGTCTGTATAATGTCTTTTTTTTCTGGTCAAATTTCTATTCCATAAAAGACCATTCAGGGATGTGATCACCTTCCTTGCACAATTTACTCTGTTAATAATATATCTTTCTCAGGAACTGTCGCATTCTTTAACCCGCGAATAATGAAAACGCTAATAAAGGAACCCTCAATAAGGAGCTTTTACTGTATTATTATTTGAATTATTCATGTTTCAACAGTTCATAAAATGAAGGTCTTCGAACTTACCCAACTTTGGTATCTTCAAAACATAAGAGTAGTAATTAAGTAGCCTATCTCATAGGTGGTGTTGAACCCCGAGGATTATGGTCGCGCGGATGTAAACTCTACATACATTGTACATCCTTATCCTGTATTCGTATTCCAACCATTCTCATTACAGAAACTCGCACATGCGATTGGTAATAAGCCATCAGGAATAATTTAAAGAGGATACCAGAAATAAATTTTCCCCTATTCTATGCCACAGTTCCTTCTTGTAAATATTCGATCGAAGAATAAGTGACTTCTAGCGTCATGTTGGCCAATGAGGTAGCACATGTTCCCGCTAGAGCCAGTTGCCAACATGTTTATTCACATATAAGGGTATCTATCCCAGGAGTTCATTTACATTAGAGGACAAGTTAGGGTGAGAAAATGGGTGAGTTATTACACCAGATTACTTTTGCGTTCACTTATTTGTTAGCGGGATTTGTGATAAGTTGGCTGCACTGACTGAGCATTGATTAACACATATTTTACATTGCAAGTATGGTAATTTTAGGTTACTTAAGAGTTCGACTTCTCACTTCATTTTAAAGCATGTCTCACATTTTGGGGGGGGGGAAATATCAACATATGTATTTATCTCAGGTAATTATTCACATACCCAACAATACATTGTGTTCTCTTATTTGAATTTATGTATGTGGCATGATGGCATTAGAATTCCCAAAGTTTCTAGTAGGTAGCCTAAAAAGAGGTGGGATACGGTAATAACTTTCACAATGATTGGAAAATATTGGCTCGGCAATGAACTGAGATGTTGGAGCGTCTTTAAATAAAATACTACCTACCTATCTTGACTGCTTATATCGCCATGCAGGGTATTAGATATCCAACCAACAAACAGAACTTAATATAACTTCTGCTTTTCATTCTATTACATGAATATAATTATCTTGACTTTATGTGCGTAAGATACGCGTCCCTACGTATCCGGGGCAGGACTTTCCCTTTCAGTACAATACTATTCTCCGAAGTAAGAGAGTCGTACTCATTACGTTTGGATGATTTTCATCAAACCTCTTATTTGATATTTGCAAGTATTTTATAACTGTTGACAAAATATTAAAATTATAGGTAAATATTTAACCATGAATTACTGTGACAAACACCTTCAGCAATAATTTATGGAAAATTTTAAACACATTTTGTGGAACAAGAAAACAGTAAATTGGAAACACAAGAACAGTCAGATTTCCGAAAAATCCGATCCACCATTGACCACATATTTAGTATATAGCAATTATTGAGAAAAAATCCACCCTTCAAGAACCAATTCACCTAAAATTTATTAATTTAGAGAAAGCTTACAACAATGTGCCTCTGATTAAATTATGGGAAGTTTTACGTACAGTAATATTAAATAAAAACATTGTCCAGGCAATAAAAAAGTTATATGATGAATCTATCTCCAGAGTAAAAATGGGTGACACTATTACATCAGCTTTTGCATTTACTAAAGGTTTAAAAACAAGATGGCGTTTATCACCGATCTTGTTCAAAATGCATCTACAAAACGCTTTAACACAATGGAAAAACAAATGTTCACCTATGGGACTAAATGAATAAATATTCATTGCTATTTGCTGATGATCAGCTACTGATGCAGAATATTACGAAGATTTAGAGTGCATGACAAAAAAAACTGAAGGACGAATATGAAAAATGGGGATTAAATATAAATTTGGACAAAATGAAGTATTTGGTAATAGGGGATCAATCAAAAGATCTGATTTAGAAGACGGACTTGGAAAAACAAAAACATGTGAGAAATATGTATATTTGGGGACAAAAATAAGTGCAGAAGGAAGTTATGATGCTGAAATTAATGAGAGAATAAATTAAGGCAAATCTGCGATATCTAAATTAAATGGTGTTTTATGGGATAAGAATATAAGTTCAAGAACAAAAACAAATATTTTAAATACAATAATAAGGTGTACAATGACATACGGCGCAGAAACATGGGAATTAAAATCGGGAACAGTAAGTAAAGTAAATTCTGCTGTGACAAATAGATAGGCTAGGAACTAAGAGATTTATTGAATTAATTCATATTAAAACAGGCTTTATTTAGTTGTTTAATATTAAAATAAATGTTGAGATATAGAGAGACGGGAAATGTGAATAATGGTATTTGAAGGCAAAGTTATGTAGGGTATCTAACAGTATATTTCTAAAATTAGCTATATACATGTAGCTTGGTGATAGAGAGGTCAGAGAGAAAGCTAGACTATGGACAGTACAAAAATATAGAGACTTAGGACTCTGGGTCTTTTCCATTTTCTGAAGTCAACAATGAGGTAAGCCGCACCATTTTTTCTTACTAAGTTTTATGTTTTTAATAATGAGTCAAAATAGTTCAATTTTCAAGAATTTATTAATACTTTAAAATCATGGATTAGAACTAAGTTATTTGAGAATTATGATATACTTAAGGATAGGACGTAATGGGTTTTTGGTTCCCACCAAAAAGTTCTATAGTTATCTCTCTCTCTCTCTCGTTATGCCCTTAGTAATACCACAGATTAGTTAAGGTTAGTTTAATTACTTTATATTGTATAATTTGTTATAGTTTTAAATATAGTATATTTAAGTTGTTCAATTATTTATTTTATGAATCTCAACAGTGGGTCGTCATATTTCTGGATTTTTTCGTGTTGAGACTTGAAAGTAGTTTTGAAGTTCCTTAGGACAGGTTACTGGCCCGACGCTAAGTAGTCCAGTGGTAGGGCTGCTACCTTTTAGTCTCTATCTTCAAGCCACAGTTAGTCCAAAAGCATTGAAGACTGAAAGTGTATAAAACACTGGCTCTTCCGACTCTTTTGTATGGTAGCGAAGTATGAACGTTGAAACAGAAGGATGTACAGAGACTTAGATCTGCTGAAATGAGATCTTCGGAGGACTGCAGGATACACACTATTAGATCACAAAAAAATGAAGACATCTTAGAAGAATTACACATGGAATCTTTAGAAAACAAAATTTCTGATTATAAGTCAAGATGGATACAACATGTTCATCGAATGGAAGATCACAGAATACCCAAACTAACGTTAAGATATCAACCTACAGGAAGAAGAAGACCAGGACGTCCACTCAAAAGACTTCTGTATGGTGTTTCTCTTGAGGCCGAAACAGGTCAACAAATGGCCTAAATTCGTGAATGTACTATGATGATGATGATGAATCTCAACTACCCTCCAATAGTAGTCTTCAGCCTTTCCGCTGGGCTGAAACCAAAATCCGTAAGTGAAAACTCGCGCTACCCAACCGTCCCCAGTAACCATGCTCCGAAGTCCATCTAAGCCCTTTTGGTTAGCCTCTAAATCGCTACATCTGCAGAAATGAATTTTTGAAGGAGTTCAACTAGAATGTAAAGAAGATATAAAATAAGAAACAGAGTATCCAAACTTCACTTGTAGATTTTATTTTTAAAAAATTAAAAATGGTATGGTCATGTAAAAATAATGGCAGAAGACAGATTCCCCAGACGAATACTAGAATGGGTCCCATTTGGTAGATGAAGAAAAGGACGGCCAAAAATAACATGGATTGATGGTGTTTTGAGTAGCATGAGGGAAAAAGGATTGGACGATGGAGATTGAAATGACAGAGATGTGGAGGAGAATGACAGTAGATTAATTGAGTGCAGGAAGATGTGAAACATTGTGAAACCTTGAGTTTTAATGGACTTGAAATGTGTTATAAAATCATATGAAACATTTTCTTACAAGCCAGCGAGATCTATTGTGGCGTCTAAGCGCATGCGCATTTGAGAGCTGGCGTTCCCGCAGCTTTGTTCAACTGTAATCTTAGCTTAGTACATCTGTGACACAATTTGTTATGAGCGGCGACGTATGTCTCTCTCCGTGATGCCGATGATTTCATGAATAGAGATGGAACAATTCCTTCGTAAACGCGATATCAGCATATTAATTATGCGATCGTTATACATGACGTCAGAGGGAAGGGGATTAGAATTAGTTTTCTGTACTGTCTGGTTATAGCAACAATTTAGAATAACTTCTTAACATTACATGTGGGATTACGTGGTGGACGAAACGGAGCTTGGGCAGGTTTTTCTCGGGGTTTCTCCCGTTTTTACCTGCCACAAATTTCATTCCACCATTTCTCCATACCCATGTCGTTTCATTTCGTTCATCCGCCCCTGTGACGGTGCGTCAGGAGTGGTCGGCCGGCACCCTTGTAGTTCACAGAACTCTATAAATATAGGAGCTTCATCTCATATCATTCCTAGACCCGACCCTGAGTTTGACACGAGTTGAGGATATTTATACGTATACATCATCATTATCATCCAGGGATTAAGCCTGTTGGCTCGTTCCGGTTTCATGAAAGCTATTGTTAAAATTGTTCAGACTATCTTCTGTGAGGGCGTCCAACATTTCTCCTTCCGTGCGGTTTATAATTTAGCAATAATTTTGGAAATCTTTCTTGTGACATTCTATCAATATGTTCTTTCCAGTCTTTCCTGTATTTAATTATTTGGTCTGTAAGTTAGAAAATATTTAGTTCCCTTCTTATATATTCAATCCTTTTCTTATCCAGCAGAGTATATCCTGCTATATTCCTTAAAAATCTCATCTCAGCTGCTTCCAATCTTTGTTCTTGTCTTTTAGTGATCGTCGAACATTCTGATCCATACATCAATACAGGAACAGCCATTACTTTATAATTTTTTTTCTTTCCTTGTGTTTTTAGGAGTTCTTTTAATAGTGCCAGACATTAGTTTAAATTTATTTATTTTGTCATTAATATCTTCAGTTTTATACGTATACTTTACATTAATTATATTTCACTCCAAATGTTCCGAACAGTCAGTGCGCAACTTCTAAGTTCCACCAAAGTATTATTTGCCTGTAAGTCTGAAACCTGTTCTTGTTTACATCTAACCGCTGTTCAGAGTGACCTCTGTTGTATGGTTGAAGCTTAGTATAAATCTCGCGTCATTGAAAGGAGAGATTTCACCTCTAGTCATAAATTATGTAAGCACGACTTCAAAATAAATCAATAAGTTTACAGAGAGGGCTGAATAATTTACATAATTCTACAACCTAACAACAGCTTAGAATGGTCTAGTAATCCATGTTCGACTCTGACCACATACCAAATGTTTCATTACGCCACAGCACTATATACGAGTAACTAACTAACTCAATGGCACTATCGAACCCGTAGGTTCATGGCCGCGCGGACAAACTCTCCATACATCCCTATTCTAAGACAATGTTTTCCAATCATTCCCTGTATAATCCCCTTCCCTCAAATCATGGTAAATGTTATTGATCACAGCACTATGTAGGGGATTTAAGCTTTTCCTCTCACTCGGTTCAGTTGCCATTCATGGCTTAGTTGATTAATTGGATATAATGTTCAGCAGAGAAAACATTGTAGCGGGGATGAACAAAGAGCAAGACAACATATGCTGAATTTAATTTTTTTTTTCAATATTGAAGTACGAGTTTGATTGGCTGACCATTGTCTGACATCGGTGTTAAGGTTACTGTTGCAACTAGTATTTTCTTAAATTTATCCCAATTTGTAGAAAATCATAATTTCTCTTAAGACGTAAAGTAAAATATATATGTGACATGAAAAGAAAAATAAATGCCTGAGTCGGGATTTCAACCCGAGTTTCTGAACTCTGTATGTTAAGCGCTCTAACTATCTAAGCTACTCAAGAATTCTAGCACAAACATTTATTTTTTATTATATATATATATATATATATATATATATATATATATATATATATATAGTATTCACAATTTACACGAGAGGTAGCGGGACATCGTTCCAACTGCCACCTAGTAGCCACTATAACAAGTATGATATTTAAAGAGAATATTTACTTTATAGCAGCAACGCTTGTATATATAGAGTTATAACTATATGTTTGACATTTAGCAATGAAGACAAATAAGACATGAAAAGAAAAATAAATGCCTGAGTCAGGATTTGAACCCGAGTTTCTAAACTCTGTACGTTTAGCGCTCTAATGATCTCAGCTACTCAGGAATCCTAGCACAAACATTTATTATATATATATATATATATATATATATATATATATGTGTGTGTGTGTGTGTGTGTGTGTGTGTGCGTGCGTGCGTGCGTGCGCGCGCGCGTCCACCGCTGTGGTCTCAAGGTTGCGTGCTGCCTTGTCACGCAGCGGACCCGGGTTCGATTACCGGTCGAGACAGGCTCCTGGGTGAGATTTTTTTCGGGGTTTTTCCTCACCTGTAAGACAAATGTCAGGAAGCTTAGGGTCCAACGGTCTCCGAAAATCATCCGGCCATCATCATCATCTAATCCTTCACCGGTGTGAAAAGCAACGGGAAGCTACCACACCTATAATTCTCTAGTAAAGCTGCAAAGCATATCATGCAAATACTATGATTGCAGTGAAAGGCCTGCCTTCGGGCAGAATTACTAAGGGTGGATATATATATATATATATATATATATTATATATATATATATATAATAAGTGGAAAGTGAAAATAAATAATTGAATGTTTAACACAGAATGAGTACTCCGGTAGAGATGCAGATAAAAATGCTCCAGTATCTGTGCGAGGGTTGACATGACTATTAGCAATGATAATATATTAGTTTAACCAACACCTTCATAATTAAATTTCCAAATGAAAGTTCGTAATTTTAAAATCGTAAAATGTATAAAAAATACAAGGCACGATAACTCAGAGGCTGGCTGAAGTGGTTGCAGGCATTGGCTGGCAAAATATAATACAGTGAGTCACGTGGTTAGGATAATGCAATCTTTTAACCTTAGTTTGTTTTCTTATCCGCGTTTCGCTACTTCTATCAAGTTTGATACTCAGTTTTCCTCACGATCCTATAGGCCTATCGAAAGGAAAACGTAAATGGTATGTTGAACCCTGTAACCCTGGGATACCAACCAGACATGCCACACCGCAGAAGCGTCCAAGATGAAATTATAACTGATTATATTATAGTGTTTTATGATCTAACATAGTCCCACGCCGTAGCCGAGCGGTTAAGGTAGGAAGCCTTGGCGCAGAGCTACGGGACTTGCGCTGGTTCGTCTCCATGGAGGAAGAAATTTTCTCATGGTATTTCGGCCAGTATGGGACCGGTGCCCACCCAGCATCGTGAGGCAATTGGGTAGCCACAATAAGTAGCGGCTCCAGGTTGAGGAACCAGCTATAACGGCTGGGGGACTCGAAATGCTAACCACATGTCACCCCTACTCTGGCTGTTGATCATCTACCTCTGTGATTGACACATGTGGATGTGAAGGGCCAGCAGCCGGCTGGTAAAAGGGCAACCGCTGAAAAGTGGAAAGACCCTCAATCGGATCGGATGATCTAACATATATAACAATGTTAATACATATACAATCTGAAAATCGAGAAACCGCCACAGGCTATATGATTCAAAATTCTGATGGCTTCGTGTTTAGAAAAATAACATGGAACTCCTGTTCAGCAAACACATAAAATTTGTGATACGAAAATATATGCAGCAATTTTAAAAGTCTCTGATATTATCAGTATTAATACGTTACATGGTAAATTCCGTTGAAGTGTTACTCAGAGTATATTAAAATTATAATATAAAATATGTATAGTTTATAGTTTCATAAACTGTTAAAATTATTAATCATTCAACTGGTATTAAATACACTTATTTAGATACAAAATTAGACCATTCAGGCGATAATACAGTGGAAATTAAAAATATAATCGCATAAACAAAACAAGCAATGAATGCTTTAAACTCTGTTTGGTGGAGCAAAAATATTACAAAAAAATAAAAAATAGTTTTAAAAAACTAAAACAACACGCTTTATTAGAAAACCGAACTAAAAAAAATGAAAAATAATTTTAATTTCCATCACGCTTGGGATAAAATTAAAGTAGTCAACAAAAAAAATCATCTCCAACACATATACCGTAGAATAAAACTAGAGTTATCAAAGAAAAGAAAATAATTTTACCATCAAAAGCGTGGGGTGCTTTTTATGATTTTTACATTTTCTTTTTAGAGACTTTACTTTTACCAATATTTGTTTAATATCAAATATATTAACTGATATAGAGCACCCCACGCTTTTGATGGTAAAATTATTATTTTTTTTTTTATAACTCTAGTTTTATTCTATATGTGTTGAGATGATTTTTTTTGTTGACTACTTTAATTTTATCCCAAGCGTGATGGAAATTAAAGTTATTTTTCTTTTTTTTAGTTCGGTTTTCTAATAAAGCGTGTTGTTTTAGTTTTTTGAAACTATTTTTTATTTTTCAGTTTTAATATTTTACAGAATAAGATAAAAATGTAAATATAATTAAATCGATACTGTTGTATTATGAGCTAAAAGTAATACTCTTCTAAAGAAAGTTCTCCGGGCAGGATTTGAATCAGCGACCCATGGATTACTGAAATTATATACCACTAGAGTTCACCGCTCTACCAACTGAGCTCTTACAACGATTGACTAAAAAGTCGACAAGTCCGCAACCTATTATACCAGCTTTCATTTTTTTTTTCTGATGATTCTGGCCAGAATTTTAGAAACAGAATATGAAATTATTGTATTGTCACGGTTCCTTTACAAGTATACAAAGTTTCAAGTCGATCCAATGTTCGTAAGTGGGTGAAAATCGTGTTCAAAGATTCCGTTACATAGATACAAAGACACTTTTTTTGATTTTCTGATGATTCTGGCCAGGATTTTATAAACAAACATGAAATTATTGTATTGTCACGGGTCCTTTACAAGTATACAAAGTTTCAAGTCGAGCCAATGATTTTAAGTGGGTGAAAATCGCGTTGAAAGATTCCGTTACATATATAGGTAGGTAGATACAGGTCAAGCTAATATAAAGCGTGTACTAATAGAAAATTACCAATATATCAAACCATAGTTCAGAGCATTTTAACATATTCTGCTGAAGTCTGGCAAATTCCTACCAGGGAAATGAAAAGAATTTTAAGTACAGAAATTGATATTTTAAGAAGATCAGCTGGAAAATCTAGAATGGATATAATATGAAATAAAAAATCAGGGAAATTATGGGTGTACAACAGGAGCCAGACATCATAGACATTATAGAAAGGAAAATATTTAAGTGGTTTGGCCATGCGAAAATAATGCCAGAGCAAAGATTGCCTAAACTTATTATCGAATGAATGCCAATGGAAAGGAAGACCAAAGAAAACCTGGATAGAAGGTGTGCAAGCGGCTATGATTATTATCCGAGGATTGGAGGAAGATCAATGGATGGACGAAGAGGAATGGCGTTTGGTTTCCTGAAGACGGCGGCAGCTGTCATGATACCGGATGATCAACTCTCTCTTCAAAGTTCTTTTCAACTTCCCCTCATGATACTTGTTCGCTGTTGGTCTAACCGTCTAAGTGGCACTATCGAACCCGTAGATTCATGGCCGCGCGGACATAAGCTCTCCATACATCCCTATCCTGAGCTAATGTTTTCCAATCATCCCCTGTATAATCTAATTTCCTCATATCATAGTTAATGTTATTCCCACACCCCATTCTTGGTCCACCAACTGTGCGTTTTCCCTCTGGTTTTCCTACAAGAAGCTTCCATGCACGTCTTTCATTCCCTATAGCTGCTAGATGTCCTGCCTATCGCAGTCTACGAGACTTAACTCTTCTTATTATATCTGGCTTCCTATGAAGACCATGTAGTTCATTGTTATGAAGTCTTCTCCATTCACCTGTCTGTTCATCTCTCTTTGGTCCAAAAATTTTCCTAAGAACTTTTTCTCAAATACTCGTAATCTCCTTTCCTCCCTTAAAGTAAGAGTCCATGTTTCGCATCCATACAATATAACTGCTAAAATAATATCAATACTAATAAAATTCATTGTTAAAACCGTTGAGATGGATAGTCATAAAATAAAATAAGTTAAAATGTACCTTCTTAGGTCAGATCCGTCATCCTCAACTTATAAATTATGTATTCTTTTTGACTGAAGGCCTTTCAGAACATCTGTTCCATCCTCAGCAGGTCTTTCTTCGCTACATTATTTGATGTGGCGGTTGATGGTGCTGGTTTTAATATGGTGGTGTTGTACATTTTAACTTATTTTATGGTAAAATAATAGTTTTATATATTTTCAGTTTAACGTTTTTTGAAAGGAGTTGGGACATCAAGGGTCTCTGTAATGCATAATAGCACGCATTTCCAGAATTGAGCCTATGTTTAATTTCTTTGTGCATCTCATTCCTATTTGTGATTATTGTTCCTAGGTCTCGTGATCTTATTTTAGTCTTAGGTAGGGTTTATCACCCACATTGTGCTCCACTCTCAAGGAGCATGATTAATCATTTTAACAGTTGAAGAGACTGCATAGAAGTACATAATTTTATGATTTTATATTATTTTTTATATACTCTGATGTGAATATAATACAATAGACCTATATATGGGAATCGTTCACTGAACTGTTTAGAATTGTTCAGGACAAATTCTCAAAAATCTGTTTGTGCAAGTAATTATGACATCTATAGACTTAGTACCTTCGTTACAATGTTTCATTAAATAGAGGAAAAATTAACTGACAGTTTTACTTACGGTCTCAGTGACATTCCAGTAAAATTTTCTTGGCTCTTATCATATTCAGGTTAACATTTGCTGTCGGTTACGAGATTAATTTAAAATTTGTAGTAGCTGGTAGAAATGTTTCTCATGTATTTCAATCAGTGCTGTCTTGATGCAACATATAAAGTGAGAATCAAGAATAATATTTTATGGCTACTATTTTATTATCATTTTTGATGTGAATTTTGAATTTATAATGTCCGAGAGATAGAAAAACAAAGAGAAATTTCTGGTCAAATGAGAAATAAATCTTTCTCAAAATAGGTCAGGAAAAAAAAAAGACATACAATGCAAAATAAAAAAATCAGATTCTGTGATATGGTAGGGAAAAGTAAAGCCTGGGATGAAATCGCTGGAAATTTTGAAGGAATCAGTGGACAAATACGTGATAAATACGAAAACATGAAGAAAGTGATGAAATAACTGACTGTGAAAATAAAGTATTAAGTGCACGTCAAAAATTAATAATGAAACTGTATTTTGTAACGTAACCGTCGGATAAATATTTAGACATTTTTGCCCCTGCAAAACATCAATCAACTGGAAGACAGGTTACGGTAAACTATCTTCAATTTAGGGAATAGTTTACTGTCACTTAATATCTTAACCGGATATTGTAATATCGAATTGTGATATATTGTAAAGTAGGCATAAAATTAATCGTAAATATTATATTAAAGATGGTAAGAAATAGCATTAATGACACAACATTGAAGAAGTAAATTTCTATTCTATAGCGTTCCGCCGGAGTACAAAGTCTTTCACTGCAATAATCGCATTTTCATGCAATGCTTTGCAGCTTTACTAGGGAATTATTAGGCGTGGTAGCTTCCCGTTGCTTTCCACACCGATGAATGATGATGGTGGCCGGATGATTTTCTGGGACTGTTGGACCCTAAGCTTCGTGACATTTCTTACAAGGAAAAAATCGAAAAAAAAACCTATCCAGGAGCCTGTCTCAACCGGGAATCTAACCCGGGCCCTCTGTGTGACAAGGCAGCGCGCTACCTCGAGACCTTAGCGGTGGATGAAGTAAATTTAATTAAACATATTGTTATTCGTGGAAACTGAAAGTTTGGGAAAATATATTTTTATTAGAAGAAATATAATATGAATGTTGAAATCTCATCCGAGAATACTATAGTATGAATATAAAACCAGGGAGAGGTGAAATGCATCATACCACGAAGTTCTTAACGATTACCAAGCTCTGTGTGTTTGCGGGGAGAAGTGTGGGGAGTGGGCGGAGGTACACTTCTATGCTTCTCATATACTAACGGCTGAGTCAGCAAAATTCCTTTCAGACACACGGAGCTGGGTCCCGAGCAGTAGTCGGAGTTGGTTGATGATGAGAGGAAGGTCCCCTGAAACATGTTCTACCCATGAAGTGGAGTTTTAGTGTATTTCCGAATACTTACAATACGTATTTTTATTAAGGTCAATATGAAAAATATATTTGTGTGTAGAATTATTCTAATTACAGTTATTTACACGCAATTCTACAGTCCATATAATTAATGTCTTCAAACTTACCCAACTTTCTTAGTTCAAAATATTACTCTTCTTCTTCATATTTAAAAATGTTATTAATTAACTAAATCACTTGCACTATCCAACCCAGAGATTCATGGCCGCGCGCACGTAATCGCTTCTTAGATTCTACCATGACCTAATATATTCCAATCGCTCGTTGATAAAACACTGACACTAAAGAAACCGACACATAACGTAATGGGCCATGAGAAATTTTTAAACATTCAGTCGTTGCCCCGTTACACGATCCAATCCAATAATATATTTTAACACTATTTTTAATAATTGTATTGGAAATAAACTGGACTATTTCAATAAAAATATAATGAAGCGAATTCCTCAGCAAGTTCGATGTTCTTGATTGAAGAAAATTATCTTTCTTATGTTAATTAAGTAGTTGTTTATTCAAGTTACGTTTCGAAGAACAAACATGGCGGCAGAGAGAATACGGCCAGTTGGTATATCAAGAATGAGGTGGGAGAATAACATTAACCACGATTTTAGGGAAGTGGATTATACATGGGATGATTGGTAAACATTACATCAGGATAGGGCTATATGGAGAGCTTGTGTCCGCGTGGCCATGAACCTACGGATTCGATAGTGCCAGTGAGTTAATAATAATAATTTTTATTATTGTTATTATAAATATTTTTATTATTGTTATTCTAATTATTTTTATTATTGTTATTCTAATTATTTTTATTATTGTTATTCTAATTATTTTTATTATTGTTATTTTTATTATTGTTAATATTATTATTATTATTTATTATTATTATCATGATCTCTATTACGTTTTTAGATATATAATAATAATAATAATAATAATAATAATAATAATAATAATAATAATAATAATAGATATAATAATAATAATAATAATAATAATAATAATAATACCCAGGAGATACGATGGACCGACAAAATTGGCTAATAGGAATCGGATGAGGTCAAACACATTAATCAACCGATCTATCTATCTATTATTATTATTGTTATCTTTATTGTTATTGCGACACGCCGTAGTGTAGTGGTTAAGGTACTGCGCTACAAGCCGGAAGGTCGAGGGTTCGAGCCCCGTGGGGTCAGGATTTTTAAACTGACGCAAACCCTCTGGCGGCACTATGGTCCTGGGGTCGACTCAACCTCTAACGGAAATGAGTACCAGACGCTTGTTCTGGGGGTAAAGGCGGCTGTCACGCAGGGCTGACAACCCGGCTGATATCAAGTGCCGATTGTCTAGAAAAGTGGGAGCCTTAACCTCCTACTACCCCAAGGGCCTCCTGAGGCCTGTCGTGGGATCACTTTACTTTATTGTTATTATCTGTATTATTATTAATCTTTATTATTATTATTTATCTTTATTATTATTATTATTATTATTATTATTATTATTATTATTTATCTTTATTATTGTGTATTATTTATTGTTATCTCTCAAGCCTTCTGAATACTGTGAAGAAATTTGTAAACCAGGACTATATTTTCCGACTTATAAAGATGTAAGTTTCTTTGCATCACCAGTGTCTCATAAGATAGTGCATGTTCTCAGTTTAAGAAAGTGTTTTTCCGAAAATTTGCGATATCATACTTAACCAATTATTCCGCATGACCACAGAATTATAAGAGAAGTTACTGGTGTTTTGTTTGTTTCATCTTGAAGATGTTTGTAAAGAGAACCTCAAGCTGGGGCTCGCACATTAATCCTCCTGGAGACAAGGAGATTAAAGTTAAAAGGATGAAAGACATTGATTTCCGATCAAAATCTCTTTCTACTACTTTACAACTCCCATGTTTTTCCTCTCGATCGACTCCTATCTAAACTTCACATTTGGACTATTTCTCTTACCAAAATCCATTGTATTTCACATACGAACATATAAATGATTAATGTTTACAACATTTTTAAAACTTCCATTTTTGCTTCATCTTTGTCCAAATATATTTAAAATAATACAACTATTTCATAAATTAATAACTGCTTACTTAGGTATTAATAGCTGTATTGATTTAGCTGCCACCCTGTCTCAACTGGTAGAATATAATATAATCTGTTTACTCGTCAGTGGCTCCAGTTTTGATATCCGGTTTAATAAGAACATTTAATGTAAAAATCTTCATGTTTAGGAATTACCTTTCAGTGTTTCGGAAATTCAATTTACTTTATTTTTATAGCGTTGTTATTTATAGGAGATTTAATGTGTTACAAAGTTCTTTATCTTCACGACTTAATCTGAACTGATCCCTATTAGGTTCGTCTTCCGGGCTTATAGGCCGTGGTCCAGTCGTTCTTCTACTCGACGTTTCGTCTACTGCTGTGGTAGACATCTTCAGGAGATACTGCGTGCTCTCTGTGAACTCCTCAACAGTCGGCTGCAGACTGGCTGGTCGTTGGAAACTCCCTCCCTATTTATAGGCACGCCCCTGGTGGAGAGGCGGTTTTCTGCGCGGTCCGTGTTGCGTGCTGTTTTGTCCAGGCTGTCGCTAGCAGAAGTCATAGGCTTCGTTGTCGTATTGTGCAGTGCCGGGATCCAGATTTTGTTTATCTTCATGGTTTCTTCTTTTTTGTTAAAGGAATTTTTGTGTTTATATATTTCAATGGCTTCTCTGTACAGTCTGGTGTAATAATGTGATGTTTGGGACAATACCTGTGTTTCTTCGAATCTTATTATATGTTCTTGGTTGTTCATCCAGTGTTCCGCTACGGCTGATTTTTCTTTTTGTTTTAGTCTGCAATGCCTCTTGTGTTCTTGCAATCTTGTGGTAACCATTCTTTTTTTTGTGCCGATATAAACCTGTCCACAACTGCAAGGGATGCGATATATACCGGCAGTACTTAACGGATCTCTTGTATCTTTGGCTGGGCGCAGTATATTGCTGATTTTTTGTGTTGGCTTGTAGGTTGTAGATATGTTATATTTATATATTTATTTAATATTCGCCGGCCGTGAAAGCCTACAGTTATACATTAATCTGAACTTTTCGGATATTTAATTTTCTTCATTTCTTATCATTCTTATATGTAAATTCCTTGTACGTTCCAACGTTCAATAGTCACCCAACCTTTTGCTGCTAGTTCGTTGTGGGTAATTCCGTTCGGCATTCTTCTCTTCAGGTTTTTGCATTTTATATTTTTCAGTAGAATGAGGAGCTGGCCCATTGCTACGACTTCCAACCTAGACGACCAGGTAATTTGTAATCAAGACTTCCTCTAGCCTTTAGTGAATCAACACTGAACTACAAGGCAGTAGCTGTTAGTTTTGGTTCGGTGGTGATTTCTCAGGATCCAGATGATGGATTTTTCATGTTAAGGAAATTAGAGATAGAATTTAAAAAATGGGGATTACAGATACATTATAATAAAACAGAATATATTTCATTGGATACAACAGATGAGCTAAAATGTAATTCAGGAAGAATACGTAATGTTACAAATTTTAAATATTTAGGATCTATTTTAGATAAAAAAAAGAGAATTCAACTACAGAAATTGAAAAATAATAACTGATGGAAGAAGAATCATTGGTATGTTGAACTCAGTGCTTTTGAATAGAAATGTAATATACAGATTGAAGAAAGCTATATTTCAAGTTCTGTTACAATGCATTTTATTATATGGATCCTAAATCTGGACAGTAAGTATAAAACAAGCCAACAAGCTGTTAGCAGTAGAAATGGATTTTTGGAAGCGATCGACAATAATTTTTGCAAGGGATAAGGTCAGAAACAGCACAGTAAGGAAAATTATGCAAGTTGAAAAAAAATATTAGAAAAACTAGAATAAAAACATTTGAAATGGTATGGACACCTCATAAGAATGGAAGAAGAGAGATAGCAAATAATATCCTTAATTGGAAAGTTAATGGAAGAAGTGGAAGAGGCAGACCTAGAGAACGTTGGATAGATGGAGTGAGGAGAAGTATGGAAGCAAGGGATTTGAGGATAGAATATGCTCTAGACAGGAATCTCTGGCGACAAATCACTTTGGGTTGAAGGAGAAACACTGTGTTGTGGAATATTCCTAATAAAGAAAATATGTAAATTCTATGGCAGGAGGTGTAACAGGCCCTTGGACTTCCAGACAGCTGCTTGCCTCACTTTTAAAATTATTAACCACATATGTGCAATAAGAACAAAAATAGTGATGAGCAATGTAATTATAGACCAAGTTTAGAATTTTAATTATTTGGGATGTCATTTAGGTAATGACAGAAATTTAGATAAACACGCTAAAATACAACGATTCAATTATCTATGTGGCACAATTAAACGTACTTTATTGAATAAAACTAGAAAAGAAACTATTTTAAAATTGTATAAAGTATTGGCAGTTCCATCTCTTATCTATGGATGTGAAACCTGGACATTAACAAAGGCAGATAGTAAACAAATAGAGGCTGCAGAAATGAAGATGTTGAGAGCAATAGCAGGATACCAAAGGACAGATAAAAATAAAAACGAAGATATAAGAACAGAACTTAATATATTTAATCTCTGTGAAAGAATAAAATACTATCAAAATGCTTACCTTCATCACGTATTACGAATGAATGAACAGCGCATACCAAGAAGAATGTATAATTATAAACCAAAAGGGAGAAGATTGTTGGGAAGACCATTGAAGAGATGGAAGGACCAATTCGACCTATAATGAGATCGGAACAGGTTATTGGGCTTAATCCTTGTTGTTGTTGATGATGAACCACAGATGTGTTCATCATCCGGCCAGTATAGGGGTGATATGTCCTCAACATGCCAGGTCCCTAAACCGTTACAGCTGGTTCTACCAACCTGGAGCCATTACTTTTTTATCCATCTAGATGCTAGGTGGACACCGGTCCCATATTGACATAAATTGCATGAGAACATTTCTTCTCCGTTGGAGATTCGAACCAGCGCAAATCCCATAACTCTAGGCATGATGTCGTAAATCGCTCGATTACGACGCGGGACATTTTTCCTAGATGATATTAATATCTAAGGTTAAATGCAATATAAAAATATTTATACACAGGACTTAACTTCAGTATTTCTAAAATTGAATTTACTTTATATCATTCTAATTTCTAGATGATGATTTAATATATTATATCATTTATATGAGTAGCTTCTTGAATCTTTATGTATTCAGTTGCCTGTGTACTGCTAATGTTTCCTTCATTGATTTAAATTTATGGGCTGCTATGAAATAATACTGACTATGTTGGCAATAAAATTACAAATCCACCTTTACCTTAAAGACTGAAGAAAATCGGGAAAAGTAATCGCTAGGTTGATCGCGTCCGGAGTGTGAACTAGCGGTCTTCAGAATTCGAGTATTAAACGCTATTGTCTGGAATAGCTTGTCGATATATAACTAGTATTGGAGGTTTGGGTATAGATAGATGTAGGCCTATATATGCCCTAAATAGATGTTGGTAAACCTGAGATTAATAATAAGACACCATTTAACCGAACGCCAGGTTTTCAGGGTTTTTATCCTATGTTATGTTCTAAATCCACTAGGTGTAAGGAAGAATTCACCTGAAATGAACATTTAAATATTGCTCTAGCGGTCGCAATTTCCAAATCGTGATCCTTTTCCTAGCGTTTGTCGTATTTTGTAAACAAGTATCACAATTTAATTATTTAGGTGCATTAATAACAAAATAATTAAATTATGATACTTGTTCACAAAATATGACAAGCGCTAGGAAAAGGACCACGATTAAGAAATTGCGACCGCTAGAGCAATATTTAAATGTTCATTTCAGGTGAATTCTTCCTTATACCTAGTGGATTTAGAACATAACATGGGATAAAATGTTATGTTCTAAATCCACTAGTTGTAAGGAAAAATTCACCTGAAATAACAAAGAGTGACTCGTGTGAATGCAAGATACGTGAACAAAAATGCGAGCGATACCATTACAAACAATGCAGAAGATGAACGGGATCGTTGAACGAACTGATAAGACAAATCATAAACCTAAAACTTAATGCTCTTTCAAGTGCCACTTACCTACTTATTATTAATAACAAATAATACAAATTTAATAAAAGAAGTAAAGAAACAAGCTGACAAAGCAGCACAAATATCACGATATATGAAGTATTTAATTTGGCGCAACAAACATATGTCAATAGAAAGCAAAACCCGCATATACAAAACGATAATTCGACCAGTCATTGTATGCTATATGGAATAGAAGCTAGGGGTGATACAACAAAAACTAAACAAATAATAAGCACATGTGAAATGTAGATCTTAAGAACTATTCAGGGGAAAACATTATTTCATAAGATACACGACACAGAAATTAGGGATAAATGTCATTTACAAGACATAACCAACTTTATTATAGACAGACGAAAATATTGTAATTGTCATATAATGGAAGACAACCGACTTGGAAAAAGAGTTAAAGAAGATAGACCAATGGACGGGAGAAGAACAAGAGGAAGACCAGCCAAGAGATGGATAGACAGTGAATGTACATCCAATACGTCTTCCTCCGAGGAGTGATTTTGGAAATAAACAGGATGGAAATCCTACAAATTATGAATAATAATAAGAAGGACGCAATGTATATGTTTCACAACGAAACTCGGTATATCCTATTCAAATAAACCGAGGTAGGTATTATCAAAAAATCAGAGAAATCCCACAGTTATAAATGTGGGTTTACCTGAAACTGGAAATTAAACATTGACTCTTAACAACCGCCATGTTCGGTTCTTAGCAGTATATACCATATAATTTAATTAACCGTTAATAGTTCATTTATTTAGGCGTAGCAGCACACGCCGGGTATTAGCTATTATACCATAGAAGTTAACTGCATGAATCATATAAAGTGAACTGTCCATAAGCGAAGGAGCATGCTACAGCGGAATCAAAATATTTGATAAGTGTGCAAATTATATAGTTTGCCCTGTATTGCAATAGTATATTGCGAGGTTGGGAAGTAGATTTTACAGAAGTGAGGAAAATGTTTAAAAATCGAGCGATAGCGAGGTTTTTCATTTCCGAGATTCTGTAAAACACTTCACAAACGTGCGTTGTGCATTATTTTTTGCGCGATGGTGTTTTCAAAATAATAAATAAAAGTAAAATAATAACATATTTGTTAGAAATATTACCTTCCATTATAAACAACTGACTAACGTTAACAGCGTGGGCAATGTTTATTCGTTGAAACTGTAGCAGGCCGTGACACTAATCAGTGATAAAATGTAGGCAAGTAGGCCTACATATTTGTTTTATATTTTTTCAAGTAAAGTTCAGTTTATTTAAAATGCAGTGATTTATTTCGTATAATGTATATTAACACTACCTTTAGGATATATTTTTGTATATACATTGAAGGTAGTACTTTCCACACGTGGTTTGTATTATGTAATATTACAGTATAGTTATTTAGGTTGGCAACCCCGAAATGTAGGAAGTTGAACTTTCAACCATAGTCGCCATTGCTGTAATTACGACAAAACGCACTATCGCGCAAAAAATAGTCTTTAACTCCGTTACAAGCATGTGCAGTGTTCATTCTTTTTTTGGGCATTGTTAAGTGAAGGAACACTCTTACTGCTGAATAACATTATTGGATGGTCTGGTGAACAAATTATACAGTTTGCTATGTATTGCAAAATATTCTTCTCGAACTCCGTTATTAGCATGCACAATGTTAAATTCTTTATTGGGGGCATTGTGATACATCTCCACAATAAATACGACTTAATTTCTGGTAGATTACAGGATGTTAAAGGACACCATCGTCGCAATTTTTGGAACTATACGTCAAACATATGTATGTCCTTCCCGCGGATGCATGCGTGCCCCATAGCGGAAGTTTCTTGATCAAACTAATTTAGTTAAGATTATTTCCATAAATGTGTCAGCGAGTGACATGTGGTCAGCACATCGCCTCAATGAGATATAAAAAAAAGAGTACCTTGGCCGTAAGAGTAATGTTCTTTCATAGTAAAAACATATCCGTCAAGAAACGCTGAAATGGAATCTATTGAAATCATTTTTTTCCGGAGACATAGTACCTCATTCGGGTCTTCGGGCGAGGACTTGTTCAAGGGATCCAATCCAAAGATTTTTTAGAAAAATCAATGCCACCAGGTTGTAATTTCGACATTCCTGGTATTTTCTCCAGACATGGCATACCTGTAACTCACTTCTGATGTTAGGGCGCCTGGAAGGCAGAGTTATGCTGCCCTGATGATATGAAAAGTGATGATTATGGAAATGATATGCCAGGAGAGACATTAAACTAAACTTAATCTAATGAGGTGAATATAATATTGATTATAATGATGACCAGATGGTTTTCGGGGACCGTTTGGGTCTTAAAGTTTCCTGATATTTGTCTTACAGGCGAGGAAAAATCCCGAAGAAAACATCACCCAGGTAACTTTTCCCAGCCGGGGATGAATCCGGGCCCGCTACGTAACAACGCAGCACGTTACCTGGAGACCACAGCGGTAGACTACAGCTAAAGATTTAAAAATTGGGAAAGTCATAAATTGTTATTCTCAAGAAAACTACGACAAATGAGGTAAAATGTCAAGACTCAAATTAAGTTAAAATATACCTTCTTAGGTAAGATCCGTCGTCCTCAACTTATAAAATTTGTATTCTTTATGCCTGTAAGCCTTTCAGAACATCCGTTCCATCATCAGCAGGTCTTTGTTCGCTACAATATCTAGTATGATGGTAGAGACTGCTGGTCGTAACGTGGTGTTGTCGTCGTGACTCTGGGTTCGCTACAATATCTAGTATGATGGTAGATACTGCTGGTCGTATCGTGGTGTTGTCGTGACTCTGGGTTCGCTACAATATCTAGTATGATGGTAGATACTGCTGGTCGTAACGTGGTGTTGTCGTGACTCTGGGTTCGCTACAATATCTAGTATGATGGTAGATACTGCTGGTCGTAACGTGGTGTTGTCGTGACTCTGGGTTCGCTACAATATCTAGTATGATGGTAGATACTGCTGGTCGTAACGTGGTGTTGTCGTGACTCTGGGTTCGCTACAATATCTAGTATGATGGTAGATACTGCTGGTCGTAACGTGGTGTTGTCGTGACTCTGGGTTCGCTACAATATCTAGTATGATGGTAGATACTGCTGGTCGTAACGTGGTGTTGTCGTGACTCTGGGTTCGCTACAATATCTAGTATGATGGTAGATACTGCTGGTCGTAACGTGGTGTTGTCGTGACTCTGGGTTCGCTACAATATCTAGTACGATGGTAGATACTGCTGGTCGTAACGTGGTGTTGTCGTGACTCTGGGTTCGCTACAATATCTAGTATGATGGTAGATACTGCTAGTCGTAACGTGGTGTTGTCGTGACTCTGGGTTCGCTACAATATCTAGTATGATGGTAGATACTGCTGGTCGTAACGTGGTGCTGTCGTGACTCTGGGTTCGCTACAATATCTAGTATGATGGTAGATACTGCTGGTCGTAACGTGGTGTTGTCGTGACTCTGGGTTCGCTACAATATCTAGTATGATGGTAGATACTGCTGGTCGTAACGTGGTGTTGTCGTGACTCTGGGTTCGCTACAATATCTAGTATGATGGTAGATACTGCTGGTCGTAACGTGGTGTTGTCGTGGCTCTGGGTTCGCTACAATATCTAGTATGATGGTAGATACTGCTGGTCGTAACGTGGTGTTGTCGTGACTCTGGGTTCGCTACAATATCTAGTATGATGGTAGATACTGCTGGTCGTAACGTGGTGTTGTCGTGACTCTGGGTTCGCTACAATATCTAGTACGATGGTAGGTACTGCTGGTCGTAACGTGGTGTTTGTCGTGACTCTGGGTTCGCTACAATATCTAGTATGATGGTAGATACTGCTGGTCGTAACGTGGTGTTGTCGTGACTCTGGGTTCGCTACAATATCTAGTATGATGGTAGATACTGCTGGTCGTAACGTGGTGTTGTCGTGACTCTGGGTTCGCTACAATATCTAGTACGATGGTAGATACTGCTGGTCGTAACGTGGTGTTGTCGTGACTCTGGGTTCGCTACAATATCTAGTACGATGGTAGATACTGCTGGTCGTAACGTGGTGTTGTCGTGACTCTGGGTTCGCTACAATATCTAGTATGATGGTAAATACTGCTGGTCGTAACGTGGTGTTGTGACTCACCACGTTACGACCAGCAGTATATACCATCATACTAGATATTGTGGGGCACGCCGTAGCGTAGTGGTTAAGGTACTGCGCTACAAGCCGGAAGGTCGAGGGTTCAAGTCCCGGTGGGGTCAGGATTTTTAAACTGACCCAAACCTTCTGGCGGCTCTATGATCCTGGAGTCGACTTAGCCTCTAACGGAAATGAGTACCAGGCACTTGTTCTGGGGGTAAAGGCGGCCGTCACGCAGGGTTGACAACCCGACTGACATCAAGTGCCGATTGTCCAGAAAAAGTGGGAGCCTTAACCTCCCACTACCCCAAGGGTCTCCCGAGGCCTGTAGTGGGATTACTTTACTTTACTTTACTAGATATTGTAGCGAACAAAGACCTGCTGATGATGGAACGTATGTTCTGAAAGGCCTACAGGCATAAAGAATAAAAATTTTATAAGTTGAGGTCGACGGATCTTACCTAAGAAGGTATATTTTAACTTATTTTATTTTATGACTCTCCACCTCAACGGTTTTAATAATGAATTTTATTAGTATTGACTCAAATTAATTATTAAGAACAACCTCATAATGTTACTTCCCATTGTATTTTATTAATAGGAAAATGTACCTAGAAAATGGAATGTTAGGATATTGTACAATAGGAACATCAGAAATAGGTGGCATTAGAAATATTAACACTGAAATTAGATAAATCTCCCATGGTCATGCATGGAGTTACGTGGGCAAGAGAAGGTAGTCTGGGATCAGGCAGTTTTACGTACAGAGAGAAGCCAACGTGACCCTGCGTTGCTAATTGTTTTCCTCCTCCTCATGAACTATGTTTATATATCCATCCATAGTAATTCTGCCCGAGGGCAGGTCCTTCACTGCAATCATAGCATTTTCATGCTATGCTTGCAGCTTTACTAGTGAATTGTAGGTGTGGTAGCTTCCTGTTGCTTTCCACACCGGTGTAGGATGATGATGGTGATGATGATAAGGATGATGATGGACATATGATTTCGGGGACCGTTTGGGCCTTAAAGTTTTCCTGACATTTGTCTTACAGGTGAGGAAAAACCCTGCTTACAAGGCAGCAGGCTACCTCGAGACCACAGCGGTGGATATATATATACATAGGCTACAGGGTGATTCATAAAGGATGGCGCAAACTTAAACGGTTGAAAGTACACGATAATAGAAGCAACAATGTCCCAATAACGTGTGTCCGCAAACGAGCCGTTTGCGAGATAATTACGAATGTATGGTTACAAGCCGCCACTGACGTCATTGTTTGTAACATCGTACTACGTGATTATCTCATTGGGCCACACATTCTTCCACCAAACCTTAATGGATGGAGGTACCTTAGGTTTCTGCGGCGTCATCTTCCAGGATTGTTTGAGGATGTTTCCCTTCAGCAACGTCAGAGTTTGTGGTACATGCACGATGGAGCGGCACATTTTGCTGCTGCTGTGAGACGGCATCTAATGCGCAGATACGGCCAAAGATGGATAGATCAAGGCGCATCTGTACCTTGGCCTCCAAGATCACCTGATCTAAATCCTTTGGATTTTTATGTCTGGGATCATCTCAAAAGCGAAGTGTACAGCACACCTGTTAACACGATTGAAGAACTGGAGCAGAGAGTTGTACATGCTTGTCAAAAATTCAGAAATAGTCCAGGGTTTTTCGAAAGAATTCGACATTCATTGCAGAGACGAGCTCAGTATTGCATCCACATGCAAGGAAGACACTTTAACATCTCCTTTAACAGTTAACCCACAAGTGAAGTGAACTCTGAAATGTGAACTAAATGAGATGAAAAATTAATAGTAAAGTCTAAATTCAAATTAATTTGTACTAACTAGGGCGGTGTTTACAATGAAGTCAGTGGCGGCTTGTAACCGTACATTCGTAATTATCTCGCAAACGGCTCGTTTGCGGACCCATGTTTATTGGGACATTGTTGCTTCTATTATCGTGTACTTTCAACCATTTAAGTTTGCGCCATCCTTTATGAAACACCCTGTATAGTTTTTTTAATTTTTTTAAAAGGAGGTGTTTAGCCATGTAGGTATTTTTTATATATTCTTATGTTTAATTTTATTCAAGGAGAAATAATGCGCATACGACCAAGCAGGCACGTGCGCAATGTAAATGCAAATGTATTTTCTTTCTTTAGAAAAAAAGGCAATGAATTTCATTACTATTACTGCTGCTACTACTACTAATACTACTACTATATTATGTCTGTACTACATATAGCCACAGTTAGTTCAGTGACCCACTTGCCGTGGTCGAATATATCGTTGAACAGCAAGATTTAATTGTATTACCAACACCTACATATAAAAGAATAAAATTAGAACAGTTGAATTTGATTATCTTAGAAGAAGCCTTCAACAAACAAGAGAGGATAAATTAGAAATGAATTCCTTTGGAGAGAAATGAATGTCACCACATCTGTTAAGAGGATTGAAAATCAAACTCTTAACTGGTATGGCCGTGTACAAAGAATGGAAAATGAAAGATGGCAAATATATATATATATATATATATATATATATACTAAAGGTCACCCCTGGAAGAAATAAAGTGGCGCAGACAAGTTCGAAATGGAAAACCTATGTCAGAATTATAATGGATGATAGAAATTTGGAAGAAGGAGATTGGAATGATAGAAATAAATAGAAACTGAAGACGACGAACATATAAGTGGGGGAAAGCCGAAAAAATACTAACAACTAACTTACATAATTCAATCCGGTCCACCCCAATAATACTAATAAGATTAGAATCCCTGCTGATCAAGTGTGTAAAAATGTTAATGAACCATACTATTTTTGATCCATATTTGGTTCGTCTTCCGGGCTTATAGGCCGTGGTCTGGTTGTCTTCTTACTCGACGTTTCGTCTACCGCAGCAGTAGACGAAACGTCGAGTAAGAAGACAACCAGACCACGGCCTATAAGCCCGGAAGACGAACCAAATATGGAACAAGACGCCGGCCGTGAAAGCCTACAATTATACATAATATTTTTGTCGAAAGTTATATTAAAAAAATCGTACAAATGTTGCATCATAAATTTCAACTTTGCCCTGCAAGTAAATTGCTGTAAAATTTATATGTTGTGAAATTGTTTAAAAAGTGGCGACAAGCTAGTTCAGTGTTAAATAAAAGGGAACCGTGCCCCAAGAAACTTCTTACTCAAAAAAATTCGATGATATCCATGTGAGAATTAAAATAAGACCTTGAATATCCATCCAACGCTGCTTCTAGCTCAGGAAGTTGGAATATCACAACGGTCTCCATTAAGACCACTTACAAGTTTGAAGTTTTATCATAAGTAATGCCATGAGTGAATTTATCTAGATAATTTGGAAATCAAGAGTGACATTTTCTAGGATTATTTAACGAATAAAATTAAGCTGTTTACTCACAAATCATTATTTAAATATCCATCCATCCATAGTAATTCTGCCCGAAGGCAGGTCCTTCACTGCAATCATAGCATTTTCATGCTATGCTTGCAGCTTTACTAGTGAATTGTAGGTGTGGTAGCTTCCTGTTGCTTTCCACACCGGTGAAGGATGATGATGGTGATGATAAGGATGATGATGGACATATGATTTCGGGGACCGTTTGGGCCTTAGTTTTCCTGACATTTGTCTTACAGGTGAGGAAAAACCCCGATAAATACCTCACCCAGAAAAACTGCCCCGACCGAGGATCGAACCCGGGTCCGCTGCGTGACAAGGCAGCACGCTACCTCGAGACCACTGCGGTGGACGTTATTTAAATATAGTTATATATAATGTGTGTGTGTGTGTGTGTGTGTGTGTGTGTGTGTAATGTAAACGGCGATGTTTAAAAAAATGAAAAATGTTTATTATGTTTCATTTGTTCATCACTGCAACAGATCATATTATTTATTGCCAAAGGATCGCAATATTGTAAGAATTCACCCTAGTGGAGAAAAAATGAAACACATCAAACTGTTTATAACCAATATTATACGTTATTAATTAATTTCTGATAACCTATGATGTAAATATGTAAATTATATTTTTCTGGAACGTTAATACCTGGGGAATAATACGTTTAAGAAAGTGCAAAGAGTGTTTTTTATAATCAATTGCTACAAATGTATTATATCCCGCAAGCTGAAATTGATTACATTCGTGCACTATATATACAATCTGTGAGTCACTTGCATTCTACAATTCTTAATCTTAATATATAAGAATAAGAATAAGAATAAGAATAAAGAATAAGAATAAATTTTATTTACAATAAATGTTATACACAGTATTGACACCCGAATGAGCAAGTGCTCGTGCTCGGGTACAGTTCAGTTACATGAATAATACAAATAGAATATATACATTTAAAGTTGGGGCCAGTTTCATTTTTACATAAATTATGGCACATACAAATAAAAAATAATAATGCATTGGGAATAAGACTTATTCTAACAAGAGAATTAATGGAATGGAGAATGATATACATAAAATAATATAAATCATATAATGTAATGGATTATATAATATAAATTGTTATATTCAACGTATTTCTTAGAGTTAGTCACTGCAAAATAATGGTCTGACCTATTCAGAATGTTAAAAAGGAGGAGCTTGATTAAATTGATAAAATCGAGGGGAAAAACGACTGTGATTGGTTGTAAATCAAAATTCATTGAAATGTGATTGGTCATTGACTCCCGTTTGGGGCATGTTCTTCGCGATTATAGATTACATCCTACTGACTTTGTTGTAAGATTGATTTTTTCTGTTCAGTGTTTTTCTATGCATTTTAACCCTTAAATTCGTAATGTATCCTTTTGGATACATCAGCTGGTTTAATTAATTTAGTATTTTAAATAAATCAGAAGAAAACGAAAAAAAGAATCCACTTAAATGTGTGTCTAATTATACAATATACATAATAATGACAGTTACACAATATTCCGTTTTCACTGCGGTCCGCCACATTCAAATATCTAACAGAAGAAATTTGTGTTTTGCCAATTTAAGGGTTAATGTTTGTCATAACATTCCACACACTCTGGTCAGATTAAAGACGCCATTTGCACAAGAAATCCGCGTAATATCATAAGCAGTGGTCCGTAAAGTGTTTCTGGAATTTATTAATCTATGTCAGAAATGTGTATGTTAGAAGGACAATTTTTCCATCTGCCTTAAAATGCGAGAAACGTTTATTTATATTCCAGTTTATTCAGTTTTTTAAACGAGTCTCTTCCTGGCTAATGACTGTCTGTTGCCGAGTACGTTGGTGCTTTCTAGGCAGCTCTCGTACTGCGAGACCAGAACTCGAAAGCTTTTTTTTTAATAGTCCGAAGGAGGACCTTCTCAGCTATTACAGCTGTTAGATTTGTTAACGGTAGAATTTTATAGATGATTCTAAATGCTAAACGAGATGATTTGGTAATATTTTTTTTGTAAATGTGTATGTACAGACGATAAGGATAACAAGGTCAAGAACGAGTTATGTGAAAAATTATAATCCATATTGATGATTCTTTCTTAGGAGATTTCAATGCAAAAATGGCATAGGTATATCAACAATAGAGAAATTATGACTAAATTAAAATAATTACGTAATAGGGATATATAATTATATATGCATTATTATAATCATGGAGATGATTTATATGTATTAAAATTTAAGATTGTAACATATGAGAAATATTAATATCTGTGATAAATGGATTAATATTGTTAGGATGATCTATAGTAATACAAAAGCTAAAGTAAAAATAAAGAATAATTTAACAAAGGAATTCACAGTGAATAAAGGCCTTAAGCAGTGATGCAGTTTGTCAATAATTTTTGTTAACATTTATTTAGACCAGCCGCTTATCTTATGGTATAAAATAATGTTCTGAAATGGGTATTTCTATAGGAGGAAAAGTACTGCATTCATTGTTGTTTGCAGATGATCAAATTATTTTTGCAGGGGATGAAGATGATATGAAATATATGATGAATAAACTAATGGCAGAATATAAAAAATGGGGACTGAATATAAATTTACAGAAAACAGAATATATGTGTTTGGGAAAGGATGTGGATGACCTCATACTTGAAACAGGCAAAATAAAAAAAGTGTGAAATGTTTAAATATCTTGGGTCAATAATTACAAGTTTAGGTACCTGTGAGAGAGATGCACAGACTAAAATTGCAGTGGCAAAAAATGCAACTAAGACATAATAATTTATAATGGAATAATTTGAAACAAAAATATTACAGAGTAAACTATAATGAAAATTTATAAGAGCATAATACAGATTGTTTTGTCATATGGAAGCGAAACTTGGCCTTTGACGGAATTACAAAAGAATAAAATTAGAACAGTTGAATTTGATTATTTTAGAAGAAGCCTCCAAAAACCAAGACAGGATAAAATAAGAAATTAATTCCTTTGGAGAGAAATTAATGTCACAACATCTATTGGTAAGATGATTGAAAATCAAACGCTTAAATGGTATGGCCATGTACAAAGAATGGAAAATGAAAGATGGCCAAAAAATATATACCAATGGTCACCCCCTGGAAGAAATAAACGTGGCAGACCAAGATGGAAATGAAAAACCTTCACCAGAACCATAATGGATGATAGAAATTTGGAAGAGGGAGATTGGAATGATAGAGATAAATGGAAACTGAAGACGCCAAACCTATAAGTGGGGGAAAGCCGAAGAAGAATAACATAGTATAATAAGTGATAAAACTTAAGCTTTGTTTTCATACGCGTAAGATAACTAATTATCTAATAGGCTTACAAATTACGTGTTTCAATATTATCTTGTAATACATACAAATCCTTTCTCTGAATGTATAGTAACATAAAAAAATTAAGTATTAATACATGTAAGTAAGAATAATCAATTTTATATGTAAACCACGCCCTTTCATTGTGCATTTCAGGTATCTCGCTTTAATAAAGGCTAGTTCGTCTACGCAGCATTTTAATAGCTAAAACTCACGCAAATTCTAATGGCTGTCTGGGTTCTGTGAAATGCAAAACTTATGTTTCACTACATTTTTTGTTCATTATATTTGAAAACATTATTGCTTTTAACACTACATTTTGGCGGTTCCGTGGCGTAAGTGATAAAACCATCTTCTCTCAACGCTGAGGTCTCGAGATCGAGTCTCGGTCACTACATGTAGATTTCGTGGTGGATGAAACGGAACTTGGGCATGTTTTTCTCGGGGTTTCTCCCGTTTTCCCCTGCCACAAATTTCATTCAACGATTTCTCCATACTCATCTCATACATTTGGTTTTATTTCTTTCATCCGCCTCTGTAACGGTGCGTCAGGCGTGTTCGGCCGGCACCCTTGGAGTTCAAACACCTCTATAATAATAGGGACGTCATCACATCTCATCCCTCGACCCGACTCTGAATTAGACACGAGTTGACGATATCATTATAACGCTAAATTTAATAATTTTGCTCTTAACTTTTTAGTCTACAATCGAAACACCTATTTTTTTATAAACTTAGAATTCTTTTATTAATTTTTTAATAATTGAAATACAAATTAAATTCAAAATAGTCCCGCGCCATAGCCGAGCGGTTTAAGACATGGTGCCTTGGTGGAGAGTTGTGGAACTTGCGCTAGTTGGGGTCACCATGGGGGAAGAAATGTTCTCATGGAATTTCGGATAGTATGGGACCGTTGACCACCCACGATCGTGAAGAATTTGGGTAGCTGCAATGAGTAACTGTTACAAGTTGAGAAAACTATATATAACGACTGGGGAACCCGACATGCTGACCATGTTACCCAAAATTCTAGCTAGATGATCGTCCACCTCTTTATTTATTTGAATGTGATGTCATAAGACACCTCGGATGGCCAAGGGCCTTCTAGGCCTGCTCCATCAAGGAGTTAAATATATTTAAAATAATCATAATTAATATTTGCCAGTATGAGAGCGGTGCCCACCCAGCATCGTGAGGCATTTGGATAGCTACAACAAGTAGCGACTCCAGGTTGAGAATACCAGCTATAACGGCTGGGGGACCCGACATGCTGACCACATGTCACCCCTACACTGGCTAGATGATCGTCTACCTCTGTAATTAACACATGTGGATGTGAGGCCAGCAGCAGGATCGTCAGCCAAGGGCCTTCTAGGACTGTCGCGCTTGGAGTTTTTTTTTATAATTAATATTTATACTAATTTAATAAATTTTTTTCTTAATTCATTAAAATGAAAACTTCACCAAACATCGCCAAATTGAAACTATTTTTATATGCATTAGTGAGAAATTGTATCTTACTAGAATTAAGATTATTTTCTAGAGTCGAAAATTGTTTGTTCACTCCTTTACTAACAATGGTCTAATTATCATTCTGTTTTAGGCAAGTAAGTTGAATTTAGCAGAGAGGCTTTGGTATCCATTGACAACGGCATATAATTGCTCAACTTACTTTCCTAGGGTAGAAAAGTTCCTGAGCTAATGATTTGAACTAGAACTAATTATTCTGTATAATTGTTCATATCTATTTTTCGACTTTGCTGACAATAAAAAATAAACCTCGGCATTCGCGGCTTCCTCGACATCAAAATTAATCATATCTGTAATTAATATGCGGTCTGAATTTGCTAAAGCTAGGACTCAAACACGTCCTCGACTACCCTATTTTACGGATTATTAGACGCTACGGACTATTAGACGCACAGCAGTTTTTTAAATAACATTTTTACCATTTTTATTATTATATTGTAGAGCCAGACTAAAAAAAAATCGTAGTTTATAAAACCGTTCTGATCGTCAACTTTCTTCTTCTTCTTCTTCATCGTCATCGTTGTCCTCTTCATATATGAGATGGTCTTCACTGCCATAGAGAGCATTACTTACGCCACACTTCTTCAAAGATTTAACAATATATTTTCTCACGCGTAGACCACGACTGTTTTATCCACTGACACACTTGTTTGATTGTTTGTCGTTTTAAAGCTCGCTTCGGCGTGAATTCGCGTTGGGTTTCATCCATCATCCATTTGTTCAAGTTCACTGGCATCGTAGACTATAATGAATCATCATAGGCTAGACAGTGTTCTGGATTTGTGATGGTGCGGGAGGGAGACAGTGTTAGCAAGCTTGTGAATCCCCGCAACTCATGTTCATCGCATCGGTGCACTGCTGCTGCCAGTTGAATCCAATGTTGCCAGATAGAGATAATTCCCGCGGCATCAAATATATGACCATTTTTAAGACTGACGGGAATTTTAAATCAAACTCTGGACATTTTTATATTAATTTCGAATATAAGACGCACCTGCATTTAGGAGGCAATTTTTCGAAGAAAACGGTGTCTTAGAGTCCGTAAAATACGGTAGTACTGTACTACTTACTTCCGCTGTTGCGTACATAATTATTCTTCTCGTAATTTATTTATGGGTAAAGGATTTAGTGCTTAATGAAAGATGCAATGTTTTTATTTTTGAGTAAGCTATAAATTTCATGTCAAGAACGCCGATAAGGAAGTGCTAAGCAAAGGAAACTCATGAAAAATTCAAATATGGCGGAAGACCAAACAATATTTCCTCCTCCGTGGCTCCAATGATGTTACAACATATAAAAAAAACAGTGTCAGAGAAATGAAGATTGCGCTCTGTTACGTGCGTCATTTGTCAGAGAGTATTAAATTTCCCTTTCTCCTTAATCTAAACATGTCAAAATCGTGTTTTTTTTCAGTTTTATACAAATTGATTATGTCACCTGTATATAATTATCGATAACGAGTGAAGTAGTTTAGATAGTGGAAGTAGGTCCCCGTGAAATAATAGTTACCATATTCGCCTTTGTTTCCGAGGTAAAGGATTCAAAACTCGGCCGTGGTCGATGTATTTTTTCAAGGCTTAAAAGTCCTAGTATCGTTTCCTTTGGATGCAAAGACATGGGTTCCATATTGTCAATTCACAGTTCGTAACAGAACCTCAAGTCTGAAATAAGGCATTTGAGCAAACAAAATTTCTCTTTCTGGGCCATTCATATCCAGATTTGAATTGCGGTGATATCCTGAATTTTTATAAGAATATCGTTACATAAAATACAACCTGTCTAGATCGTTTCTTTAATTATAACAACTTCAAACCCGACAAGACCGTTCAAGCACTCTCTAATGAAACAAGTAAGTGAATTAACATATATATTAGTAGTAGTAGTGTAATTCTGCCCAAGAGCAGGTCTTTACTGCAATCATAGCATTTTCATGCTATGATTTGCAGCTTCACTAAGGAATTATAAGTGTGGTAGCTTCCCGTTGCTTTCCACACCGGTGAAGTATGAAGATGATGATAATGATAAGGATGATGATGATGGCCGGATGATTTTCGGGGACCGTTGGGCCCTAAGCATCCTGACATTTGTCTTACAAGTGAGGAAAAACCCCGAAAAAAACACACCAAGGAGCCTGTCCCGACCGGGGATCGAACCCGGGTCCACTGCGTGACAAGGCAGCATGCTACCTTGAGACAACAGCTGTGGACATATATATATATATATATATATATATATATACATCATAAACGTTTGTGTTAGGATTCCTGAGCAGCTCAGATGGTTAGAGCGCTAAACGTACAAAGTTTAGAAACTCGGGTTCAAATCCCGACTCAGGCATTTATTTTTCTTTTTATGTCATATAAATATAATGCTGAAATTTTATTGAAATATATGTAGGCTTACCTGTAAGAGCTAGCAACATAATTATTAAAATTGTATTAGGCTACCTGTGTATAGAAATTAAATTAAATATAATGTCCGGTAAAAGAAACAGTATTTTTTTTTTCAGTTGTTTACTTGTAAATTATTTTATGTATAAACCCATTGCTCCAATTTCACTATTTTGCGACCCATAAAAGCACAACAAGGACGTGGGATCTATAGGTTGATGAACGCTAAATTAGATATTAAAGCTTTAAACTTCTATCAGGTATTATATAAAATAATAATATTCCAAGATTAAGGGTAAGCAGGAAAAACTTCAATATTTGAAAACGTAACTTCTACGTTGTATATAGGGTCAGTATATTTTGAACTCATTTTAGGAGTATCTTTTTTATGTGTGGTATTGAATACATACTCATTAACATTTGTTAAAAATAGGCTTATAAAACTCGACATAATATAAAAATAATGTGATTCCAATACATTCGGACAAAGATAATATTAGAAAATAAACCAATAGAGCAAGTGGTAAGATATAACTTCCTAGGTTACGAAATATCATACACAGCGGAAACAGATATAACAAACTAAATAAGTTTAATTACATAACGGGAACATTAAAAAGAACTTTGAAAAATAAAGCCAGGAAAAACTCTATAATGAAATTATACAAGAAAATCTCTGTTCCTATTATTACTTATGGATCCGAAACATGTACAGTGACAACACAACAATCTGCTAGAATACAAGCTGCTGAAATGAAATTCCTCAGACCAAAAACGGGATATTAAAGAACAGACAAAAAACATAACACAAAAATTAGACAACAACTAAAAGTAGAGGAATTAAACACAACAATTGTGAAATACAGAACAAACTGGAAAGAACACTTAGCAAGGATGACTGAGAATAGAATACCAAAAACAGCATACAAGTATTCACCACGAAGAAGAAGTAGTTTGGGAAGACCAAAGAAAAGATGGAAACAGCAGCAATTTGGAGCCGGAACAGGCTAGTAAATAAGCCTAAACCGTGACGACGAAGAAGAAGAAGATTCCAATACAGGCCTTAGTGGTCCCTTAGGGTGGTAGGAGGTTAAGGCTCCCAACTTTCTAGACATTCGGTACTGGATGTCAGCTTGTTGTCAGGCATGCATAACGATCGCCTTTATCCTCATAATAAGCATCTGATACTCATTTCCGTTGGAGGCTGAGTCGATCCTAAGTCATTATGCCGTCAGAAGTTTTAGGACAGTTTTAAAAATCCTGATCCCACTGGGTCTCGAACTTCCGACCTTGTAGCGTAATGCCTCAAGCAACGGGCCTCAGACAAGAACTCAAAGTATTTTACAAATTCGCATCGCAATTCTTATCAGCTCATCTTTAAAATTTCACTTTCTCTCCTTGCAACTTACTTACTCACAGTCACAATCGTACCCGTAGGTTCATGGCCGCGCGGACATACGCTATCCATACATCCCTATCCTGAGGTAACACTTTCCAATCATTCCCTGTATAATCTACTTCCCTCAAATCATAGTTAATGTTATTCTCCCACCTCATTCTTGGTCTATCAGCTGGGCGTTTTCCCTCTGGTTTTCCTATAAGAAGCATCCATGCACGTCTTTCATTCCCTATTCGTGCCACATGTCCTGCAAATCGTAGTCTACGAGACTTAACTGTTCTTATTATATCTGGCTTTCTATAAAGACAAAGTAGTTCATTGTTAAGTAGTCTTCTCCATTTACCTGTCTGTTCTTCTCTCTTTGGTCCAAAAATATTCCTAAGTACTTTATTCTCAAATACTCGTAATCTCCTTTCCTCCCTTAAAGTAAGAGTTCATGTTTCGCATCCATATAATATAACTGGTAGAATAATAGTTTTATATATTTTCAGTTTAACGTTTTTTGAAAGGAGTTGGGACATCAAAAGTCTCTGTAATGCTTAATAGCACGCATTTCCAGAATTGAGCCTATGTTTAATTTATTTGTGCATCTCATTCTTATTTGTGATTATTATTCCTAGGTTTTTGAATTCAGCCACTTCCTCAAAATTTCCTTCATTTGTCATTAGCTGTCCATTTCCGTCATATAATTCACACCTACGTGTGACCATATATTTAGTTTTATTGGTATTTACTTCCAGTCCTAATTTCTTAGTGTTATTCAATAGTGTGTGCTATCTTTACCTTGTCGTGGTGGAGTGGCTTGCGTACTTAAATGATCCCGAGAGCTATGCCGACGGTAGCATTGCTGCCGATGAGTTTACCCATATCGGACTGATCGAAGGTGATAAGCCAGACGAAAAAAGTATCTTGGTCGAAAGAGCGATGATCTTTCACCGTAAAAATACAACCGTCAAGAAATTCGGACATAGGTTCCACTAGGATAATTTTTTCCGGAGGTCAAATAGTCCCCCATTCGGTTCTCCGGGCGGGGACTACTTAAGGGAACTCATGCCAAAGGCTGAAATACAGGGACATATTTCTAGGAACATGGAATGTAAGGACTCTCCTTGCTACTTAAATAACTTATTCTCGTTCGTTGTAAGGTCGAAATACTTTTGTTTTAGGATATTTTTGTTAGAGGTGAAGGTTAATACCTTTTGCGAACCGTGTCAGCTTTATTATACACGAGAACTACTGAATAATCGATTAGACTTGCGATAAGTAATTCCATATATACTGTTCATTACCGACTCAAGAAAGAACGAAATGCCTAGTGGACACGCACATCACATTATAAAGAAGTTCTATAGGTTGCCTAGCGCGTGGCGATAAGGATTTATAAAAAAGGTATAAGATATAACAAAAAAGAAACTTTTTTTTTGTCTCAGAAAGAAAAAATATGTGATTCCGATAATATGTTTCTCCTGAATTCAAATATATCGGTTTTTGTCTATCACGCAAGGTTTGCGAGAGACAAGAATTTATAATTTCAAACACTTTAATATTTTCTACATTCGTAACTACACAATATTCGAACATCCCGACTCACCTATAAAGTAAGAAATGAGATTTTCTGCTATATTGTCCTGTGGAGCATCCCTCTTGATGGTCCAACAATAATCGGCCAGCATATTAGGATTCCATTTGCCTTGATATATCTTTTCCATAGATGAAATCATTTGAGGTAGCTCATTTGGTTTTATTTTACAATGGGCAAATGGACGAAAAAACGTTTATTAAAAAATGGATTATTTAAATCCATTAATTGAAATTGAAATAAAAAAACTGTGGGTGATGGAGAAATTCCGAATACATATTTAAAAACACGATATAAAAACTGCATTAAGTACAACTGTACTCATGAGACAAAACTCATGTTGACCAGTGTTATTAAGCTTTTAGCTCCTAAAAAGGAATTAAATTAGAAACTTCCGTTAAAAATTTTATATCAGTATTACTTTTGGTGAGATGAATCAAATTTAGTAAATTCTGTTTGTAGGAAATTGTCAGTAATCATTTCAAAATTAGTAAATAAACATTTATCAGTAGTTTATTCTAAATAGCAGTTAAATTTGTTATGAAAACCAAAAGCTTAATTTTCCAGTAACTGCTTATAATTTACGAATAAACCAAGCTTTTTATAAAACATTGTGGAAAATGCTAAGTCAAATTTTGAGTATTTGTCACACTATTCTTACACGTTTGTTGTGTAAGATTGCACTTGAGTTCACTACAGTTATGCAAATAAGATCTTCCTTAAGTGTATCAACGCCATGTACAAACTAGAGTAGAAGGTCACTACACTTTCTACATATTTAACGAAGAAAATATTATTTAATGAAATTCTTAACATTTTCTGTTGTTACAACATAACACTCGAAAATGTTTGATTTCAAAGCAGGTCATTTTTTTTCTGCACACTGTGAGAAATCCTAGTTAGTCTGATACCGAAAAGACACTGGAGTATAGAGGTCAACAATTTGCATAATAGTACATTTGTGCTGAAGAAAATATTATAGAAAACAAATTTACAGATTAAATTAATTAATAATAGCGTTTTTTACCTGATAGAATTAAGGACTTAAGATCTTGTCTACCATTCAACCAGGTTAGAAAAAAAATACAAAAATATTCTTACAGCAAAATTACATATTTAATATTAAATTTATCACTCCTCACTCAATGACAGATTAAAAATTTAATTTAATTTATCAAAATTACAGTAAACAAAATTATTACATTGCATATCTATAATATAATTATTATTTACAATATATTTTTATTTGATCTAGATTTAACGAATTAAATATAAAATGTACAAGATGGAAATATTATATCGATGCGAAACATGGACTCTTACTTTAAGGGAGAAAAGGAGATTACGGGTATTTGAGAATAAAGTTATTAGGAAAATTTTTGGACCTGAGAGATACGAACAGACTGGTGAATGGAGAAGACTACATAACAATGAACTACATGCTCTTTATGAGAAGCCAGATATAATACGAGCAGTTAAGTTTCGTAGAGTGCGATGGGCAGGACATGTGGCACGAATGGGGAGTGAAAGACGTGCATGGAAGCTTCTTGTAGGAAAACCAGAGGGAAAACGCCCAATTGGTAAACCAAGAATGAGGTGGGAGAATAACATTAACCATGATTGGAGGGAAGTAGATTATACAGGGAATTATTGGAAACCATTAATTCAGGATAGGGATGGATGGAGAGTTTATATCCGCGCGGTTATGAACCTACGGGTTCAATAGTGCCAGTAAGTTAGTACAAGATAGAAAAATGAGGGGATAAATAAACATTATTAATGACATAGAACATATTTAGTTCTAGAGAAAAATTAATCATTTAACAACTGGGAATAATGGTTTAAAAATTCTATGTTAGAAAGGCTGAGCGTTACTAAATTCCTTGTACTTTAGATGCAATAACTATGCACATACATATTATCATCATCCATGCAGATGAGAAGATCTTGCAAATACGAAGAGTACACTAATTCACTAATATCATTGATATAAATATGCAGTGACCGGAGTCACACATTCTGTTAAATGGCATTAAGAAACTGGAGTTGCAAGAACATATCATTAAACTAACTAAATATATGGCAACGCCATGTAAATTGATGGACAAGATACGCTGGTTCCTTAGTATGATTTGGGAAAAAGCTCTTCCAGATGAATGGAAGGAATCAATTATCCTACCAATTTATAAGAAAGGAGATAAAACTGATTGCAACAACTACAGGGGCATCTCATTACTTTCAACTTCGTACAAAATTCTAACAAATATATTAGTCAGCAGACTTACTCCCTATATTGATGACATTCTAGGAGTTCATCAATGTGCATTTAGAAGAAACAGGTCTACAACAGATCAGATTTTCAGTTTAAGACAGATTTTAGAGAAGAAATGGGAATATAATAATACTGTACATCAACTATATGTAGACTTCAAAAAAGCATATGATTCAATTAAGAGGGAGAAGTTATATAGTATTTTTAAAGAGAATGGACACTAACAAGTTACGGAAATTTTGAAAAAAATAGCAGTATTGAAATACCTAGAAACAGTAATTACATTATGAAGATCTTGTAGAAGATTTCCGGGCTGTTGGCCGTGGACTTGAGGCTTGTAGTTCCCCGACGTTTCGCCAGAGGCTGCGTCCGGCATCCTCAAGGGTTGTCTTGAGACTGGCAATTTTGTCGACTACCTGCCCTAAAATGTATAAATAGGGCAAGTACTCGACAAAATTACCAGTCTCAAGACAACCCTTGAGGATGTCGGACGCAGTCTCTGGCGAAACGTCGGGTAACTACAAGACTCATGACCACGGCCAACAGCCCGGAAATCTTCTACAAGATCATCATAATAACTCCGGCCGTGAAAGCCTAAGTCAATATATTAGTAATTACATTCTTTATCGAAGATTCTATTAATTTTTCATAATTTAATCTCAACAATTACTCTCATAAACATGCAAATGCTGTAATTGTTCAGCATTTACTTACTAGAACTAGAAAATAATTATTCGCACGAAAATAAGGTACAGGTGAAGCTAGCTCTGAATATTCTTATTAGCAATCACTTGTACTTAATTCTATTAGCAATTGCTTATTTTGTATCCACTCCGCGCAATGACATTTTATCATAAACTAACGTTTCCACTTTCATTTCTTGGTAAGAAGATCTTCCACAAATTTCATCGCAACTTAATTAGAAGGGTAATTAAGAATAATGTCTCCAACTGCATTGCACAAGAGGTCAACAAGGCTTATCATCCATATGTGTCAGAGAAAGACGATCAACCAGTCAGTGTTGGGGTGACATGGGTTACTAACTGTTATGGCTGGCATTCTTAGCCTGGAATCGCGACGTACTTATCGCAGCTACCCAAATTAATCACGATATTCGATGGGTACAGACTAAAATACTGTGCACTAATTTTACCAAAGTCATTGAGTCTAATGAGATGAGGAGGTAATATGGCTAGATTGGGAGACAGTAGAAATTATTTCAATTTTTTTGTTAGGAAATTCTTCGGGAAAAGGCAATTATAAGCCTAAGGCAGGTGGAAGGAGAAGGATAATATTCAGACGAAACATACGGATATCGGAGATATGAAATGAGTTGGCTGAGAATAGGAGCAAGAGGAGGGCCTTAGTGAATAGGGAATGAACCTACGAGTTCCATAAGCTAATGAGTTGGTTAATTAATTAGTTCGGTGTATTTCTTCCTCTGTGGGTTGGTGGAATTACAATACGCCCACGGCATCCCCTGCCTGTTGTAAAAGGCGACTTGAAAGTAAAAATTGCTGGTTAGAGTCCTAATGGGGACGATAGGACTCGCTAGAAAATACTAGGAAGTGCTCAAGATGTTAGGCTTGCCTACTTATGCAGCCATACTCACTGGGGAGATGGGTATGGCGATTTCCTAGCACCTTAAAATAAGGGTTCTCTCGACTAAGGTACGGTAACCGTAACTAAAAAAGTCCCTGGCCCTCCAAATTGAGGGTTGACTCTCCAATCTCATAGAAAGATAACTTGTTAAGAAACCTGAAGCAGAAGACTCCGGACTGATCATAGATGACAACTCTACGTGTCGAGGAAAATACCTGTTCGGCGGAAAATTGGTTTGAAGAGAATATAGCAAGAGCAAGAATTGGAGTCTCTGAAGGGGCCCCAAGGCTATAATGTCAAAGAAGAAGAAGTAGCTGCACTTGTAAAGAATTATAATCATATCTAGATTTTAAGTATTAGTAGTTAGTAATTGAGTAATTGAATTAAAATAGGAATGCAAATAGATTTTAAATATACAATTTACTTAAACTATATCAGAGTAATAGACTTTATTGTAATTGTTATTTAAGTTTATATCATACTATTTTATTGTTGTTAAATTATAAGAACAGACTATTTAGTCGAAAAACTTTGTTTCAATAATAATACTTATAATAATAACACGTTACCGCACTTATTATCTCACTTTATATTCATAATAATATACATAATAATAATGATAATAATACTAATAATAATACTAATAATAATAATAATAATAATAATAATAATAATAATAATAATAATAATGTCCACAGCTGTGGTTTCCAGGTAGCATGCTGCCTTATCCCGCAGCGGGCCTGCGTTCGATCCCCGGTCGAGACAAGTTTCCTGGGTGAGGTTTTCTCGGAATTTTTCTCCACCTGTAATGTCAAGAATCGTTAAGGCCCAAACGGTTCCCGAACACCATGTGGCCATCATTATCATCAATATCATATTCGCCTAATTAGCTTAAGTTTAGTTAGGCCTCTTAATAGATTAATAGTAAATTGATAGAAGTATTTAAATATACTGGTATTTGCCCATCGATCGAATTTCGACCATAAATAACACGTTACCGCACTTATTATCTCACTTTATATTATGTTAGACATTATTAGTTTTAAATTGTATCCTATTTTATTTGACTTTGTACTAGGAGTTTTATTATCATGTATAATTATTTTGAAAATGGATTAACTGACACCTTAAGAATAGTATTAATGCTTTGGCATTCATTTGATGGAGTACAATTAGTTTTCTTCTAGATATATCTTCTTATTTCCGTTTATTTGTTGTTTATATAATAATAATGATGATAATGATAATAATCATAATGATAATAATGATAATGATAATAATGATAATGATAATAAGCATATAAAAATGATGTGCATTGAATATAATGAATTCTAAACGGTAAAAATTGCGTTGATTATTGTACAAATGTTGTAGATTGTAGACGTAAGCAGCGTGAAGTATAACGAATAGAGACTTCTAAATAAAGGCTTCGACTCTACTTCGAAGGTAATGGGAAAATGTTTCCATATTCTTTATTGATAACACTAAAGCTCGTCAATAACTAGAAAAGATCTGTTTACAAACAGAGGAGAAAATGGCATTTAACTGCTTTGTCTTTACTATTTATATATAGATTAGGAAATAATATAAACCAAATAGGTTACTACTTATTTATCATAAGTAATGCCACGAGTGATTTCCAAATTATCGATAAATTCACGACTCACGAAGTGAGGAGTGAATTTATCTAGAGAATTTGGAAATCAAGAGTGGCATTTGTTAGGACTATTTAACGAATAAAATTAAGCTGTTTACTCACAAACCATTATTTAACTATAGTTATTTTAAAATATTTATATATTTAATGTAAACGGCGATGTTTGAAAGCAAATGAGAAACGATTGGTATGCTTCATCTGCTTCTTTTGTTTATCCCTAGAGCAATTATTTTAAGTATAGATTTGGTTCCGACCTTATGAAGGTCTTGACCCGATATCTTTAAGTGCTTTTATTTAAGTGTTATTTTTATTTTATATGGTAAACAAGGAGAGTAATCCTCTCTCTGTTTTTGGCTGATTTTAAGTTATATTGAGTGAATTTATTGAGAATTTACTACTGATTTTTTATGAACTTATGTGCAGATTTTATTTACGACGAGGAATAGATTAAGTAGTAATCATTATTAATACGGCCTTAGTTTCTTAGAGTATTTTATGATGCGTTAAGAATTAAAGTATTATATGCATTGGTGTCCTGTATCTTAGTGTAGTGTGAATTTGTGTATTACCTATCTCGTTTATTAGTCTGTTTTTATGTGTAAGAATTGTGTCTCTTTGTCTGTGTGCTAAGTGTTTTATATGGTCTATTATGTAAGAGATTTCTGTAACATCGTGTAGTATGGAGATCTGAGTTTGGCGGTCTGCATGGAGTATGATTCTTAGGGCTTTATTTTGGGCTATTTGTAGATTATTAATGTGAGAGGTTGCGGCATGTCCCCAGGCTGGACTGGCATATGTCATGAGTGGTCTGATGATAGCTTTATATAGGTTTATTTTGTGTTTTAGTGAAAGTGTGCCTGCAGTGAGAATAGGGAAAATGTGTGAAGTTCTGATTTGCGCTTTTATTTTCAGATGTTTAATATGTTGTTTAAATGTTAGTTTTTTATCGAGTGTAACTCCTAAATATTTTACTGAGTCTGTGTATTCAATGTTTGTGTTGTTTATATTTAATGTAGGTGGGTTTGGTCTTCTTCTTGTAAATGTGATGGCTTGTGTTTTTTCAGCGTTTAGTCTGATTCTCCATTTGGAGAACCAGTTGCTGATCCTGTTGATGTGTAGTTGTATTTTTCTAGTGGAGTGGTGTATGTCTTTATGTGTACAGTATATCGCTGTGTCGTCTGCATATTGTGCTATTTTAGTATGTATTGAAGTTGGGATGTCTGAAGTGTATATGTTGTATAATGTTGGTGCCAGTACAGATCCTTGAGGGACGCCTGCTTTTATTGGATGCCAGTCTGATGTCTGATTATTAACTATGGTTCTGAATGTTCGCTTGTTTGCTGCAACCAGATCATACTATTTATTGCCAAAGGAAGCAATATTGTAAGAATGCTCTCTAGTGGAGAAAAAATGAAACACATCAAACTATATATTAATTCATTTCTGATGTCGTATGATGTAAATATGACAATTATATTTTTCTGGATTATTACCTGGGAAAAAAATACATTTAAGAAAGTGGAAACAGTGGTTTCTTTTTTTGGTGGTATAATCAATTGCTACAAATGTTGACATGTATGCACTATATATACAATCTGGTAGCCGTATTTCTTATAGGCTCAGTCACTGCAAAATAACGGACAGACCTGTTCAGAATATTAAAAAGGAGGAGCTTTGTTTAATATGGTAATTATAACACTGATAAATATTTCGTGAAACACGACTCTGATTGGTTGTAAAACAGAAATCATTGAAACGTGATTGGTCATTGACTCCCATTTGGGGCATGAGTTAAATAGTCATAAGTAATGCCACTAGTAATTTCCAAATTATCAATAAATGCACTCCTCACATCGCGAGTCGTGAATTTATCTAGAGAATTTGGAAATCAAGAGTGGCATTTGTTAGAACTATTTAACGAATAAGATTAAGCTGTTTACTCACAAACCATTATTTAAATATAGTTATTTTAAAGTATTTATATATTTAACGTAAACGGCGATGTTTGAAAACAAATGAGAAATGATTGTTATTCTTCATTGCAACCAGATCATATTATTTATTGGCAAAGGATCGCAATATTGTAAGATTGCAACCTAGTGGAGAAATTTATAATCAACATTATAGGTTATTAATTAATTTCTGATGTCCTATGATGTAAATATGTCAATTATATTTTCTGGAACGTAAATTCCTGGGAAACAATACGTTTAAAAAATTGCAAACGTGGTTCCTTTTTTTGTGGTATAATAAACTGCTACAAATGTTTTTTATATTATTTCCCGCAAGCACTATCTGGTTACATTCGTGCATTACATATACAATCTGGTAGCCACATGCATTCTAGAATTCTTATATCTTAATATATAAATTGTTATATTCAACGTATTTCTTAGAGAATCAGTCACTGCAAAATAATGCTATGACCTATTCAGAATGTTGAAAAGGAGAAGCTTGATTAAAAAGTGATAAAATTAAGTTGATAAAATCGAGGTGAAAAACGAATGTGATTGGTTGTAAATCAAAATTCATTGAAATATGATAGGTCATTGATTCCCATTTGGGGCATGAGTTAAATAGTCATTTGAAAAATTGAAATTGATTAATTTAATTGCTTTCTTAAACCTGTTTGTATTTACTGTGGTTAGCTCTAGATGGGATCTGATTAATTCATTGTATAATTTGGGTCCTAAATATGTACTATATTTAGATCCAGCAGGTGTGTATAGGGAATATTTATTTAGTGGTAATAGAGTGCAAACAAAACATGGGATCGTTTTCAGAATTTAATACAGGACAAATACGGTGTACCAGTGAATAACTTGGAAGACTGTTTTTAATCTGTTTTAATATAAAAACTTTCATCAACTTAAAGAAATGCTCGTTTTATATATTTAATAAGAAATATCTATTCTAACGGGAAAAAAAAAGATTGATCCAATGCAATGTCTTTATTTGTCCGTGCTGACGTCACAGAAGCAAAGACGTGATATTGAAGCAGACAAAAGAGCATCGAATTGTTTCTTCCGCGTGGACGAATTCTTTAAATCTTCAACAAAAAAGTACAATAAACTTTTTATCCTTAGAAATTTATGCGGAGATATTTTTATCGTTTTCTCTGCAGTGAATTTAACATAAAATATGCAGAATTTGCTAAACATTGTTTTGTTTATTTTCTTAACTACTGAATAAATCTGGAGCAAATACTTCATCTAGTCCAGAAAATTAAACAACTGCAGACACACCCAAAGCTCACACTAAAAGTATATTACAATGCGAGGTTTAGAAGTGTTTTTTTACAGAAATGAGGATATGATTAAAAACCGAGCGATAGCCAGGTTTTTAATTTCCTAGATTCAGATTTATAATACTCAAACGTGTTTTGCACAATATTTTTTGCGCGATGGTGTTTTCAAAATAATAAATAATAGTAAAATAATATCTTTGTTCGAAATATTTGCATTCATTATAAACAACTGACTAACGTTAACAGTGTGGCCAATGTTCATACGGTAAATGTCGAAAATAATTTAGTTGAGACTACAGCAGACCGTGACACCAATTAGGCATAAAATGACGGCAAATACGAATTTACAGTATTATATTGTATCAAATAAAGTTCAGTTCATTTAAATGCAGTGAATTGTTACGTATACATTTTGGATATACAGGGCCATTCAGAAAAAAGGAACAAACTTCAAACATTTATTTCTTTCAAACTACAAAAAATAGAAACACAATTCCAACGTTTCTGGAAAGAGAAAAGTTTGAAGTTCCAATCACAGCAGAATTTCACTAACCACATCCGACGTTACCTGAATAACATAATTCCAGGACGTTGGATTGAAAGAGGGGGAGCAGAAGATAAATTTCATCGCCGGTGGGCTCCCTGGTCACCAGACCTAAACCCGTGTGAGTTGTATCTGTGTGGTTTCGTAAAAGACCGTGTTCTTATCCCCTATAACTGGACACTCTTGAAAATCTGCGATATCGAATTGTTGAAGTTGTGATTTCGGTTACCAGAGACCAACTAAATCGCGTGTGGCAAGAAATGAGCCACCGTTTTGACATTCGTCGTGTAACACATGGTGCTCATATTGAATGCATAAAATAGTGAAATTTGAACTTTTCTCTTACCAGGAACGTTGCAATTGTGTTTCAATTTCTTTTAGTTTGGAATAAATAAATGTTTGAAGTCTTTTCTTCTTTCTGAATAGCCCTGTATTTTTGTATAGGGCTATGCATTTTACGTAGTATACATAAAGGGCAGTGGTTTTACTTCCCACATGAGGTAGGTCATATTTGATATTACAGTGTAGTTATTTAGTTATTTATAAGTTGGCAACCCCGAAATGTAGGAAATTGAACTTTCAATCATGGTCTCCATTGCTGTAAGTACGACTTAATGCACTATCGTGCAAAAACATTTTTCAACTATATAGTTACGTTCTTAGAAAAATATGAATCATGAAAATAACCTTTCTTTTAAATATTTTCTGTTAGCAAATTAATTTTGTTTTCCTATTGTAAACCAACTACTCGTTTCAGTCGTAATACCAGGTCTAGGGATAATACAAATCTCCTAATAAAGAACGTCTGTGATGCACAAGGATGCCGGCTATCGCACCAAAAGAGGGTCAGATGATATGAAATGGCACTAATACGGAGAAATGTTGGAATGAAGTTCTTGGCAGAGGAAAACAGGACAACCCCGAGAAAAACTCGATACTTAGAGGTGGAGGACGAGTGACTAACCACTTGCGCCACAGAGCCGCCTTTCGTTACTAATGCCCATATGCGACTCATGGACCGATTCTAGCCCATCAGCGGTCCGGAAGTTTTAGTCGCTCGTTGCCCAGGAATTTTGAAGTGATAGTCAATATACGGCCCTTCTATTATGATATTATAAACAATATTTTTATTTCTATTTTGCAGACATGACCGTCTGTAACGATGTTAAAATTTATTGTTGAATATGAGTATATAACAAATAGTATAATATTTAATATAAGTTTACATGGAGTTGTTGTTATTTAGATGTTTAGAAAAAATTGTTATTCTCCCAGTTGTACTATATGGATATGAAACATGAATTCTTACTTTAAGGGAGGAAATGAGATTACAAGTATTTGAGAATAAAGTTCTTAGGAAATTTTTGGACCAAAAAAAGATGAACACCTATAAAGAATAACTAGAAAAGAAATAAAAACACAAATCCTATAAACATTAACGATATTCAATCAAATAAAAAAGTTATCACAATACTATTTTAATTGGTTATACACATTTCCCATTCAATAAAGTAAGTTAATTAATTTATAATAAAGTAAACACTTAAAAAAAACGAATCTAATTCTAGATAATTAAAAAAAAACAAATCTTAAATAACAGTGAGCTACATGATTTTATACGAAACAGATATAATAACAGTTACTGCGATGGGAAGGACATGCGGCACGAATGGGGAATGAAAGAGTGGCTTGGTAGCTTCTTGTTAGAATGCCAGATGGAAAATGTCCAGTTGGTAGACCAGGAATAAGGTGGGAGAATAATATTAACCATGGTTTGGGATAAGTAGATTATACAGGGATGACTGAAAAACGTAGCTTAGAATAGGGATGTATGAAGAGTTTATGTCCGCTTAGCCTTGAACCTACAGGTTTCGTTAGTGAGTTAGTTAGATTTAATACAAGAACATATAAAGTTAGGGTGAGTTTTTTGTAAGCTTTTATGTTTAAGACCGACAAATACAACTCCTTAAATATCTTTCCCCTTTTGACTCGTCACACCAAGACACTCCATGAGATGCGGACGATCATTAGCAGCGAAATAAGCAACCCTTAGGATATGTGTATTCAAGGAGTCTGCACCACATAAAAAGTACGCAGTGGCGAAAGATGACGTCACAATGGGGTAAAATCATGTATCTAGCCCTGGCTACACATGAACTATAGAGTAAAATATCCTGGGCCGCTCCTGTAACTCCAATACCCCCTGGGGGTCCGGTTCTCGGGCCCCAGCTGTGATCACAACACCAACAGGGCGCGTCCCCGGGTGGCGGATAGGGGAACGGTCGGTGGTTTGCATTGCATTCCTCCCGGCTAGATCCAGTCCGGACCAGCGGGCCATTTATGAGGTCGTCAGGACTCGAGCGACCTGACGTACTACATAGCTCGTGCTGCGCCCACTTCAGCAGCAAAACGCGTCCCGTCTGTGGCGTAGTGGGGACAAGGTCCGCGGATCTGCTAGTCAGTCCTCCCTTCCCCAAGTCCGACGGACTCGTGGACCATAAGTGGGGTCAACAATGAGATGAGCGGCCTATTGTCAAAGCTCGTGGATCCCGGCCCACAGCGGGATCAGCGGCCGCTGTGGCGAAGCGGTGGGAGACTTGAGATCAGAAGCTCCTTTCTCTTGGTTCAATGAACCCGAGGACCTCTGTGGGGGCACCATGGGCGATGACCACTCTGGATGCCTACGTTGCTCAGTGGGCTGGTCTCAGAGCAGCGGCACGACTAGGCCTAGTCTTGCGAACGGGCTGGTTGGGACAATACCGGGCACTAATGCTGGGAATTACCACCAGGTCAGTAAGCTCGGAAAAGGAGGAAGCGCGGTATTTGGTGGGAGATTAGCGCCGACTTCGGACCGAGTCACCCAAGGACAGTCTGTGAGGCCGTCAGGATTTGAGCGACCTGACGTACTAATGCTCAGGCTGGACCCACTTCAGCAACAAAACACGTCCCCAGGTAGTGCATTAGGGGAAAGGTCGGTGGATCTGCTAGGCAGTCCTCCCGGCTAAGTCCAAGGGACTCGTGAACCATTAGTGGGGTCGGCAGGAGTGAGTTGAGCGCCTTGCCGTACTATTGCTCACCTGTTGGATCTTGCGAACTCCGTGCTGGACCACAACTGCAACAGGACACGTCCCTGGGGGCACACCAGGGCACAGCTCGGACCAGTGTAGAGGGGATCAACTGTACTGGTTCCCGGCTAAGCCTACGGGCTCGTTGACAAACTGTGGGGTCACCAGGAGATGAACACCTGGAGGTACTAAAGTCTCACACTGTGGGGCATGTGGACTCGAGCCCTAGCCGGTCTCACAACGGCTGCAGGATGAGTCCCTGGAGGTAGAACAGGGGAACGGTCGGTGGATCTGCGACAGCAGTCCTCCCGGCTAGGCTCAAGGAGCCCGTGGTCGTCAGGAATGAGCGACTTGACGTACTATGTAGCTCAGCAATTCCCGAAGTTGTAACTCCAACACCTTCTCCCTAGAGGTGTTGGTTTTAGGCCGAGAACTCTTGAATGTGGACGCGAAATAATAGGGGGGACAAGTCTGGGACTTGGGAGTATGGTCTTTAGACCGAGGTATCCCAAGGGGTGGAGGCATGGACCTAGATGTAACTCCAATACCTTCTCCCGGGGTGTTGGTTTTAAGCCGAGAGCTTGGAGTGGTCGCGCAGTAGATAAGGGAGAAAAATAAGTTGGGACTTAGAGAGTATGGGCTTGTGCCCGAGGTATTACAAGGGTGGAGGAGGGTCCATCTTAGAACTGTGCTCAGTCGACTTTTCGTTTCGGCCGTGCCTGGACGAACCACAATTTTTAAGACTTTTGCTTGTTTATTCTCTTTATTTATTTATTTTTTTGGAAACGTTCTTCAGTCATATCACAGTTAGGATCTTTGTATGTCTGTTGTTGTTCGCAGTCATGTTTCTTGTGCAAATATAACTGATAAATAACCATTTTGATGAGTTACGCCGATTCGACTTTAGCGGTTAGCGTTTGACTCGTATTTGGGAGGTTTATTCAAACTCCATGTCCATCAACATGAAGGATGTATTTTTCCTGGTTTTCTTCAGTCGTCAAGGCAAACGCAGGTTTGTAATTTCATTACCAGGTCTCATTTCTTATATAGTTAATTGAAAATAATAATAAATACTCTCGATATAACCTATTTAGTCATATCGTGGTTTGAATCATTGTAGATGCAGTATATTGTTTGATATATAGTCGTGTGTCTTGTTTTATCGCGGCATTTTCCTGAATAACATACGCTGTGCCTTTATTGTTATGTCCTTGTCTTGCTGCTCGGCGGCTCTGTCGCTTTCAACAAGACCGATCCAATCATTGCTCCCAATAATAGCCAATAATGATTAAGTATTTTCTTTTGCCAGCCAGTCGTTACCTGCACGTGGACTCTTAATCAGGCTTGCAGATTTTCAATTTTCACAATGCAGCTAAGCGTTAAACAATTATTACATTGCATTAAATTAAAATCAGTCGCCAAGATGTGTAAAATGTGATAACTTTTCTTAATACTACTGAGTGTACTAATGCAAGTGCTAAACGGAAAAAAAACCACCATGCCTACACTTAAGAAGATACTCAGAAAGTAATTTTCAGTAAGTATAATAATTATACTTAATATAATAATAATTATTAGGGAAAGGATTTTGAGGTGCTGCACATTTCCGAAAATATAGCTGTTTTCATATCAATAGTTCAATATATGTATTTAGGGAGATGAAATGGAGCGAAATGAAAACAATTTGTTGCACATTTTTGCACCTTTTCGCGAGATTACTACATTTCACCCCTTTTTCGCTTCTTTTCTATGCTTCCGCACCTTTCCCTCCATTCTTCTTTGCGTTTTTAAAAGATAGGACAGAAAAAGGTTTGTTTTCTTCTCGCACAGTTTTTTAAAATATCAAACAGAAGTCAACATTCTTAAATAAATATTGAAATATAATTTATGTAATTTATACCCCAGAAACAATGGCTAATCTGCAGTGTGAAGTCAAGAATAGTAAATAATAAATATATAAAATATAATTTATATAAACCACCAGTAATTTATATCCCAGCACCAACGGCCACTCTACAGCTGTGAAGTCAAATTTTAAATTCAATAGTGTTGCTGTAACAGTTTAAAATAATTTCAGTTAGTACTGACAATAATTTAACAGTTTTCTATCTACCGACTTGTTGTTGACTGTGTTTTACTAGTCTGAACCACAACTGGGTTTTCACAACAATAACATGGGCAATGTTAAGAAGGATAAGTTGTATGCACTTTCAGAATTCAAAACGCGATTTATCGAAACTGATTGCATCATTCGTCGATGTTCCATCTGGGAAGTAAATATTGTAATAAACTAAAGAACTATGAATTACCTCTTATGGACTCTATAAAGAAGAAAATTTTGGTGCAAAATGATTTGCATATTATGTAAACTGAGTTAATGTAACTGGTTAAAACTTATTTCAGTTGTTTCATCAGCACTTCTTTTGCACCTTTTTGTATTTTCAGGAACCTTTTTCCCCCTTTTACGACCAAAATTTGCACCTTAAAATCAAATCATTTCTCTAATAATTATTATGTAAAAAATAACATAGTTCAAGGACCAATCATAGAAACCGCTTACGCATTAGATATAAGTAGACAAACTGTTAGTAAAATCATTAAGAGGGGTCCTAAAACCCCACGAAAATGCAACAATAAAAGAGAGAAATTTGAAAATCGACAACTTTATTAATACTTTCGATCTGATTCGTCGGCAGGGTTACAATTTTTGTAAGAATGGTCAGACGTCAATAATTAACTAATTGTTGATAGAACTTTAGTATGTGAATTACCTAACTTCAGATTGTTGATGAATTTCCCTCAAAAATACTACATTGAATCCGGTATTGAAGAAATTGGGATTTCATTTTCGAACTCTGAATAAAACACGAATAAAATTATGGAATCAGCGAGAGAATAGTTGCATGCAGATATTCCAAATCTCTTTAATTTTTGACAAATGAAGGATACAGGAAACGAACCAGCTAAGTTACTTTTTTTTTGTCGAAATGTAGTTTAAAGTGTCGTTATATTCTCCGTGGAAAGCACTATCATTTAGATGTGTGAAACTATAAAAGATAGATAGAATTTAGTCATGGGTTAATTTACTTCAAAAATTTGTCGTACATGTAAGGAAGTACGGATGTTGAACAACTAGTAGTAAGATGATCTTGTAGAAGATTTCCGGGCTGTTGGCCGTGGTCTTGAGGCCGACGTTTCGCCAGAGACAGTGTCCGGCATCGTCAAGGGTTGTCTTGGGACTGGCAATTTTGTCGACTACCTGCCCTATTTATACATTTATCCGCGACGTGTATAAATAGGGCAGGTAGTCGACAAAATTGCCAGTCCCAATACAGCCCTTGAGGATGCCGGACGCAGTCTCTGGCGAAACGTCGGGGAACTACAAGCCTCAAGACCGCGGCCAACAGCCCGGAAATCTTCTACAAGATCATCATAGTAACTCCGGCCGTGAAAGCCTAAGTCAATAAACTAATAGTAAGTTTTCCAGGTTTCAAGGAAAAAATGTCTTGCCTGATTCTTTCCCTGCGACCCTTCATATGATAACGTTTTATTGTAATTTTTTTTTGTATCCATCCATCGATCCATACTAATTCTGCCCGAGGTTAGATTTTTCACTGCAATCATAGCATTTTCATGCTATGATTTGCATCTTTGCTAGGAAATTACAGGTGTGGTAGCTTCCCGTTGCTTTTCACACCGGTGAAGGATGATGTTAATGATAAGGATGATGATGGCCGGATGAATTTCGGGGAGTATTGGGCCATAAGCTTCCTGACATTTTTGTCTTACAGGTGAGGAAAACCCCCGAAAAAAACCTCACCCAGGAGCCTGTCCCGACCGGGAAACGAACCCTGGTCCGCTGCGTAACAAGGCAGCACGCTACCTCGAGACCACAGCGGTGGACTAATAATTTTATTTAGTACGCTGGTAGTTAAAGTGTTACTTTATTCATATATTTATTTTGTTTTTGTTATTTTCCATTTTCTTATTTGTTTTCCCTCCATTTTTCTGATCAAACTTCTGCGAGCAGTTCGATCTTCCATCGCAATAACTATAATAACCTATTTGAAGGACTGTTTTAGGAACGAAACACATGTATCTGGAATATTCATGACTTCATTGAAAATCAATGTACTCATTAATTAGTTAGATTGCTTCTTAATTTATTTCTGTAACGGCTGCAGCCATGTATTGATTGGTGGGGTCACTATCTTCCACACCAGTGGTCCGGTTTCCATTCCCAGAGAGATAACTAACTCACTGGCACTATCGAACCCATGGGTTCATGGTCGAACGGACATAAGCTCTATATATATCCCTCTAATATTTTCCAATCATCACCTGTATAATATACTTATTTCAAATAATGTTTAATATTATTCTCCCACTTCTTTCTTGGTCTACCAATTGAGCGCTTCCCCTCTGGTTTTCCTACAAGAAAAAATCTTCCATTCCCCTCTTTCATTCCCTATTCGTACAACACATCCTACTCTCGCAGTCTACGAGACTTAACTGTTATTATATCTGGTTTCCTATAAAGATCATATAGCTCGCTGTTATAGGAGATTTTATGTCACCAAATTGGATCTAGTGGAGCGACGCCTGGTGTACTTGGTTACAAGCCGGAAAGTTGTGGGTTCACGTTCTGATGGCAGGTCATGATTTTTAAAGTGGCCTGACCCTCTGGCTACATCATAACTCAGCCTCTACCGAAATGGTCAACAGATATTAAGGATAAAGCGGCCATTTCTCAGGGTTGACTTATCGTGCCGATTGTCTAGTTCCTACTACCTTAAGGGCCTCCTAACGCCTGTAGTGGAATCACGATATCCTACCTTTTGGGTCTGGCATTAAGGGGCTATACATTTTTTTTTGTGAAGCCCTGTGCTGTCTTAGTGTTCCCCTGAAATCCTGATTACCGTAGATTTAGGGAGCACCGCCATCATGTATCTGCCTAATGTACGATTCAAATTTTCTTTTCCCTATTTTCACACGACCTTCCCAGAGCATTGGTTTCTAAATCCTATTGCCAGTTAAATTCTAAAAATGAAAGTGAGATATAATAAGAAAAAAGAAAAATGTATTTTACATTATATTTCTGCACCTTGGTGCAAGATAATGGTAAGTGCCAATCTGATCATATCAAATTAATGATGTTTTGTGGGTGCATTATATTTCCTCCCCCTTATTCTATTTCTGGAGTGTCAGCCATAATAAAAATCTGGTTGAATGTTAAAAGGAGACATAGGGAATATACTGTTTGCGAAAAGACGTTAATTTTAAAATAATGATCGTGTCGTGGCTTGCCATTATCTTGCTCAGTAACATAGATTTATTTCCTTACATTGTTATTTTGTCTATGATCCGAGGCTTGATCCTTGGAACTGCGAGCAATGTATAAGATAAACCTTGAAGTGGGTTGCTAGCCCGTTTTCATGGCGGGTTTATTATTCGATGTTTCCTCCCTAGGTCGATTGCCTTCATCCAGCTCCAGAGCTCAGCTTGCCCCGTTTTATTTCGGAGTTGTCTCTCCTAGATGGGTTGTCTTGCAGGACTAACGAACCCCATCCGCCCGTTTGTCAATCTACAAGGCAGTAGATGTAGAATTGCCTCTTTCGCCAGGTACACCGTACCGAAGGACTCATTCTCCGCTGTATCTGCCGTTGAGGTCTTCACCGTAACCCTGGCAAGGGGCCCTCACAAGGTACTATGAGCTGGGCAAGCTGAACCAAGGTTTTTTACGAGGTATTACTCCTCCCCCTCACCCTTTTTTCAACCTGGCCTGGGACAGGCTGTGGCGAAACACGTCTTCCTCCGAGGAGTGATTTTGGAAATAAACAGGATGAAAATCCTACAAATTAAGTTTAAGAAGAAGAAGTTACTTGTCTATTTATTTTAACATTAATTCGGATAAGAGAAAAGGGTTGTCGAAAATGATTATGTTTTTATTATTGATTTCGTACATCTCAATTACAATGTATATAGAGAAAGATTTGCGTTTAGATCGGTACTTGCTCAGGTAGCTCAGTTGGTAGAGCACTTGGTCTAGAGAACCAAGGGTCCCGGGTTCAAGTCCCGGTCTGAGCGTATAATTTTTCTCTTCAAATATGATTATGTTTTTAATTTAACATTTTAATTTTTGACCTAAAATATCTTCTTGTCGAGTTACGAAATTGTCTCAGTTTATGTAGGCCTATGTGACCTCGTAAGACTCTTAAATTTCGTTAAAGAGTAATAACTATCACTCCTGTGTATGACACACTCTAGTAAAAATAATTAAAATTACTGTAATGAGATGCACAAAGAAATTAAACATAGGCTCAATTCTGGAAATGCATGCTATTATGTATTACAGGGACTCTCGTCGTCCAACTCTTTAAAAAAAACGTTAAACTGAAAATATATAAAACTATTATTCTCTCAGTTATATTATATGGTAGCGAAATATAGACTCTTACTTTAAGGGAGGAAAGGAGATTACAAGTATTTGAGAATAAAATACTTATGAAAATTTTAGACCAAAGAGAGATGAACGACAGGCTAATGGAGAAGACTAAATAACCGTCATATGGTCTATAAGAAACCAGATATAATAACAGTTAAATATCGTAGACTGCGATGGGCAGGACATGTGGCACGAATGGGGAATGGAAGAGGGGCATGCAAGCTTCTTGTAGGAAAACCAGAGGGAAAACGCCCAGTTGGTAGACCATGGATGAGGCGGGAGAATAAAATTAACCATGATGTGAGGGAAGTAGATTATACAGGGGACGATTGGAAAACGTTAGCTCAGGATAGGGATGTGTGGAGAACTTACGTCCGCGCGGTCCTGAATCTACGAGTTCGATAGTGCCAGTGAGTTAGTTATAATGGCAAGCTCATAATACTTTACATATCTGTGGTTTGTAGTGGTTCAGGTCACAACCGATCATCTTGGATCTGGATTTTTGTCCATTGTCTTGAGATGCTATCTTCGGCGGTGCCCTTGACATCCTGCTAATCATATATATGTGATGTGTAGGAAAGTATCACGAGTTATATGAATTTACCCAACTTGTAAATATTTTATTCGAGTATTCAATAAATTAGATTTTCAGTCCTATGACAAATCAAAAATTGGTATGTTTTGCATAAAATGATATCTGCATAAAATTTTGAATGCGTTTTGTCTAAACCCTTATTAAAATGTTATATGTTTACAAAGATTATATTTGTATTATTTTATAAGATAATTACCCCGGCTAGGTGATTCTACAACAAAACCAACGCTACACATTAGGTATTTCATGGAGTATAGAGAGAGGTGCGGTCCTGCGAAATATCGTCCGATCATTATACAACTGTGTAATATGTTCAGGGAGTAACATTCATTTTAATTCTGATACACGTATTACAGGTATTGGTGGACTTCAAAAACGTACATTGTTCTGTTTCTCTGTGTTTGCTAGCATCGATAACACTGCATAGTGTTTTAATTGTATAATTGCAATTATCTGCTCAAACCCTCTGGCGGCACTATGACCCTGGAGTCGACTCAGCCCCTAACAGAAATGAGTACCAGATGTTTTATCTGGGGTAAAGGCGGCCGTCACGCAGGGCTGACAACCCGGCTGACATCAAGTGCCCATTGTCCAGAAAAAATAGGAGCCTTAACCTCCTACTACCCCAAGGGCGTCCTGAGGCCTGTAGTGGGATCACTTTAATTTACTTTACTTTATTTTATTACACAATTTATGCAGCTCCTAACTACACCTGATCTCGTCTTGACGTTGCGTTCCTTCTCCTCCCGTCTCTCGTTCATGTAAGTGTTATTTACAGCGTTTCAACACTCAGGTCATCCTGCACTTGATGGGTTCGATGTAAGATCAGATAGCGCTGGAAATAACATATTTATCAAAAATTATTATTACAAAAATACCTTCAAAATATTACTAATTCTGTCTTACTTTCGAAATGAATTGTTAAAGCTCTGACAAAAAATTTTGAGCAACCAATGTACCAACATATATTGTGAAATAATTTTTAATTCATATTTAAGTGAGTTATAATATATATATATATATATATATATATATATATTATAAATATATTTTTGACATTTGGCAATGAAGGCAAATATGATATGAAAAGAAAAAAGAATGCTTGAGTCGGTTCAAATCCCGACTCAAGCATTCTTTTTTCTTTTCATATCATATATATATATATATATATATATATAATCTTAATCTTAATATATATAAATTACCTGTCACGTTGTTTGTCCGCGATGGAATCCTAAACTACTAAACCGATTTTAATAAAATATTGCACACTGTGTGCAGTTTGATCCAACTTGAGGCTTAGGGAAGTTTATAACTAAATTTATAGTCGTTTTATTTTTATTGCAAATTATTTGTTTATTATTTAACAAATAGTTATTATTATATGTGAGTTCCATACGATTCTAACAGATGGCCGTGTAAGGTAATTGGTTTATTATTTAACCAGGTGGCTGTGCTTTTTGTTGCAACCGCGAATTTCAATTTAATTACAACTATTGATTATTTCATCATTTAAGTGTGTTTGTGTTTATTTTATTTTTAATATATTGATAATAATATTAATTTCGTGTGTATTAGTTTTAAGTAATCTGGCTGAAAGACAGCAACTTAATTTAAATGTAACTGGACCGAGAAGAGACATTGAACAATATGCCGAATCAGTTCTAGAGACCACGAATGATAAGATATCAAGTGAATTTCCGCAAATTGGTATAGGCCTATGTGACATAAAGCTTACATTTAAGAAGAATGTCAATTTAAAAACATATGAAGGTCCTAAGGAACGGAATAACCGAACTGTAAGTAAGTCTGTTAGTTATAATAATATGCCTAATATTACAGAAACAATTTCCATGCCTCAATTAAATGAAAAACAAGATGACTATAATATATCACAACACGATATTACTATACAGAGACTTCTTGATGGTGATGATGATGAGAATCCAAACTGCCAACAAGTTCGTAGAAAAAAACGAAAGTATAATGAAATCAGCAAGCCTCCTCAAAATATTCCATCAATAAATGTATATAATCCTTATGGTACACTTGTGGATGATACGGAGAATGCAGACAACATAAATTCATCTCAATCAACAAAACCACTTCCACATAAACCATCACCCATATTTAAACAGGGTGTAGTTAATGTACCAGAACTAAAAAATTGTGTAAAACAAAAACTTTCTGATTTAGATTTCTCACTTAGTTTACTACAACATATTTTAACGTATACCTTAGCCACAGCAACGCGTGGCCGGGACTTTATATATATATATATATATATATATATATATAAAACAAAGTCGGATTAGTTAAACTATTTATAACTCAAGAACGGCTGGACCGATTTTTATGACCTTTGATTTGTTGGATTTGTTTCCGCCCCGAATAGCAGATAACTATTAAAACATCGGAAAATTAACGTAAAACTATTTAAAGGCGATACGACGTTCGCCGGGCCAGCTAGTATATATATATATATATATATATATATACGTATATATACACACACATTTATATAGCCTACTTGAGTTTTCGAAGAACTATTGTTTTAATAAATTGGAGTTCCAATTAGTTTTATTAATTTACCATTTGTTGCTTATTTACATTAGTATAGCCTATAGTTTACATGTGCAGAAAACTAAATAAAAAACTAACAGTTCATTTCATATTATCCCCTTACCTTAATGTACGGCAATAATTTTGAAAGTAGTACTGAATGTCAGTGTGGAAAGTCGCAAGTGATTTAAAAACTAGTAATAACAATGTAAATATGTATAATCCAGTATTTGAGCATCACTGCACACTTAATATCACACATTATCTAAAATCTAAAGCAAAGCAAAAATACATTTTATCTGAAATTATGTCATTCTATCCTATCTTAACTGTCACAGATGTGAGAAAATTATCTTCATGGCAGGCAGTTCAGAAGCATTTTTGCCTTATAAAAACTCAGTCTTCATCTCTAATGACAATTCAGTAGGTAATGTATGGATCGACATTAGTGAGTGCAGACATCTAGTTTTCAAGATCAGAAGTTACCTTCCCTCCGTTCTTTTAATGTCTCCACCTCTGTGTGCTCCTGATAATGACATTACTTAAAGCTCTCGAGTTTTAACTCGTTAGACTTAGAGCATCAGAAAGCTTTAACAACATTCACAGAAAAACCTTCTTATTAACTAGTCTCTTGAGAGTTGGATATAAATGAGTAATCATATAAAACCTAACTTTGATCCTCAGAAAGTAATGATGTACTCCACTGTAGTCGAGTTGTCTACGACATGCGCAAAGCTACAGGATAGTTACTGATTCGAGCCCAGCAACTTCATTATCGTATATTAAAAAGTAGTGTATGTTTGGGTATTACACTGTTCAATATATTTCTGTAATAAAATGTTTGGTCGAAAAATGAGCAAAGTGAATTAAAAGTACTGAGCTTTTATATTATGTTCTAATGTACTTCTTGACAGTATCCATTCTTTTAATATGAAAATATCATCTTGTACCCAAAGTCTGACTTAACGTCGATGTGGGAAATATTCGTTTGTTGGAGTGAAATACGATGGGAACTAGTTCTGGCAGCTCAAAGATAGCTGTGAAAGTCTGACTAGAACTCAGAAAATGAAAAGCTAAATGGGATCCATTGAAGTTACGTTAGATCTTGCGAGCCAGTGAGGTGGCATTAATAATAATAATAGTAATAATAATAATAATTATTATGATAATTATGATGATAATGATAATGATAATGATAATGATGATAACAATGATGACGACGGCGACGGCGATCGTGATGATGATGATGATATGCTTATTATTACTATTATTATTGTTATTATGTAAATAAAAAATCCATTATCGATTAGTTTTGTACATTCCCACGTGTATTTTTTTTATCTTTATGATTAAAAAAGCCATTCCATATTTTAAAGATGATTGTCTACATAATTAAATTAACCTTTCTCCATCATAATTTAAAATGCTTTCTCCAAACTTTCCTACTAATGGATCCCCAAATTTACCTCTTGTTCTTCCATTCATATCTCCCAACAATATCAATTATTTCCCAGCGCTAATTTTTCCTATTTCTTCGTTGACTTTGTAAAAAATTATATCATTTTGTAAATTTGCAGTTCCATTATGGTTAATGGGTGCTTATATTCTAAAAACCGTCCACTTATAGCACCTTAACTTATATTACAGTGGTATGGCCCTGTCAAAAGAATGTCAGAGCTAAGATTTCCTAAACTTATTATGGAATGAATCCCAATGAAAAGGAAGAAGAAAGGAAGACCAAAAAAAATTGGATAGAGGGTGTGCAAGCGGCTATGATTGTCAGTGAATTGGACGAAGATCAATGGATGGACAGAGAGGATAGACGTTGTGTTTCCGGAAGACGACAGTTGTCTTGATACCGGATTATTATTATTATTATTTTATTATATTTATTATTATTATTATTATTATTATTATTATTATTATTATTATTATTATTATTATTATTATTATTATTATTATTATACAGGAAATGATTGGGAAACATTAGCTCGGGATAGGAATGTATGGAGAGCTTAAGTTCGCGTGGCCATGAACCTGCGGGTTCAATAGTGCCGGTGAGTTATTATTATTATTATTATCTGGAATGAGAACAAGATAACAACATAACAAGAGGACTGGAGGGCATGGAGTCGATGGACAGAGACGAGTGGAGAAAGAAAATAAAACTTTAACAGAAAGATGTGTAAACCTTAAAAATCTGTACATAAAACATTATTATTATTGTTATTATTATTATTATTATTATTATTATTATTATTATTATTATTATTATTATTATTATTATTATTATTGTTATTATTAAGCTTTACTTATATAAGCAGAGTTAAGGCTATTAGCCCATCTCTTCAATTCATAAAGTATCAAAGCATGTTTCACATCTTCCTGCACCCAATTAATCTGTAATTCTCTTCCACATCTCTGTAATTCCAATGGTAATGCTCCAGATCCAAAAATTCTAATATCATAATTAACTGTTTTATAATAATTAGATTTATTCTGTGTACTAGTAGAATTCATAATTTATTTAACTTAATCAAATGTAATAATATTACAGGACATACGAAGGACATTAAAATTATTGGATCCGGAGCATTATCAATCTAACTTCAACGAACTAGTTATATCATGCCGTGATTAGCGTTTAGAAATTTTTGTTTGATTTCGAGTCTGAATTATGAAGAAAATTAACAAATGTTGAAATGAAAAGAGTGGTGATAAAGTGTCTATATTACTCATTAAAGATCCAACTACTTTTATCGTACTCCGTGTAACTGATATTTTATTTCGTGTCTTTCTTACTCATTTCATGCCATTATAGTTGCTATTCAAATTGTGTACAAAAAAGGGAATTTAATTCCATTCCAGTGGAAACTGTATTCAGGATTTGTACGACTTTACACAATTTATCTTCTTCATTGGTTTGAACCCGCAAAATACAGGTCCAGAATTAAGCATGGTATCCACTAAAGCACCAAGATAGATGAAAGTAAATTATTCAGATATATATATATATATATATATATATATATATATATATATATATATGGAATGATAAGAAAAATGAATGCCTGGACGGGATTCGAACCCGGATCTCTGAGTCTGTACCTCAGTGTGATATCCATTACACTACCAGGCGAATCCAATTCAAACACTTATTTTTCTTATATATGTATTATACTCTCCATTATTACTAGATGTCGCGAGAACTCGGTCTTCACCGCCATCTAGCAGCTGACTGACTATATCAAGTAAGCAAATTAAAGAGAATATTTTTACCTTATAGCAGTGACGCTTTATAGATGTTATAATTAAATGTTTAACATTGAGCAATGCAAGCTTAATATGGAATGATAAGAAAAATAAATATTCTCTTTAATTTGCTTACTTGATATAGTCAGCTGCTAGATGGCGGTGAAGACCGAGTTCTCGCTACATCTAGTAATAATGGAGAGTATAATACATATATAAGAAAAATAAGTGTTTGAATTGGATTCGTCTGGTAGTGTAATGGATATCACGCTGAGGTACAGACTCAGAGATCCGGGTTCGAATCCCGTCCAGGCATTTATTTTTCTTATCATTCCATATTAAGCTTGCATTTCTCAATGTTAAACATTTAATTATAACATCTATAAAGCGTCACTGCTATAAGGTAAAAATATTCTCTTTAATTTGCTTACTTGATATAGTCAGCTGCTAGATGGCGGTGAGAAGACAGAGTTCTCGCGACATCTAGTAATAATGGAGAGTATAATACATATATAAGAAAAATAAGTGCTTGAATTGGATTCGCCTGGTAGTGTAATGGATATCACACTGAGGTACAGACTCAGAGATCCGGGTTCGAATCCCGTCCAGGCATTTATTTTTCTTATCATTCCATATTAAGCTTGCATTGCTCAATGTTAAACATTTAATTATAACATATATATATATATATATATATATATATATATATATATATATAATTTATTTATTTTGCTTCTCATATTTTAAGTACTGTGTCAAAGTAAAGCCAAGCCATCATAAAGTAATACAAGGATAAGTTTATCATAAGTAATGCCACGAGCGATTTCCAAATTATCAATAAATTCATGACTCACGAAGTGAGGAGTGGATTTATCTAGAGAATTTGGAAATCAAGAGTAGCATTTGTTAGGACTATTTAACGAATAAAATTAAGCTGTTTACTCAGAAATCATTATTTAAATATAGTTATTTAAAAATATTTATATATTTAATGTAAACGGCGATGTTTAAAAACAAATGAGAAACGATTGGTACGCTTCATTTGCTTTTTTTTTTCATCACTGCAACCAGATCATATTATTTATTGCCAAAGGAACGCAATATTGTAAGAATGCACTCTTAGTGCAGAAAAAATGAAACACATCAAACTGTATATTTACTCTATGATGTAAATATGACAATTATATTTTTCTGGAATGTTATTACCTAGGAAAAAATACATTTAATAAAGTGCAAACAGTGGTTTATTTGTTTGGTGGTATAATAAGTTGCTACAAATATGTTTATATTAACTCCCACATGCGCTATGTGTTGACATTCATGCACTATATATACAATCTGGTAGCCGTATTTCTTGGAGGGTCAGTCACTGCAAAATAATTCTATGGCCTATTCAGAATAATAAAAAGGAGGTGCTTTCTTTATTATGAGAAACTTTAGTTGGTAAATTATAGGCGAAACACTACTGTGATTGGTTGTAAGTCAATAATCATTGAAATGTGATTGGTCATTGACTCCCATTTGGGGCATGAGTTAAATAGTCATAAGTAATGCCACGAGTGACTTCCAATTTATCTAGAGAATTTGTAAATCAAGAGTGGCATTTGTTAGGACTATTTAACGAATAAAATTAAGCTGTTTACTCACAAATCATTATTTAACTATAGTTATTTTAAAATGTGTATACGGGCACGCCGTAGCGTAGTGGTTAAGGCACTGAGCTACAAGCCGCGGAGGGTCGAGGGTACAAGTCCCGTTGGGGTCAGGATTTTTAAACTGACCCAAACCCTCTGGCGGCACTATGGCCCCGGGGTCGACTCAGCCTCTAACTGAAATGAGTACCAGACGCTTGTTCTGGGGGTAAAGGCGGCCGTCACGCAGGGCTGACAACCCGGCTGACATAAAGTGTCGATTGTCTAGAAAAAGTGGGAGCCTTAATCTCCTACTACCCCAAGGGTCTCCGGGCCTGTTGTGGGATCACTTTCCTTTTATATATTTAATATAAACGGCGATGTTTGAAAACAAATGTGAAACGATTGGTACGCTTTATTTGCTTCTTTTGTTCTCACTGCAACCAGATCATATTATTTATTGCCAATGGAACGCAATATTGTAATAATGCACTCTGGTGGAGAAAAAATGAAACACGTCAAACTGTGTATTAATTGATTTCTGATGTATGATATAAATATGACAATTATATTTTTCTGGATTATTACCTGGGAAAAAAATAATTTAAGGAAGTGCAAACAATGGTTTATTCTTTTGGTGGTATATTCAGTTGCTACAAATGTTTTATATTAACTCCTGCATGCGATATGTGTTGACATTCATGCGCTATATATACATTTTTGTAGCCGTATCTCTTAGGGAGTCGGTCACTGCAAAATAATGCTACGACCTATTCCGATTGAGGGTCTTTCCACTTTTCAGCGGTTGCCCTTTTACCAGCCGGCTGCTGGCCCTTCACATCCACATGTGTCAATCACAGAGGTAGATGATCAACAGCCAGTGTAGGGGTGACATGTGGTTAGCATGTCGAGTCCCCCAGCCGTTATAGCTGGTTCCTCAACCTGGAGCCGCTACTTATTGTAGCTACCCAATTGCCTCACGATGCTGGATGGGCACCGGTCCCATACTGGCCGAAATACCATGAGAAAATTTCTTCCCCCATGGAGACTCGAACCAGCGCAAGTCCCGTAGCTCTGCGCCAAGGCTTCCTACCTTAACCGCTCGGCTACGGCGCGGGACTTACGACCTATTCAGAATGTTAAAAAGGAGGTGCTTTCTTTATTATGATAAACTTTAGTTGGTAAATTCTAGGCGAAACGTGATTGTGATTGGTTGTAAACCGAAAATCATTGAAATATGATTGGTCATTGACTCCCATTTGGTGCATGAGTCTACTGAAATAATACTTCTTCGCTGTCGTAGTGTAGCCTTGTAGGTACTTTTACGTGTTCCTCTCCACACAGGCCTTACAGTGGTACGATCTATCGGGAGAGGAATTTTAAACTTGGAATCACATACATACTTTTTGATCGGACAAGGAGTGCCTTCTCTGATGAGTGATCAGTTCAATACAAGGCCTCCTCCGAAACAACACAACATTTAAAACGAAACACACCGTTCACCCAAACATTCATACTTACATAGCAAATTTGATAATGGTGATTATGGTGGCAAGATGTTGTTCGGGGATCATTTGCGCCTTAAAGTTTCCTAATATGCCTATTTATTTTGCAGATGAAGATCTATTTATCTTCGGGTTTTTACAGCTGCTCCCGTCTTCCCGTGCCAAACCTCCAAAGCCTACGATCTTGGGCATCTTCAATGCTTAGCCCTCTTGCTTGCATTGCTGTCTTCATGTTTTTCTTCCATGTTTCCTTCCTTGCAGATGAATATCCATCCATAGTAATTCTGCCCGAAGGCAGTCCTTCATTGCAATAATAGCATATTCATGCTATGCATGCAGCTTTACTGGGGAATTGTAGGTGTGGTAGCTTCCTGTTGCTTTCCACACCAGTGGATGATGATGATGCCCATGTGATTTTGAGGACCGTTTGGGCCTTAAAGTTTTCCTGACATTTGTTTTACAGGTGAGGAAAAACTCCGATAAAAACCTCATCCAGAAAAACTGCCCCGACCGGGATCGAACCCGGGTCCGCTGCGTGACAAGGCAGCACGCTACCTCGAGACCACAGCGGTGGACGCAGATTAATATATACCCCGAAAAAATCACCCAGGATACTTGTTCCGACTGGGAGCGAATCCAGGTCCGCTGCACCTCAAGACCATAGCAATGGACCAGATATATTTCTTTAATGAAACCTAATATTTACTATTCAGTTTACAATATTGTATTATTCTGAGAGGGGTGTTTCATATATATCACGTATATAATTCCACTCTGTCTTATAGAAATTTCCTTTTCACAATATTCTGTATCTTGATGTGAGTCTCTGCACTTGGTTTAAAGTGAGTGAGTGAGATAGAGGTGGAAAGAGGATTTATCGAACCGATGCCACGTGATGAGACACGTGCATTTCCCAGGGCTGCAGAATCTGTAACAAATATAGAGGTAGAGAGTTCAGAATTAGAAGTGGGCGATTTAAAGGAAATGAATACGCAAGCAAGTAGTCTACCGACTGTTAATTAATTCCTTTACATAATACATCACTAAGATCTCCGATTTCACTTTATTTTCTCAGAGCCTTTATAATTTTTCTTTTTAATCGTCAAATAAAATATTTGGTATTGGTACTGCGTGGCAACGAGTTATTTAATTTTAATCTTAATTTCGTAATATTATCAACCCTTTGAACCATGAATTAATTTTGTATTCTCTATTAGTCCACAGCTGTGTTCTCGGGATAGCGTCGCTGAGGGCCCGGCTTCGATCCCCGGTCAGGACAAGTTTCCTGGATTAATTCTATAAGCTTCTGCAACTTTCCGAAAATGATTTGCAACGATTTGTAATTACAAAATATAGCTGCCAAATTTACTATTATTCTACCAGTTATATTATATGGATGCGAAACATGGACTCTTACTTTAAGGGAATACAAGTATTTGAGAATAAAGTTCTTAGGAAAATTTTTGAACCAAAGAGAGATGAACAGACAGGTGAATGGAGAAGACTGCATAATAGTGAATGACATGGTCTTTATAGGAAGCCAGATATAATGAGAACAGTTAAGTCTCGTAGACTGCGATGGGCAGGACATGTGGCACGAATGGGGAATAAAAGACGTGCTTGGAAGCTCCTTGTAGGAAAACCAGAGGGAAAACGCCCAGTTGATATACCAAGAATGAGGTGGGAGAATAACATTAACTATGATTTGAGGGAAGTAGATTATACAGGATTGATTGGAAAACATTGGCTCAGGATAGGGATGTATGGAGAGCTTATGTCCGCGCGGCCATGAACCTACGGGTTCGATAGTGCCAGTGAGTTAGTTAGTTAGTTAGCTGCCAAATTTAATGTGGAAATATTAATTAACAAAACTAAAATTATGGCATTTCATGGGAAGGACTCCATACAAAGTAAAATCTGTCTCCAGAATAAAATTTTAGAGAGATCTAATCAATTTAAATATCTTGGATATTATCTCTCTATCTAGGATGAGAAGGATATCCCTGAAAAAAAAATAATAGTTATAATAAAAGTTTGGGAATTATTAATCAAGTTATGAAACCATCCCTTGTACAAAAAAGAAACACCAGATTACGTTTATATAGCACTTTGGCTAGACCAGTGTTGACCTATGGTAGTGAAGCAGGGACACTAGAAAGACAACTTGAAAGCAGAATAACGGCTTGCGAAACGAGATTCATGCGCAGAACAGCGGGTTACACCAGATGGGATCGGGAAAAGGAACACCGATATCTTAAGAGAATTGAAGACTACGCCATTTTTGGAATATATTAAACAGTACCAACTAAATTGGAAACACCATCTTGAAAGAATGAGTTCAAATCGGATCCCCAAAGCTGTTTTAATTTTATACCAAAAGGACGAAGATCTCTGGACCGTCCTATGAAACGCTGGAGAGAAAATGTTGTATAGGATCGTAACAGGCCTTGGCCTAATACTTGGAAGGAAGAAGAAGAACAAGAAGAATTCTATAAAATTCAGGGTAAAATTCCGTTGAGGTGTTAGAGTATATACAATTATAAGATTGTGTGGTTTTTATGCAGTCTATTCAACTGTTAAAATGTTTAAAACATTATAGGTCTTAGGGGACGAACCATATCCTCAGCTGAAGCTTCTACGTTACTTTTCAGCTACTATCCAGGTACTGATTGGTTCGTGATGATGATGTTGTATATAGGGCTGTGCGTATTTGGTGTGTTCTCGTTTAAAATCGAACTGTTGTCGATTTATTTAAAATCTCTAACTCCTCCAGTAAGTTTATCTTAGCTGGGTTCCATTATTTCTGTGATATAGTGAGGGTGCTTACTATATACCTAGCATATGACGTCATTAGTTTACTATATGTTTCGCGTAACTTGATTTGCCTTCTGCTTATTTCTTCTTCTTCTTCTTCTACTACAAGGTTTAGGCTATGCAGCCTGTTCCGGCGAAGTTAAAAGTGGAGTCCATCTTCTACGTGGTCGGCCAACATCTCTTGTTCCTCTGGGATTATACAGGTAGGTTCTTTTTGGTATTCTTTCGTTATTCATTCTCATTAAGTGTTCTGTCCATTTCTTATTATTTTCGCTGATTTTATCTTCAATTTTATATACATTTAATTCTTCTCGTATAGTTTCATTCCTTATTCTATCCGCTCTTGTGCATCCTTTCACATTACGTAAAAACAGCATTTCCGCAGTATGTATCCTGCTTTTATCCCTTGATTTCATTATCCAATTTTCACTTCCATACAACAACAAAGGAACAGCCATTGTTTTATATAATTTAAGTGATCAGTGTTTCCGTCCGGCTTTTTCCTTCGCTTTTTAGTAATAGAAGATTCATCTGGCCGCCTTACAAGGGCTGCGCAGATATAGTTGGGTGGTGGGATTGCCACCTTACAGCCTCCCAACTTGCTTCAGCTTTGTTTTTAGGGTGCCTTCCCTTAGGTAGATTGCCTTCTCTTCGGCTCTGAGCTCTACCTGCCCATTATAGCCGTCCAATCTGGAACAGACGATATGCTGATTTTGGTTCACCCCGGGTATTTCATTTCCCCGGTACTACCTATATTTAGGAGGCATTCCGCTATCCACCACCTGGGGAGGCGCCCGATGGGGGATCAGCAACCCCTCACGGGTTATTTAAAATCCTTAATGTCCTTGGTCTCTCAGCCAGCTGTTGGTCTCACATTTGTGTTAATCACAGAGGTAGACGATCATTCAGCCAGTGTATGAGTGACATGTGGTCCCCCAGCCGTTATAGCTTGTTTTCTCAATCAGGAGCCGCCTAAATTCCTCATGATTCTAGGTGGGTATCGATCCGTACTGGCCAAAATTACAAGAGAAAATTCCATAAGAACATTTCTTCCCCCATGAAGACTCGAACCAGTACAAGTCCGTCGCTCTGCGCCAAGGTATCCACTCGGCTACAAATATTCTCTACATCTGATATTAAAACTACTGCTGGTTCTTCTTATGTAACATTTGTTACAGTACGCCTTTGTTATTGAAATTATTTTTTTTCCCTCTATTTTATTATTTATGTTTAGTTTGTTTCAAATTTTATATGTGATTTTTATGTTTTATCAAATCTTTTAAGCGTGTTGGCTAATTTTGTTCTTTTTATGCTTGTATATGTGTTGTCCATTTGTTTTTGTTATCAGATTATTTTCGAGTTAGGCTATGTTGTGTATATAGTTTTCTTTTTTTTTATTATAATTTTATTTATGTCTTCATTGCAGCCGTTACTTTTTGCAATGCACTTAATGTGATTTGACTCTTTGATTTATTTTTTTGAATATAATGGTACTTTTAATTTCCCATTAACTAAGCTAATGAAAGTGTTGATTTTTTGTTGGTAAGGATGTCTGGAGTTATTATTTATGTCAAGTGCATTGCTTGTGGGCTTTCTGTAAATGCTTATTTCTAGTTTTTTTATATCTAGTCTTATTTGTGATTGTTAAGTCAAGGTGGTTGATGATGTTACTTATTTATATTTCTTCAGTGAAATGTATGTGTTCGTGCATGTTACCTTAATTCGTGAGCGATTTCTTCTTCTTTTCTGTTTTCATTTTCATATACAGAATTACTAAAATGTCATGGACTTATCTTGTTATTAATTTTATTGTTAAAGTAAAGTGATCCCACAACAGACCCGGAAGCCCTTGGATAGTAGGAGGTTAAGGCTCCCACTTTTTCTAGACAATTGGCACTTTATGTCAGCTGGGTTGTCAGCCCTGCGTGACGGCCGCCTTTACCCCCAGAACAAGCGTCTGGTACTCATTTTCGTTAGAGGCTGAGTCGACCCCAGGGCCATAGTGCCGCCAGAGGTTTTGGGTCAGTTTAAAAATCCTGACCCCAACGGGACTTGAACCCTCGACCCTCCGGCTTGTAGCTCAGTGCCTTAACCACTACGCTACGGCGTGCCCCAATTTTATTGTTATGATTATATTTTTATAATTTACTTCGAAAGGCGTTATAGCTTACTATTTGGCTAGTTAGCCGAGGCTATTCTTTTATATGATCGTTATTTACTCCTAAAGGTTTGTAGTTAATGGTTTATAATGAATTATAGCCATGTGTAGGGGGTAGTATCTGGGCTCCTATGGGGTTCGTTGATTCATGTAGGAATATACAGGGTTGAGAGGTTAAGCTGGATGACTAAAATATTACACGAATCATTATGGGATAAAACGTACCCTACATCAGTAAATTGTCTCAGACATCAATTAAATAAATGTTTGCGCGATAGTGCGTCTTGTCGTACTTACAGCAATGGCGACCATTATTGAAAGTTCAACTTCCTACATTTCGGGGTTGCCAACCTAGCTAACTATACTGTAATATTACATTTACACCCACGTGCGGGAAGTAAAACCACTGTGTTCTATGTATAAAAAAAGTAAAGTGATCCCACAACAGGCCCGGAGGCCCTTGGGGTAGTAGGAGGTTAAGGCTCCCACTTTTTCTAGACAATCGGCACTTTATGTCAGCCGGGTTGTCAGCCCTGCGTGACGGCCGCCTTTACCAGAACAAGCGTCTGGTACTCATTTCCGTTAGAGGCTGAGTCGACCTCAAGGCCATAGTGCCGCCAGAAGGTTTGGGTCAGTTTAAAAATCCTGACCCCCAACGGGACTTGAACCCTCGACCCTCCGGCTTGTAGCTCAGTGCCTTAACCACTACGCTACGGCGTGCCACTACGTACAATATATATACAGAAAATATCGAAAAGGCAGTGTTAATATACATTATACAAAACAAATCACTGCATTTTAAATGAACTGAAATTTATTTGAAACAATATAAAACAATAAATACGTACTAACCGCCATGTTATCACTAAATGGTCTCAAGACCTCCTTTTGACTCAAATAATAAACATTGCCCACACTGTTAACGTTACTCAATTGTTTATAATGAACGCAAATATTTCCAACAAATATGTTATTATTTTACTATTATGTATTACTTTGAAAGCACCATCGCACAAAAAATAGTGTACAACGCACGTTTATGAAGTATTTTACAGAATCTCGGAAATTAAAAACCTCGCTATTGCTCGGTTTTAAAACATTTTTCTTGGATTCTGTAAAAATCACTCCCCAACCTCGCATCGTAATATGCTATATATTTATTTATTTATTTATTTATTTATTTATATAGTAATATAGAATGTATTCCAACTTAAAATTCAATCAGTATTAACGTAGTTTTCAAGAAAGATAGAGAACCTTAAATAAAATACCTAAATTCATAATTTAAAATTATGCTAATAAATTTTATACATATTGTTTTTATACTTTAGAAGATTTTGAAAAATATAAGACCAGGACGTCCACTCAAAAGACTTCTGGATGGTGTTTCTCTTGAGGCCGAAACAGGTCAACAAATGGCCTAAATTCGTGAATGTACTATGATGATGATGATGATTTTTTAATGTAATAATATAACTTTTATTATCTATGGCGGTTTCTCCCTCATTCTTGAACCCATGCTTGGGGCTGCCACAGCTGATTGCAAGACCATTGCATTGTCATTTCTGCCTGTCTCTATGTATAGAACTAGAAAATTTCACCTGATATAAGGAATAAACTAGACCTTGTGTCAGCTTACAATAACATGTTTTTGAATGTACACTCGTATAAAAGATGATATTCATGAAATATATTAATTTTCAATTATATTATCAAATCATTGATTAAACTTTCTCATTATTATTTAAGTAAATGTGTATTTATCCTGTGTTATTTGTAATTTTATTGCTTTTGGTTTAAATGTTAAAACGCGTTTTATAACATTTATATTGAATTTACTTATTACTTTCATTAAATGCTTGTCTTCTAAATTTCGCAAGAGATTTTCTGCTAGAATTCTTGATGTAGGACTTGCCATTAGGATACTCTCTTCTTGGGCGAAAAGTTCTTTATTAAATTTGAAAATAGTTTTGTTGTGTCAGTGGTTGATATTATTTATTTAGATGATTTATATAAATCTCTTCATGAAAACAACCTCAATAGCTTCATTCTTTCGGAATCTGTTAAAACGGAAGACAAAGTAGGCTATCAGAAACAGCAATAGAATTATTGCAATTCTGGCTTGCAGGGTGATATTTTTCTGAGTCATTTATGACATTGGGAGACTTTGGAACCCACCAAACAACTACCAATCTCAGGACCCAGGATCTCAACCCATAGATTAAGAAAAGCTGATCTATAGGCTATATATAATACGTTTGACATCTTGCCTTGTCCATTTTAAGTTTCTATAACCAATCTCCATTCCTCTCTATTCTTCGACGCCCCTTCCTCCAAGTCTCTTTCTTTCATTGTTCTGACTACGCCTTATATCCATGTTAGTTTTTAATATTCCTGTCGGATTCCATTCATAAATCTTCTTAGATATTATATTTTCATAATAGTTTTCATATGTTGAGCTAACTTAATAGTGGTTTTTAATAGTTTAAGCTAAGGATTGTTGCACTTTCATTTTTTGTTGCTGTTTCTAATTTTATCTCTCCTTAAAAGCTTTTCATTTGTCACTAGAAGTCCATTTCTGTCGACTATACTTTGTTTATGATTCTTGTTTTCAAATACCATGTCTCTGAACCACATATATAGGCCTACATGGCACCGTAGGGAGGGGTTCAGTTCAAGACACTTAAACGCCTTAGAAAACGGATTTGTTTTTGTAACGTATCACAGGATAAGATTTACTATTGTGCCAAATTAAAAAGAAAATGAAAACCTTGCTTTTCGGGTTCAGCAGTCCGTGCAATCTGATTTCTATTAGAAATTATCTAATACAAATTGAAAAGAACATATTTGTACTAGCTTTGTAATAGTAACATTTCTAAATGTAAGACTCTATTTCCATCTTATCATTCATATTCAAGTTTGAATTATGTTATAACACCCTCAAGGGTCCTCATCTAGGGGATATGTGGATGGTGACCACAAGGTGCCCAAGCTGTGCAAAACATTTCTTCCACTTACTTGTGTTTTGCACTCTTTTAACTTTACTATCTAACCTCTCTTGGTTAACTCTTGTTTTTTCGACCCCGACGCTATTAGGGCATCCGAGGGCTAGGGAGTCTTTCCTTTCTTCCATTTCTTCTTTCCTTTATTTTCTTTTCTTCTCCAGAAAAGCCTGACCAGAGGCTATAAGATGGCAGCCCCATCACTGGTCTTGCCTTCCTTTGGCCAGCAACCAATCGAAGGGACTATTATTATGCTTTCAAATCTTATACGAGAATTTCCCGGAAGGCCGTCCTATGAAACGCTGGAGGGAAAATTTTCTATAGGATCGTAACAGGCCTTGGCCTAATACTTGGAAGGAAGAAGAAGAAGAATAATATATAACAAATTACATGATAGAAACAATAATAATGTTGTCTTGTTGGGGTTGTAAACGTTAATTACTCATTCATGTGATTTGTAAAGGATGTAACGGTTAGATAAAACGCCTAAAACTATTTTCGCCCCCTTTTAGAAAATCTGTGGGTATCCATATAGGAGGGAACTCCAAAAGATTGGGATAGATTAGGTATGGGAAAAAAGGGGCCGAAAATCACAAAATGTGTGGGGGGAAAAATAAGGAGGAGGTATTTGGATATCAAACCAACAAGGAATCTTGCATGCAGAGCTTGTTGAGAAAAGAGTGGGGCGCGCCATCTTGTTGAAATAATAACATTAGCGTTATTTTCTTCTTCAACTTGGCCTACTTGCGGGAAAACGTATTGTTCTATCACGTCTAAGTAAACATCTCCTGTGATAGTCTGCTCAATAAAAAGAAAGGGCCAATGACCTGATCGTGCATTAAAAAACATTGAGGTAAAAAACATTATGTGCAGTGAACCGATTAGAGATCTGCAACATTTAAGGCAAAGGATCACCGATGCTGTTGCAACAGTCATGCCTGCGACGTTCCAGAGCTGTTGAGCCGAAATCGACTATTACCTGGATGTTTGCAGAGTAACCAACGGAGCGCACATAGAAACATTCTAAGATAAGAAAAAACAACTTTTTGAGTTGGTGAATTTAACAAAAAATACTCGTTTTAATACCGCTGTGGTCTCGGGGTAGCGTGCTGCCTTGTCACGCTGCGGGCCCGGGTTCGATCCCCGGTCGGGACAGTTTTTCTGGGTGAGGTTTTTATCGGGGTTTTTCCTCACCTGTAAGACAAATGTCAGGAAAACTTTAAGGCCCAAACGGTCCCCGAAATCATATGGCTATCGCAATCATCATCATTCATATTCATCTTAGATTAAGCTTAGGATTAGGGACTCTCCTGGCGCACCATTATCATCATCATTCATCACCCATCATATCATCGAGACAACGTAACCCCGCCTTACAGTCGCCCCAACCTCAGAAGTGGGTTACAAGTACGCCATGCTAGGAGAGAAACCAGGAATATCGAAAGACAAACCTGGGGCATTTGAAAAAAAAATATATCTCAAATAGTTCTTGAGCTATGATTGTTTGAAATTGCTGCAACCTTTTTCGATGACCTTGTGTGTGTGTGTGTGTATTATATATATATGTATATATGTATATATATATATATATATGTATATATGTTTATATATATGTGTATATATGTATATATATATGTGTATATATGTTTATATATGTGTGTATATATAATATGTATATATGTTTATATATATGTGTATATATAATATGCATATATGTGTATATATATGTGTATATATAATATGTATATGTATATATGTATATGGGTATATATATATATGTATATGTATATATATGTATATATGTGTATATATATGTATATATATGTATATATGTATATATGTGTATATATATGTGTATATATATGTATATATGTGTATATATATGTATATATATGTGTATATATGTGTATATATATGTGTATTTTTTTTTCTTTATTAATTCCTCAGCATGCCCCATTACAGAATAATATTACATGCTTTGTTTTAATATAATACATCAATGACTTATATTATGCTATTACATAACAGTATATACATATTTACATATACATTTTACTATGTCTTACCTATATACTATTGTCTATACTATCCTCTATATTTATAATATTTACAATTTTACTTAGTGTACGTAATTCTAAATCTAATCATCTCATTTTTATATACTATGTTACATATTTACATTAACAATTTTTGTAATTTTATTGCCTGAATAAACTTCCTAAGTTCTGGTAAATGCTTAGTTACTAGTTGTTGATTTGTGGCTGGCCAGGTGTTTCCACTTCTTTGTATAGCATTTATCAATTCCATTCTGTGTTGTTTTACATCTTGGCAGTCATATATTAAGTGGTTTACGGTTTGGTCTGCTCTATTACATGTGCATGTAGGATTGTCTATTATGTGAAATCTGTGAAGGTAGGATCTTGTTTTGCCATGTCCTGTTACTATTGCAGTGAATTCTGGAGTGATTGGTAGTTGTTGTTTTAATCTGTCTTGTATTGATGGGAAAAAGGCTTTAGTTATATTTCCTTTGTTCGTATTGTCCCATCTTCTCTGCCATTCTTGTAAAGCTGATTGTTTTAGCTCCGTTTTGATGTTTGATTTTGGGGTGATGCTACATATTAATTCTGTTTGTTCGTCTGCCGATGCTTGTTTTGCTAGTTGGTCCGCCATCTCGTTCCCTGCTATTCCTATGTGGGCTTTAACCCAGCCAAAATGAATAATCCAATGTTTGTTTTCCAGTTCTCTTACTGCATCTGTAATCATTTCAATTATGGAGTTGTGCTTGGTGTTGTTTTTTAGCAAGGATAGAGTCACTCTGCTATCTGTGTACACGACAGCTGTTCTTTCATCTTCTTTCGTTGTTTCTATATTTAGTAGCTCCTGCAGACCCTTCAAGATTGCGAATTTTTCAGCCTGGTTGTTTGAACATGCTCCTCCTAACCTGTATTTAACCTGCTGAATAAGCATTCCATTGTGGAATATGACTGCCGCCGCTCCGACCTTGTTGTCTGTCTTACTGCCGTCTGTGTACACCACATGAGAGTACTCTCTATCCTCCTCCATATCTTCAACGTGTACCATCTCAGCTGGGTGAGTCCAGTTCTTCGGTTCTAATGGAGCATCATACTCTCTTCCTCCATGAATTGCTTCATACAGTTTAGCTTTCTCATCGATAGTTATGTCTATTGGCTGGATCCCGGCTATAATACAAGAAGCATCATAAGAAATTGTCCTGTATGCCTTTGTGATTTTAATGTTTATCAATCTTTGAATTCTCTGTAGTTTGATTCGATTCCTGTTGTTTTCTATTGCCTTCCCCCATACTGGTGCTCCATAAGTTAGAATTGGTTCTATTGCTCCTGTGTAAATAGTGTGCAGTGCCTTATGGCCTAATCCCCAATTGAGCTTTGCTGATTTTGATAGGGCATGTATGAGACTCATTGTTTTGTTGTATATGTGGTCAATATGTTTGTCGAACTTCAGTTTTTTATCTATGTAGATTCCAAGGTATTTCAACTCCTCTACTTGTTCCAAAAGTTTGTTGTTTAGGTAAATTTCGATCTTCTCATTCCGCACATTTCTCTTGTTGGTAACGAGCAACACCTTGGATTTAGATTCATTAAATTGGATTTTGTTTTGCTTTGCCCAGTTTTCGATTACTTTTATGGCTTGGTTTGTGTAGTTTTCAGTCTCTGTTGTACTTTTCCCTTTTGTCATAATCAGCAAGTCGTCTGCAAACGCAATAATTTCTGTTCGCTGAGAGAATTCTAGATTGAGTAATGAGTTATACAAAACATTCCAGTAGCCGGGACCACAGCATGATCCTTGAGGACAACCCTTCTTCACTGCTTTTTCTACTCTATATTCATTTGAACACAAGCTCGCTGATCTGTCTTCAAAGTAATGTTTGTTAATTGGAATAAATTTTTGGGGCACTCCATTTGGCGTAGGTTGCCCATGATACTAGGCCACCAAGCGGCATCGAATGCTCCTTTCACGTCTAGGCTTGTTAATGAGACAAATCTGTATAGCTGGAGGTTTTGATCCACGAAGTGTTTCATTGCCATAACAGCATCTATTGTAGATTTCTGCGGCATAAATCCATACTGACGTGAATTGAAGAGGTTTTTTGAGTGCACATGATGTAGTATTCTGTTAATCATTAACTTCTCTAAGACTTTTCCACTTACATTTAATAGGCTAATCGGTCGAAATTTTGTTACTTTTTCACTTTTTTCTTGGCCTGATTTTATTATCGGAATTACTATTGATCGTTTCCATACTTTTGGGAAGACGCCCTTTCTTAGGCATGCATTATATACAGCAGTGAAGAACAGTGGTAGTAGCTTGAATGCTCTAAGCAATATGTCGCTTGTAAGGCCATCTTCTCCCGGTGCCTTCTTGGAGTCGAAGCTTTCTAAAACATGTAGTATCTCCTTTTGTGTGAATTCTGCATCGTCCGGTGTATTAATAGGTTCTAATGCCTGTCTCCTAAGTAACTGATGGTGCTCGCTATCATCCTGGTCGTTATCGTCTGGAACAAACTGGTCAATCATATGATCTAATGTGCTGGCTAAATCGATGGTATATGTGCCGTCTTCCTTCTGAAGAGTTGTGAACGAGTTTTGGCCTCTAAGTTTACCTGCTGCCAGTTTGTAGACAGCATTCCAAGGATTGGATCCGTCAGTAATACTGCAAAATTCCTTCCAAGAATTTATTTTAGCCGTTCTTATTGTTGCTTGGTATTGTCTATTGCCTTCGAGATACTGGATCTTTCTCTGTTGTCTTAATTCTTCATTGTTTACAGTTCGCTGATATCGGCGCCTAAGAGCATTCACCCTCTTCCGTAATATTGACAGTTGTGTATTCCACCATGGAACAGATTTGCCTCTAATTCCTTGCCTCTTCCCATTACTTCGCCTGAATGTGCGATTACAGGCCTCCATCAGACAATAATATCCTTTTTCTATTAGGGTTTCAGGGTTCGATTCACTGTTAATTCTGCAGCTAAGCTCAGCATCCAGATCATCTCTATTGTTGCACATAAATTCTGAATTGATGTTTGCTGCCAGAAGATTTTCGAATTTTTCATAATCAGCATTTTTCGTTATATATCTAAATATTTTAAAAGTGCTTTCAGTGGTTGGAATCACACCGCCTATCGTGAAAGTTATGATTTTATGATCGGCGCAGCTTTCTTCAGTGCCAATTTCCCAGTCATTTACATATTTGAGTAGTTTGCCGTTACTGATTGTTAGGTCAATCCAACTTCGTCCTCGAGCATTCTCGAATGTCGGAACTCCTGTATCTTCATTCACAATATGTAAAGATTTCACTGTGAGGTAGTCTTGTAAAGTAATTCCTCTTTGGTTGTTAACAGCATCGAACCATAATTTACTTCGGGCGTTTGTATCCGCCAGAATTATTATACCGTTGCCTTTGATATGGTCTAGAATATTTTCCACCTTTCTTATGTCTTCTTCTATGTCTTTCTCCATGTCAAAGTACATGCTAGCGGCATAGAATTTTACGCCTTGATGATTCACCTCGATTAAGACACAATCTCCATCCGAAAATTGGTTAATTGTTATAACATCAATATCCTTATTGTTAATTATTACAGCTGCCCTTTTTCTTCTGGTACCGCCCGTGAAGGACTTGAACGATGAAGGTATTCCTGCAAGATTATTATTGATTGTATAGGGCTCTTGGATAAAAGCTATGTCGGATTTCTGTTCCTCGATCAGCTGCACGAGATTGCTGGTAGCTGTTCTCGAATGTTGTAGATTGACTTGTATGCATTTTAATGTGTGTAAATCCATATTAGTAATCTGTGTTCTGTTGGTACCGTCGTACAGCTGTTATGTAGCACAGGCAGTTCGCATCTAGTGCTGAGTGGTTAACATTAATTGTGTCATCTTTGTTATACTTCTTATAATTTAGGCAATTTATACATTTATACTCTTCTTTAGATGATTTGCAATCTTTTAGAAGATGGTCTTGGGTGCATTTTGGGCATGTTTGTAATCCCCTACAATCTTGGGCACGGTGGTTGTACTTACAACATTTAAAACATCGGCCCACTTTGATGTAATCGTCCCACCCGCACATGTTCCATCCAATCTTCAATTTTCTGTCTAAAATCTGTTTCCTTGCACCAGAACTGACTTCAAGAATCAAATTTTTATTTTTCCTCCTGTCTTCGAAAACAAATTTAGGTTGCATATCCATTTCATATTGTTTCATTTCCGGATTTTGCGTTGTAATAGCTTCAACGATATTTTCCTTTGTAATTTCTTCCGGAATGATTGAATATGATAATTCTAGGATTTCTCAATCTTGTGGTATTAGCTTCAATTTCCGCTCCACATTTCTCGTTAATATTCCTACAGATAATTTCAACTTCTTCTTTATTATTCGACTCTATCATTAGTTGACCATTTTTTAAGCCTTTAAATGAGTTTATTCCGACTTTCATCTCAACTGGATTCAATTTTGTTTTAATTAGTGTCTTTATGTACTCGATGCTTTGATTGGATTTGGATTTCACCATTAATTTAAAATTTTTCTGCTGCTGCATATCGATCGAGGCACCGGTGCCGGCTGCGTGAGAGTAGTTCATCTTCTGAAACGCAGGGGCACCATCGTGCAGTGGCTCCCTCGCATTGCTCATCGGCGTTCTCCACTGGCCGCTCACAGATGGCGCGGCGAGTATCTTCTGCGTAGCAAACCTGTTCCCCTTCAAGTTTAACTGTTGTTCGGCATTCTTCAACTCGTCCTTCAACTTGGTAATTTCCATGTCCTTTCTTGTTAACTCACTATTAAACACTGAAATTGCTTTTCTCAACATACTTACGGACTTGACAATATCCTGCTTCAAATCAAGACGCAGATTCTTGCTTTCATCCGTCACATTCATCAACATTGTAAGAGCACTTTCAACACACTGGTCAACCTCTTCCGCCATGTTTTCTCGTTATATATGTATGTATGTATGTATGTATGTATGTATGTATGTATGTATGTATGTATGTATGTATGTATGTATGTATGTATGTATGTATGTATGTATGTATGTATGTATGTATGTATGTTATGTGTATGTATGTATGTATGTATGTATGTATGTATGTATGTATGTGTATGTATGGTATGTATGTATGTATGTATGTATGTATGTATGTATATATATGTATATATATATGTATATATATATATGTATATATATGTATATATATATGTATATATATATGTTGCAGATTATCGTGGATATAAGTATGAATAAGAAAGATTTCTTGGGTTTTTCGCGTCTTGGATTCAAGTTCGGCCCCTTAATAATGGCAAGTGTGGTCATGCCGAAACTTCGGAGTAAGTGGCCAGGGGCCGAACTTGAATCCAAGATGCGGAAACCCCAAGAAAACTTTCATATATATATATATATATATATCCATTCATAGTAATTCTGCCCGAAGGCAGGTCCTTCACTGCAATCATAGCATTTTCATGTTATGCCTGCAGCTTTACTAGGGAATTGTAGATGTGGTAGCTTCTCGTTGCTTTCCACACCGGTGAAGGATGATGATGATGATGGTAATGATGGCCATATGATTTGCATATATATATATATATATATATATATATATATATATATAATCTAGGATTTAAAGAGAGATCAGGGCTTGCTTGGTTTAGGTTGGGTCCATGAAAATTTAAAAAATTGACCGACGATCACGATATGCTTATATTGTCTATTGTGTGGGAGCTGTGAAGACGAATTACATATATTAGGAAAATGTAACAATTTAGAATATTGAAGGAGTCAGTTGTTATTGAAAAAGTTTCTAAATTTAAATCATGAAAGATTGGCATCGTACGAGTTAATTGTAAATCCAGAAAATTGAATAAACGTGCGTATAGTTCTGGACAAAACGAGGAAAATATGAACAACACTCATTTGTGAATAAATAAATGTGTAAACAAAGTGTAATATTATTAATACTTTACGTAACCTAATTAACGAACAATGTAATTGTAATGGTATCTATCGTGCTTTTCTATCTCTTTTATATTATTACCAGACATTATTTTATTGATACGGACTGTCAAAAGCACGTACGGCTTGCTGCCCGTGCAACCCATATTTGTAAATAACATTATACATATCTTATTTTTACTCTACTAAAGTCTTACTACATACGAGTATATCGTAAATATCTAGAAAAAACGGCTGACTACATACTATACATGCGGTTTTACATATGAAAGGTACAATCCCGTTAGTAAATCAAGGATATGATATTTACAAGATGTATCGAGTAAAGTTCACTTCATATAGAAATTATCTTCAATTGAGACTAATACTGAGTTCCACTCGATTGATCCCATCCAATAGAACAAAATTGCTGAAATTGTTCTTGATTTTCTTTTCTTATTTTCAACGGTTGATTCAAAGAGCGAGGGCGAATATCTGACAGCAATTGTTTCGCTTGGAATTTCGCCAAAAATCAGAAAAATGTTATCAGTTCACCCATCAATACATAACTTTTTTGTTATTATTACAACCCCAACATGGCGAACACAAGAAATGTGTAAAGTTTCAGATGTATAGTCATTATTTTCTCTATGTGGCAAATATCCAATCCGACATGCAAGCTTATAACATTTTGTTTTTAGTGATGATTTTAGTGTCCATTTGCATTGAAGTTTTTTTTATTGAAAAGAAGATATTTGATTTATGAAGCTCCGGATCGTATCTTAATGCGTCATTTCTTATGACACACATAAAATGTTTTATATAGTACGATAGGAATATTTCAGAATTTATCGTGTATTTTATATACTACCATATATAAAAAACACTTCTCTGCTGTTCATTTATGCCACGGTTTATGTATGGCGTCTGTAGGACTCGAGTTTTTATGTCTCTATGTAATTAAAGAGAGAAATATTTGCCGAAAGTGGAACCCGAAGCATGATAAATGAAGCGAGTTGGCTGCAGATAGAAAGATACATTTGCTTTGTCATAGACATTATACGTAAACATCATACAATCCACACATAGACATTATACAATATAAACATAGACATTATACAATGTATACATAGACATTATACAATGTATACATAGACATTATACAATGTATACATAGACATTATACAATGTGTACATTAAACACTGTGTGCATAGACATTATACATATACAATGAAAACGTAGACATTATAAAATGTATAAAAAGACATCATACAATCCACACATAGACATGTATACATAGACACCATACAATCCACACATAGACATGTATATATAGACACCATACAATCCACACATAGACATTATACAATATAAACATAGACATTATACAATGTATACATAGACATTAAACAATGTGTACATTAAACAATGTGTACATTAAACAATGTGTACATAGACATTATACATATACAATGAAAATGTAGACATTATACAATGTATAAAAAGACATCATACAATCCACACATAGACATGTATACATAGACACCATACAATCCACACATAGACATGTATACATAGACACCATTCAATCTACACATAGACATTATACATATACAATGAAAACGTAGACATTATACAATGTATAAAAAGACATCATACAATCCACACATAGACATGTATACATAGACACCATACAATCCACACATAGACATGTATACATAGATACCATTCAATCTACACATAGACATTATACTATATATACATAGACATTATACAATGTATAGGCTTACATAGACATCATACAATGTAAAATTGACACCATATAATGTAAACATAGACATTATCATGCAATTTAAACATAACCATGAACCTACGGGTTCAATAGTGCTAATGAGTTAGATACAATAATAATAATAATAATAATAATAATAATAATAATAATAATAATAATAATAATAATAATAATAATAATAATAATAATAATAATAATAATAATAATAATAATAATGGTGAACAATTTTGATTATTTAGGATGCAACGTATCATACTGCCAGAAAGAAGATATTAATATTAAATTAAATAGATTTTACAGAATGTGTGGCACTATAAGACGGACACTGAAAAATAAAACTTTGAGAAGCACACAACTAAAATTTTACAAAATTATGGCAGTGCCTGTCTTAACATATACAAGTGAAAATTGGACTCTTAACCTTTCAGACAGAAGGAAAATAGAAACTGCAGAAATGAAGTTCCTATGTTCAGTAGCAGGTGTGACAATTTTGGACAAGAAAAGAAGTGAGGATATTAGGAAGGACTTAAATATTTTCAATTTAACAAATAGAATTGACAACATGAGAAACAACTGGTATGAACATGTCAAGAGAATGCCTATAGATAGAATCCCTCAGCTGTTACTAAAGTACAAACCAATAGGACATAGAAATGTTGGACGCCCATTTACTAGATGGGAGGATTCATTAAATCCCACTTGATGTGAAAACAGGTCAAAAGGCCTAATTTCATGAAGCAGAATAATAATGATAATGATAATAATAATAATAATAATACATAGATAGATAGATAGATCATTGGTTGATTAATGTCTCTGATATCGTCAGATTCCTAATAGCCAATGCTGTCGGTCCATCCAAACTCTTGCTTGTAGATGTTTCTCCTTCATGTATAAATATATTCCCTGACTCCACGAAGTTTTAGGTCTTCCTCTGCCTCGTCTTCGCTCATATTTCCATTCCAAAACACATTTTGGTAGCCGATCCTCTTCAATTCGCTGGACATGTCCGTACCATCTCAATGGTTGAGTTTTAATATAATCTACCTACTATAACTCATATTTTTAACTCCTCACTACAAACTTCTACATATCCCTCATTGTGGAAACAAGCCCTCGTACGTCCACTGCCTAAAGTTAAAACGCCCTCAACCCCGAACGACTTTCGACCCATTAGCATTTTACCTACTCTTTCAAAAGCTCTGGAACGATTAGTCCATAAACAACTGACTGAATACCTAAATGATTACAACCTTCTAGATCAATTTCAGTCAGGCTTCAGGACAGGACACAATACAAATACTGCTCTACTAAATATTTGCGAAGACGTACGCGAAGCTGCTGATAATCGAAAACTTACCATTCTTACATTACTGGACTTTAGTAAAGCATTCGACACGGTAGACTTGGACTTATTGTTGCATAAACTTAAAAACCTCTTACTCTCTGATAGTGCCACGAAATGGTTCAATTCCTACCTTCATGAGCGCCAGCAATCTGTTATAGGAAATCATACATTATGTTCTTCTTGGTCCTTCCGTAAAGTTGGGGTTCCACAGGGTTCGGTACTTGGACCTTTGCTTTTTTCAATCTACATAAATGACATATCTAACTCCCTAAAGCATTGCAAACATAATTTATTTGCAGACGACATGCAAATCTACATCCACACAGACAAATATTCACTAAATGACGCTGTTGCCAAAATTAACGAGGATCTTGACTCACTAATGACTTGGACAGTTAAATATGGACTGCAATTAAATCCTAAAAAGTCACAATCAATCATTATGGGTCATCAGAGACTATTATCTACAATTAACCTAAACACAGTTTCGCATGTGTCACTAAACGGAGTTCAAATCCCTTATAGTGAGACAGTAAAAATTCTAGGAGTATTTATTGACAAAAACTTAAATTGGAATACACAAATAAACCATACATGCAAAACAGTCTTCTCAATAATACATTCATTAAATCGTGTACGAAATGTTTGCCATTCGCCCTTAGGAAAATGTTAGTAGAAACACTTGCAATGCCCCATTTGATTATTGTGACACTCTTTTTACAGATTTAAATATTATTTCCACTCAAAGACTTCAACGTGTTCATAATTCTTGCGCACGTTTTATTTGTGGTATTCGCAAATTTTGACCACGTTACACCGTCCCTGGAACAATTATCGTGGTTTCGTCTAAGAGATCGTAGAATTGTCCATTCCCTATCCCTTCTCTATAAAATACTTCACACATCATCGCCTAATTATTTATCACGCCGCTTCATCAGACTATCCGACACACATAATCTTGACACACGATCCCATCAGCACATTGTCCTTTATATCCCGCCTCATCACACTGTATATTATTCATTATCTTTTACGGTGTCACTTACCAAAACATGGAATTCCCTTCCACCCTATGTCAGAGACTGTCAAACTATAACATCCTTCAAAAACAAACTAAAGAATTATTTAATAACAAACTAACTTATACACCTCACTGATAGTATTCTTTTAGCAATATTAATATATTGAATTATTTATGTAAATAATATTAAGAATAACAATATTTTTATTTGTTTTGTTTTAAATATTGTATAATCGTAAAATTAGTTTTCTATATCTCATTATTTTCCTGTTTTTTATATACACTAGACAGGGACAATTTAACATGTCTTGCTTGTATACATTTTATTATTAGTTTTAGTCTTAATTTTAACTAATATTAACTGGTTGTATTATAGACCGTAATATGTATATTAGATATTATCTTTTGATCAAATTTTTACTTAGTGTTTAATATTAGAGTTAATTAAGATTGTTATATTCTTATGTAATATATGTTTGTCCTGGTGAGTGGAAGAGAAGGCCACATGGCCTTAACTCCACCAGGCTAAATAAATCTTAAATCTTAAATCTTAAATCTTAAAATAGTATCTTCAACCTTCATTTTCTCCCTTATAACTGAGTTTCTAATTTTTTCTCTTTTTGCTGCCCTTCGTATAATATCCAATATGCTTTTTATAGGAATAAATGGAATTAGTGAGGATGAAAATTATTTAATAAAGTAATAATAATAATAATAATAATACTAATAATAATAATAATAATCTTCTTCTTCTTCCGAATGCAGTATTGGGTGGTGATGCCCGTTCTGCGACTACAAAAACTGATCTTTCCATCGGTTGAAGGGTCTTCCGAGGTCTCTTGTGCCTTTATGATTGAGGTGGTAAATCATCTTTGGTAAACGGGAATTTGACATTCTCTGGACGTATTGGAACCATTTAATCTGATAATTTTGTATATGTTCAACCATTTCCCTACTATTCCACTGCATCCTTATCTCATCACTTTTCATTCTATCCCTTAATGTTACTCCAGTTAGTGATCGGAGGAATCTCATTTGTGAACTATTAATGCGGGATTTATCTTTTGCTCGAAGTGTCCAGCATTCACTTCCGTATAGTAGAGCAGGTTTGGCTATGGCATATGAAATCTCAATTGGATTTCTTTCCTCATTTGTTTTCCAAAATTTCTCCTAATTATACCATTTAATCTGTTATATTTTCTAAATTTGTTTCCACATCTTTTTGATTATGAAACTGTGATATATATTATTACTAAATAATTAAAGTGTGTTACTTGTTCTATTGGTTTATTATTATTATTATATTTTTACTCTCGAAAGTCCCTTTCCAGTGATTGCCATGGATTTGGTTTTATTTTCAGATATTTTCATGTTGTATTTTTCCAGGGTATTCTGCAATTTAAACACTGATATCTGCAAATCATCTTCATTCTCCTCTAGAAGTACTTGATCATCTGCGAAGATTATTGTTTGTATTTTATTTCCTCTACATATTTTTACTCCTGGGGGTTTAGTTTTTTCTACTCCTGGACAATTTTATTTAGATATAGAATAAACAGTAATGGAGATAGTCCACATCCCAGTCTTAAACCTTGGTTAATTTCAAATTTATCTGTTATTTTCCCATGATCTAACTTTACTTTTATAAATGTGGTTTCATATAAACGTTTTATAGCATTTATTAGATTATTGGGGACTTGGTAGCTTTCCAATATTTTCCACATTATGTCCCGTTTGACTCTATCATAGGCCTTTTCAAAATCTAAAAATAATATATATAGGGGGATATTAAATTCTTTCCACTTCTCAATTAGTTGTTTTATAACAAATGTAGCGTCGATACACGATCGGCCTTTTCGGAATCCACATTGTTCCTCTCCAATTTTATCTTCTGTAATTTTCTGAAGTTTTCGTTTTAAAATGGATGTATATATTTTAGATGCTGTTGTCAACAATGATATACCTCTATAATTTGAACAGTTACTTTTTTCTCCTTTCTTATGGATGGGTATTACTAATGATGTTTTCCAGTCCTGAGGTATTATTCCATGTGCCCATATATCATTAAAATTTTGTACCAATCTAATATAGAGTGGTTTCCCACCATATTTCCAAAGCTCCATTGGTATACCATCTACTCCACTAGCTTTTCTATTTTTCATTTTCTTGATAGTTTCTATCACTTCATCCAATGTTATAGCATTATATTCTTCTGTGGGACAGGGAGGTGTATTTGTTTCTTCTTCCTCTGCATATAATAACTGTTTGAAATGCTGTGTCCATTGTTCTGCTGTCATTCCATTTATAGCCAATTTATCCGTACACTCTTCTTTTAATCGCTGGAATACTTTGAAACCATATCTTTTTGCTCCTGTGACATCTCTTCCTATATTTTTTATAAAACTTTCCCATCCTTCATTTTTTAATTTTCTAGATAATTTTCTGACTATTGCTCTTTTGTGTTTGTAATCTATTCTATCATTAATGGTCCCGAAGCCATTTTAAATAAGCTATCTTCTTATTACTGATTGCTTCTTTTATTTCTTCATTCCAAACTTTCAATCGATTTTTTGGTCTATTTTTGGAGGTTCCCAAACATTCATTTGCTGATCCCTATTAGGTTCGTCTTCCGGGCATATAGGCCGTGGTCCAGTCGTTCTTCTACTCGACGTTTCGTCTACTGCTGCGATAGACATCTTCAGGAGATACTGCGTGCTCTCTGTGAACTCCTCAACAGTCGGCTGCAGACTGGCTGGTCGTTGGAAACTCCCTCCCTATTTATAGGCACGCCCCTGTTGGAGAGGCGGTTTACTGCGCGGTCCGTGTTGCGTGCTGTTTTGTCCAGGCTGTCGCTAGCAGAAGTCATAGGCTTCGTTGTCGTATTGTGCAATGCCGGGATCCAGATTTTGTTTATCTTCATGGTTTCTTCTTTTTTGTTAAAGGAATTTTTGTGTTTTATATATTTCGATGGCTTCTCTGTAACAGTCTGGTGTAATAATGTGATGTTTGGGACAATACCTGTGTTTCTTCGAATCTTATTATATGTCCTTGGTTGTTCATCCAGTGTTCCGCTACGGCTGATTTTTCCTTTTGTTTTAGTCTGCAATGCCTCTTGTGTTCTTGCAATCTTGTGGTAACCATCTTCTTTTGTTGTGCCGATATATAACTTCTCCACAACTGCAAGGGATGCGATATATACCGGCAGTACTTAACGGATCTCTAGTATCTTTGGCTGGGCGCAGTAATATTGCTGATTTTTTGTGTTGGCTTGTAGGTTGTAGATATGTTATATTTATTTAATATTCGACCAATTCTCTCCGTTATTGTCTTGATATATGGTAGGTACACCTTACCCTTAGCCTCCTCCTTGTTCCCGTTTTCGGATTTGTATTTATTGGGATTTATGGCTCGGCGAAAATCTGTTTTGCTGTATCCATTGGATTGAAACGCTGCTTGGAGATGATTAATTTCTTCTTGTAGATACTGTGGTTCCGAAATTCCTTTGGCTCGTTCCACCAGGGTTTTAATTATTCCGCGTTTTTGTCTGGGATGATGGTTGGACTGCTTATGTAGGTATCTGTCTGTGTGAGTCTTTTTCCTGTATACCTTGTGTCCAAGTGTCATGTCTTGGTTTCGAATTACTAAAACATCCAAAAACGGTAGTAGACTGTTGTTTCTCTTCTCTTTCCAGGGTGAATTGGATGCTGGGACAAATACCATTTAAATGTTGCCTGAAGTTAACAAGTTCTTCTTCACCATGCTCCCAAATGACGAATGTGTCGTCCACATATCTCAGCCAAACTGAAGGTCTTAATGTAGCATTCTCCAAGGCCTGTTTTTCAAATTGTTCCATGTAAAAATTGGCTATTACGGGGCTTAATGGACTTCCCATGGCCACGCCATCTATTTGCTCGTAGAATATTCCTCCCCATTGGAAATACGTTTCTGTGAGGCATATGTTATACAGCGCTACTATATCTGGGGGAAAGAGTTCTTGCAAGTATGTCATAGTGTCTGTGATAGGTATCTTAGTAAATAAAGAAACCACATCGAAGCTTATTATTTTATCGTTTGGCTTGAGTTTCAGAGTGTCTATTTTTTCTATGAAGTGCGTGGAGTCTTTTACAAACGTGTCAGTTTTTCCAATATACGGTTTCAATAGTGAGGCGAGAAACTTGGCGAGTTCATATGTAGGTGATCCAATGGCCGAAACAATAGGTCTGAGCGGTGTTTCCTTCCTTGTGTATCTTTGGTAATCCATACAATCTTGGTGGCAGTGCTTCTGATTTGTACAATCCTCGTTTAGTGTCTTCATCAAGTGTGGAGCTCTTGATAAGTTTATTGGATTTACGTAGAACTCTTGCTGTAGGATCAGTTTTAAGAATCTTGTATGTCTCTGGATCTAAAAGCTGTTGCATTTTCTGGTTGTATTGTTCTGTTTCCATGATGACGGTAGCATTTCCTTTATCTGCAGGAAGAACGATGATGTCTTTGTCTTCGTTTAGATTATGTAAAGCTACTTTTTCTTTTCGTGATAAATTACTCACCGGTGGTTTGGTTTTACGGAGAATGCGAGACACTTCGCCCCTTATTTCCTCACTCTGATGAATAGGCAGCTGCCTTATTCCGGCTTCTACATTGGCTATGATGTCTTCAATAGGTACTGTTTTAGGTGTTACGGCAAAATTTCCTCCTTTGGCAAGTACCGATATTTCTTCTTCGTTGAGTTGCCGGTCTGTCAAATTTACTACCGCTCTTGAGTTGGGTGGTTTATTTCTGTTTTCTTGATGATTTTTTATGTATTTTTGTTTCTGCCTACAGTTATACATTCATTTGCTGCTTTTTTATTGATTCTTTTAATTTTATCCAATCAATTTCTACATCTCCAACTCTCTTGGTTTCAAGTTTTGTTTTATTCGATTTTCATATAACTGTCTTATACTATCTTGTTCTAATAGCTGTACTTTGTATTTTTCGTTTTCTGGTTTCTTTTCTACTTTCCTTCTAAAATAAGGTTTGTTCGTTCTAATTTTTCCAACCACTAAAATGTGATCAGAATCTATTTCTGTCCCCCTATAGACTCTCGTATCCATTATTTGTGTCCAAAATTGTCTGTTTGCTATTATGTAATCTATTATAGATCTGGATCCCCGACTCATCCAAGTAAACTTATGTATTTCTTTATGTTTGAAAAATGTATTTGTAATTCGTAGCTGGTTATACATACAAAAATCTCTTAAAATTATCCCTTTATCATTTACTTAATTTTCTCCATGTGGGCCAATTAAATCTTTAATGGTTTTATTTCCAATTCTGGCATTGAAGTCTCCTAATATTACTATCTGGTCATTTTTATGTATTCTATCCTTTATATCTTGTAATTCATTATAGAATGTCTCTGCTTCCTTTTTATTTCCAGTAGATGGGGCATATATTCCTATTATTGTTAAATTATCTCTTCCTAACTTTAATCTTAATGTTACTATTCTGTCACTTATCCAGGAATAAGTTTTTTTTTCTCCAATTTTGTTTTATTAAAATACCAATTCCAGATTTGGCTCTTTCTGTCTTTTCTACTCCTGAATATATCATATGATAATCTCCCATTTCTGCTGATCCTCTTCCTTTCTTTTTTGTCTCACTAATAACAGCTATGTCTATTTGTCTTTTCTTCAATTCCTCTACCAATTCTTCATCTTTTTTATTAAGTCCTCTTACGTTCCAGGTTGCCAAATTCCAGTAATCATAAATCCTTTGTTCTTTGCCTGTCGTCATAGTTTTATTATCCGCCTGCCTATTTCCTGTAGTCTTTCGAGTATTTAAAGTTTTCCCCATTATAGGTTACTAGCCTATAGTTGGGTAAGTCCAGTGGTGGGGTTGCCACCTCAATGCCTCTTGGACAGGCATGCTTTTCTGTAGGGGATGCTCCCTTAGCCTTTGAAGTTTATCCTTCTCCGCAAGGCAGCGGTTCCTCTATCTTTCCCTGAGTGAGGGTAGGGTGCCTCTTCCGCCAAATCTGCCGTATTAAGGGTATCCCTCTCCGCCTTCATTGCCGTTGAGGTCTTCACCGTTCCCTGGCAAGGGGCCCTCACATGGTACTATCAGCCGGGCCAGCTGAACCAAGGTTTTTTTTACAAGGTGTTACTCCTCCCCCTCCTCCTTTCTCATCCGGGCTTGGGACCGGCAATGGCGGAGTTATAATAATAATAATAATAATAATAATAATAATAATAATAATAATAATAATAATAATAATAATAATATACGAGAGTTTCCTTTTTCCTTCTCCAATTCATCTTCCACTATTATATTTCTTCAGTGGTAAAATTGTTTAATATATTTTTTTCAGTATCTTACAAGCCTCACGGTCTTGTGGGTCAGAGATTGACGTAACTACAGTTCATGAAGTCCCGGATTCGATTCCTAATCCGATCACAGTAATTTGTACTTAATGAGAATTATTCCTGTCGTCTCCTGTGATCTGGAATTAAATTAATTTTTGGGTTTAAGGACTATTCCGATTCTTCGTTATAATTTATGATCCATCACTTCATCGGGGTGACATATCTCGGAAATTCAGACGGCACCAGAAATTTCAGTCCAGCTTAAAAATCTTCAAATTCTTCTAGAAAATTACATAATTTATTTTAATTTATAATAGTTATTTTATGTTTTTTTTCAAAGTCTTGCTTCTTTGTACAGCCTTTGAGATAATTGTTGGCGCACAGGCAATTTTCAAGTCCCAGAACGAAGCCACTGCGCATGATCAGAGGTCAGTTGTTTGGTTCACAAGTATACAACTATTAGAGAAACTAAAATCCGTTCTATTTCGTTATGTGTCGTGCAATGGAAAGTAATTTCGCATATATAAGTAGTCGGTAAATGCTGTAAATAAAACAAAGCAAAAAAATCAAACAAAACAAAGAAAATTAATTGAGATAAGGACGAGAGAGAGGGGGGATGACAGCAGGATCGAACACGCGACCTCCTGCATGGGAAATAGAAGCTCCTTCCACTCCTTCCACAAGACCACAATCCTGCTAGAAACTGTGTGTATGAAGCGATGCATCACTTGTATAATGAAATTATATATTAACTTGTCTTAATTTAAATTAATCAGACGCATTTTACATTATTAGTGGAAATAAACAATCTTGTTATGCCTTGTGTTTTTAAACAAAGTAACGAGGTTTTACAATCGTCATCCATTATATATATATATATATATATATATAAGCTGTTTCCTTTAATTAATTAGTTTCCCTATATATACAAATTTATTTATATAACGTAGCCTGGTAACGTATGGGCATTATAAAAAATAACGACGTTATTAAAAAATCCTGACCAGCATCGAACCTGGGCCTGCTTCGTAGCAAGAAAGCATCTTACCGATTGCTCTACTGAAGCGAACGATACAAATACTCCATCAGAAGTAAGCGCCAATTTACTATTGATTGGTTTAAGAGACCATTACTTGCTTTCAGTCATCTGATAACTCTCTTAACTTAGAAATTCAATTAATACATTTATGTGTTGAAATTCTTTCAATAACGATTGGTATAAATCTATGATTGGCCCCTTACGCCGCCGGATTTGAACTCAAAGGAGACAGCACATGTAACAACTTACTCGTGTGAATCGCTCTTCAAAACTTTTAACTTTCCACCATTAAGAGTTGCGCCATCATTTTTTCAAAGGCTGTACATAGCTGGACTCTCGCGAGTTTCAAGTTCGTTTATATACAGGTTTAGTCATCAGCGGAAGCTATAAATGTAAGTTTCATTAACATGTTCATCCTTATGCGCTTTATCATTTAGGAAGTGCTAATTAACTTTATAGAACAGAATCACGTGGTCTCTAACATGATTCATTTGCCACGTCACGAATTGTATTGTGTTTATCGCAAACATACCAAATGCGCAACCTTCAGTTACAAAAGAAGTGTTATGTTACGACATGAGTAGTGCTAGCATTTTTATGTACTAAAAGTTAAGATTTGCAACATTAGTATAATGAGAAGTTAGACGTATAGCTGTTTCACTCGCAAACAGTTGAATAGTATAATGAGAAGTTAGACGTATTGCTGTTTCACTCACAAACAGTTGAATAGTATAATGAGAAGTTAGACGTATGGCTGTTTCACTCACAAACAGTTGAATAGTATAATGAGAAGTTAGACGTATGGCTGATTCACTCACAAACAGTTGAATAGTATAATGAGAAGTTAGACGTATGGCTGTTTCACTCACAAACAGTTGAATAGTATAATGAGAAGTTAGACGTATGGATGTTTCACTCACAAACAGTTGAATAGTATAATGAGAAGTTAGACGTATGGCTGTTTCACTCACAAACAGTTGAATAGTATAATGAGAAGTTAGACGTATGGCTGTTTCACTCACAAACAGTTGAATAGTATAATGAGAAGTTAGACGTATGGCTGTTTCACTCACAAACAGTTGAATAGTATAATGAGAAGTTAGACGTATGGCTGTTTCACTCACAAACAGTTGAGTAGTATAATGAGAAGTTAGACGTATGGCTGTTTCACTCACAAACAGTTGAATAGTATAATGAGATGTTAGAGGTATGACTGTTTCACTCACAAACAGTTGAATAGCATAATGAGAAGTTATACTTATGACTGTCTTTTGTTTCGGTTTCACACACAAACAGTTGAATAATACATAATATCTGTATTGCAACCTTATATTTTATTACATAAAAATCTTAGCCCTAGACAAACCGAACCGCATTAAATGTCTAAATACAGTGTAATTAAAAACAACATTAATTGTATATTTCTCATAGTAGGGTTTAACTTAATGATTTATTTAACAACTCAGGTCATTAGCATCGCAATTAATGGTTGGGCGTGAAAGGGCCGACAAATTTTGATTAAAAAAATATATATTATTTCATGATTAAGGTCCTTCTCTATGCAGCAAATCTACAATACAGGACCAATCAGCTTTACTTTCCTTCCGAAGGAAAAGCCATCCTCAGGATATTTACGCCCTGAAAAATATCCATCGATCCTAGCCGGGTTTGTTCTCTGGGACATCTGAACCAGGGTTGATGATACTAACAGTTATTTCACGGGTAATGTTTTGTACGGAATGACTTTAATAATAATAATAATAATAATAATAATAATAATAATAATAATAATAATAATAATAATAATATACATTTTATTAGGAATATTCCACAATACAGTGGTTCTCCTTCAGTCCAAAGTGATTTGTCGCCAGAAGTTCCCGTCTAAAGCGTCTTCTTCCTTCAAATCTCCAACTTCCATACTTCTCATCACTCCATCTATTCAATGTTCTCTAGGTCTGTTTCTTCTACTTCTTCCATTAGCTTTCAAATCAATGATCTACTTTCGCATTCTATCTTTTTCCATTCTAATGAGGTGTCCACATCATTTCAAATGGTTTTCTTCTATATTTTTCTATTTTTTTTTCAACTTGAAAATAATTTCCCTTAATGTGCTGTTTCTGACTTTATCTCGTCTTGAAATGCATGCCGATCGCCTCCAAAAATCCATTTCTACTACTAACAACTTATTGGTTTGTTGTCCAAGTTTCGGACCCATATAGTAAAATGCTTTGTAACAGAGCTTGAAATATAGTTTTTTTTCATTCTGTTAATAATAATAATAATAATAATAATAATAATAATAATAATAATAATAATAATATTTTACCTGATGCAGTGAGAATATAATCTTCTCTTTCACTTCACCCAGGACGGGATGCCAAATTGATAATTTTCAAGTAGGTATTTTAAGAAACTAAGGAAGACCATTGAAAATACTGCTCGTCATCTAATTTGAGATCGGAACAGGTCACCATTTGATCGAACTCCCTGAGAACTAAAAGTTGATGATTACAATAATACCTCATGAAAGTTATCTTATTGTCTTCTATTTCTTCCGAAGAGGATAAACATTTTTTTTATTTACATATATGCTACAACCCGTGTTTCACCAATGGTATATCACGGGATATTTAAAGTTTTACAATTGTTCAATTATTGTTCTAGTTGTTCTTATAGTTGACGGAAGATCCTCGTAAGAAATTCTGCAACGTTGACTGTGTTAAAGTGGAACTTCAGAATATTTGGCGGAGTAGCAATTTGTAGTATAGCTGGTCGATCTCTGGAGAACATGTTGCATTCAGTCATCAGATGGTGGGCGGTCTGCAGTGATTTTTCTGGGCAGTTGCAATAAGGTGAAGCAGTTTTATTCATTTTGTGTAGGTAGGATTTAAATAGTCCATGGTTGGTGAGAAATTGTGTGGTTATATAGTTAGGTCATAGAGATAGAGAGAGTCTATAAGGTATGTTGGGGATGAACATTTTGGTATGGAAGGCGACTCATTTGATTTGGTATAAATTAAATTCCAGATTGTTTCATAGTATTCTTTTAATAACTGCTTGCCTCGTGTTATAGGGATGGAGTTGTAGTCGATAGTAGTTTTGTAGCTAGCGGCTATTTTAGCCAGATAGTCAGCTCTCTCATTCCCTCGAAGACCTGCGTGACCTTTAACCCAGTGGAGGTCAATCTTACTCGTCTTTTTGAGTAGCTTTTCTCTGATTTGGATCGCCAAAGGGTTGGTTGGTTTTCTATTGGCTATGGTTAAAAGAGCGGCTTGTGAATCTACGTGGATAGCATATGTTGAAGTTACATTTTTTTGTAGTTCAATCCATTCAACTGCCATTTGGATTCCAAGGAGTTCTGCCTGGAAGACTGAACATTCTATGTCAAGTCTTTTCATATTGGTAAATACCTCCTTTGAGTTTTTCTCGGCTACCATACCTGCTCCCACATGCTTAGCCGTTTTGGACCCATCCGTGAATATTAAGTAGTCGGCATTCCCTACAGTTCCAGTTGAATCTATTTCTATATAGCTATCTTTGGGATGAATTCCTTTTATTAGTGTTGGCATTTCAGTTCATTTCAGTATGGGGATTATAGCATTGGTGGCTTGGCCTCTGGATATTGCTTTATTGTCGTTGTGTAGGCGTACTGTTGGATCCATGGACATGACGCATGCTAGAGCTTGGAGAGCGTTATATGAAACTGTTCTGTATGCTTTTGTTGCGAAAAGAAGAAAATGTCTTTGTATTTGATTCAATTTGATTTTAGCCCGTTTGGAGATTTGTGGGCTCCAGGAATCTGCAGCATACAGTATCATAGGGAGAATGGCTTGATGATAGATTGTCATAAGATGATGGAAGGACATGCCCCAAGTCGCCTTGGAACATCTGACTAGCATATTTCGGAGATGTAGTATTTTATTTTCCAGGTATAGTGAATGGGGATACCAGTCCATTTTGTGGTCTATCATCATACCCAAATATTTAATTTTAGTTACCACATTTAGGCCCCATTCTGTAACTATTGGGTGATTGGCGTATGTGTCTTTCTTTCTGACGTACATAGGCATTAGAGAAGATATCTCCTTAGAGATTACAAGTTTGTTTCTGCAACACCAATCATGCAGGATTTGCAGTGTTAGTTGGAGCGTGTTTAGTATGTGATCATGGGAAATACCATTTAGTATAATCATTATGTTGTCTGCATACCCCATTGCAACTATTATTAAATATGCAGAATTGATACACATTTTCTAATTTTATCGCAAATTAATTTTAATGGAAGAATTCATTATTAGTGTGCAGACCTAGAGTGCCTGTACTTTAGAAATGAATGCCACAATATGATTGACGTTCAATTTGCTCGTTCATGAAAACTGAACTAAACCCTGCGACAAGTCCATTAGAAGACACTTGACATATCAGTACTCGGCTCGCTTTTCACCCATGTGTGCCATTACAGAGGTGAACGATCATACAGACTAGGGGTGACATGTGGTCACCATTCCAAGTCACCCAAGCGTTACTACTTGCTTTCTAGATCTGGCGATGCTATTTATTGTAGCAGTCCAAATTAATCACGATTCTGGGTCGATACCGGAACCATACTGGCCGAAATGCCATGAGAAAATATCTTTCCCCCCTTGGGATCTGAACCAGTACGTGTCCCGTAACTCTGTCGTTCACTAAACTTGTACTAATTATGACCTGTGGTTTAAACAGGCTATTTATTGACACTTGGATAAAGGTATCCCAAGCTAACTTTTCATAACCTGTCAGGATGATGTTGATATGCTCATCTTTGTACATTTTCCGTATCTAGGGACCCACGAAAATCCCCTCTCTTTTCGTTTCACTAATCCGTGGAAATTTCTGGCGCAAATAGATACATGCTATACCAGTTTTGCACATGGCCTTAACGAAGGTTTTCATTACATGAAGAGCAGGGAGAATTACGTTCTTGGATTCAACAAGTGCTTCTTGCATAACATTGTGAGGCCTGGTTCAAATGATTAATACTTAGGCCAATCTTTATTTTTATAATGAAGTACTATCCCAGAAACATTGGAAGCAACAGAGTATGCCTATGATTTTCAGATTCATGGAAATCTGCCATTTAAACCCCTCCCCTGGGGATCTGAACCAGTACGTGTCCCGTAGCTCTGTCGTTCACTAAACTTTTACTAATTACGACCTATGGTTTAAACAGGCTATTTATTTAATTACAAATGTACGTTAGGTCTGTTGTTACATATAAGAGAAAATTGAAGATGCACATAATTGCAAAATACAGGGTGTCCCATTCAAACCTCTCACATTTTAAGTAATCGTAACTAACAAAGTATGCGGAATTATGAAATGAGGCCGGTATTAAACGAAACAGAAACTCAAATAATTTTCATTGTCACACACTAAAACACCTCTATATGTGCACCATTAGTAGCACGAACAATATCAAGTCTGTATTCGATTTCGTGCCACGTTCTGTCCAACATGTCTATTGGTACTGTTGCAATTGTGTCAAGGATACGGGTTCGTAAATCATGAGGATATTTTACTGGAGGCGCAAACACACGGTGTTTTACATAACCGCCAGAGGAAGAAATCCAGTGGAGTGATGTCTGGCGAACGTGGTTTTATGTCATTATTGTCCAACATGTGACAGATGAATTAACTGCAACAATGAAAACAAAAATTCTTAGAGTTTCTCTTTCTTTTAATACCAACCTTATTTCATAATTCCACATACTTTGAGAGTTATGATTAATTAAAATGTAGGTTTTAATGGGACACGGTGTATAAATGAAACAAAAATAGCAGATGTTTAAACATTCTAGCGGGTAAGTTCGAAAATATTTGATTGCCCGATATAAGAAACACTAACATATTTAACATTTTATACTGCTGGTATAATTATTTACGAATAAAAATACCATATTTCTAAGTACCGATTAACATTATAGTGCCCCATATCCATTCATCCATCCATAGTAATTCTGCCCGAGGGCATGTCTTTCACTGCAATCATAGCATTTTCATGCTATGCTTTGCAGCTTTATTAGGGAATTATAGGTGTGGTAGCTTCCCGTTGCTTTCCACACCGGTGAAGGATGATGATGAAAATGATAAGGGCGATGATGATGGCCGGATGATTTTAGGGGACCGTTGGAGTGCCCCATATAATAAAATGTAATTGCTTGTTTGTACAGATCATTCTTTTACCCACCTGTCTTCCTGAATATTTGCCATAATGCAATTTACATATTTCTAATTCTACAGCTTAAAACCAAGGCTTACACATGACAGTAAAACTTGGACACTACAATGGAGTGATATATCAAGATTGAAGAAATACTCAAGAAAATATATATCCCCCTACATTTTTTTAAGAGTCTTCATATGACAGCATGCTCCACTACAGTTTTCTGCAGTACTACATGCTTTGGTTTAGCAATATTAGAATATCTCTATCATTTTATGTGTGTTGATGTTCCTGACTATGCATTTATAGTGTTATTTACTAGTTCTAATGTGTGAAATTATTTTTCTATTTTCGATTCCTTAAAATATAATTTTGAATTATTGTGACGCTAAATTGTTCTATGTCGTTGTGGTTATTAGCATTTCAAACAATGCTCTCTGTTAATTATACTTAAGCAAGTTATGGTTCCTCTTGGCACTAACAAGTTATGATTAATATTTACAGTTGCTTGATATTGTTCCTATTAGCACTTACTTAACCCTTAAACTGGCGAAACAATACTTTCTAGTGCCCGTCATTCAAGTGTTTCGGACTGCAAAGAAAATAAAATCATGTAAAAGTAAGTTATTACTGTATTTTTAACGGAATTTGACACAATCTTAGGTAATTTATGATAATTTGTTTTATTTTTACTGTTTGATAAACTATAACAAATAAATTAAATCAATGTTTCTTATAAGATACATTGTAAGTTAAGGGTTAAATCAGTGCATTCTTCATTACTATTCCTAACAAAATATGGTTCCTATTTACATTTAAATTGACTAATCCTATCAAGCTATAATCTATATTTACACGCTAAGTTAATATTCTATCCAATACTAATCTAAGAAGATATAGCTCCTATTTACACTTAAGTTACAGACTAATTCTAACATTTTATGAGTAATCTACTATTGAAAAATATTTTACTGTCCTTACAAGTTCTAAAAAATTAGGCTATTAGGTTCCTATTTACACTTATAGCACTGACTAATCCTAACAAGTCATGATCAATATTTACACTTCCTTAAAATAATGTTCTTATCCTAACACTTATTATCTAGTTCTATCACTTTATGATTTACAGTTCCTTAAAGTATACTGTCCAAGTAATGTTCTATTGTAATTTTTTTAAGTCTATGCTATTTGCGAATTTGGTGAATTGTTTAGTATATTTAAAAGCTAATTTACTCTTATTTATGGGCCATCTTTCACTACCTCTATTTACAAAATTTATAAGAGTTTGTCTTTCGTTTTTAAATTCTATACAGTTATATATGACATGGTCCACTGTCTGTTCACCAGCACCGCATGCACACATTGCACTGTCCTTTATCTTGAAGCGATGGAATTAGGCGTTTATATTCCCGTGTCCGGTCACCAGCGTTGTGAGATTGGGAGATACCTGGATTCTTGTATGTAGTCTATCGCTGACTTTCGGGAAGAACGATTTCGTCAAATTCCCATTGGTGGTTGATTGCCATTCCCTTTCCCATTTTTCTTCACTAATGGTTGTCAGGTGTTTCTTAACAGCACTTACTGGAATCCTGTCGTAACTCGTTTTGTAGGCCGCCGTCGCACGCTGCTTGCTTCGCTAGGCGATCCGCTATCTCGTTGCCGTAGATTCCAGCATGTGCCTTGACCCAGCTGAATTCCACTGTCCAATTGTCGCCTTCTAGAGATTTCAGCTTATTCCTAATTTCTTCAATTAAATTGTTGCGATTATTTCTGTTCCTTAGGGAGTCTAACGTGATCTTGCTGTCAGTGTAGATTGCCACATTACGTTCGTCAATCGGTATTTCGCTGGTGTTAAGTCCTTTTAAGGTGTCTAGTGCTTTCATGATGGCAAGTTGCTCAGCCTGGTTATTTGAACATTCTTCGTACAACTTAAATTTCAGCTGGTTTGTTAATACATGTTTTTTGAATATAACTATTCCCGATCCAACTCCATCATTGCTTCTGCTTCCATCTGTGTATATTTCATAAGTGTATTCTTTTCTTTGTTTTCTCTTGTATCCTGGATTTTTATGAATTTTGACGGGTGTGTCCAGTTTTTGTAACTAACTGTCTGATCAACGGTAAGAGTTTCGTATTTGGAAGTCCTCTTATTTGGTGAATAGCCGAAATTTCTTGTATTTTTAGATGTATAGGTGTTAATCCCGTCAGAATGCAGAGAGCTTCGTAGGATGCAGTGCGATATGCCTTTGCCATTTGTATGCTGATCAATCTCTGTACCTGTTTAAACTTTCGGATATTATATTTCTTGTCCAGTGCACTTATCCATACTGGTGCCGCGTACGATAACAGTGGCAGAATTGCACCGTTATAAATTGTGCACAGGGCTTTGTCACTTAAACCCCAGCTTATTTTTGCTGTCTTCGAGAGAGCATTAATAAGTGTTTTGCATCTCTCTGCTACATATTCGATATGCTGGTTGAATGTAAATCTTTTGTCGATTATTATGCCAAGATATTTAATCTGGTCGACCTGTTCTAACTGCTTATTATTTAGAAATATATGTATTTGTTTGTTTTCCCTTCGTTTTCTTCTTGTTATTAGAATAGTTTTTGATTTGCATTCATTGAATTTGGATTTATTGTTGTGGGCCCAGGATGTAATCTTTCTCATTTCAATATTTGCATAATTCTCAGCTTCGAGAACTGATTTTCCCTTTGTCATTACTATCAGGTCGTCTGCAAATGCTATTACTTTAGTATGTTCGGTGTAATCTAATCGAAGTATGGAGTTGTACTGGATTGTTCCAGAACCCCGGACCGCAGCAAGAGATCCTTGTGGGCAGCCTCTCGTTAAATTTTTGTCTACTTTAGCATTGTTTACTGCTATTGTAGCTGTTCTTTGGTTAAAATAATTGTTTGCAAGATTATACAAGTTCCTTGGGCACTGGAATTCCTCAGAGCTTTCATGATCCCCGGCCACCAGGCCGAGTCAAAAGCTCCTTGGATATCCAAGCTTACTAGCACCAAATACATATTTTCTTTTAGATTTTCCTCGATGTATTCTTTTAGTGTCATCGCTGCGTCCACCGTGCTAGTTGAGGAGTGAAACCGAACTGTTTGTCTGACATTAGGTCTTTTGAGTTGACATGATGCATAATTCTGTTTATTAACAACTTCTCCAGTACTTTTCCTCCTGTGTTTAGGAGGCTTATTGGACGGAATTTAGTAACCTCCTGGTAATACTCTTTTCCTGGCTTTATGAAAGGAATTAATCTTGCTTTCTTCCACTGTTGGGGAAAATTACCTCTCCTGAGACAGTTATTGTATATCGCTGTTACAAAGCTTGGTAGAATGTTCATAACTTGAAGTAAAATTCTGCTCGTAAATCCGTCTTCTCCTGGGGATTTATTTGGGTCCATATTTTCTAAAATGTGTGCTATTTCTTGTTGGGTAAAATCGGAATCATCTTCAGTTTCCACGGGACGTTTATTATCTTCTCTGACTAGCTTGTGGTAGTTGTTGTCCGCTGTCTCGTCATCGTCTGGTGCAAAATGATCTATCATATACTGCAGTGTTTCTTGTAGGTCGGATGTATGAGAGCCGTCTGCTTTCTTTAGAGTGGTTAAAGGTGTTGCGTTTCTGGCTTTTCCAGACACTATGCGGTAGACTGCGTTCCATGGGTTGTTTGACGGAGTCAAACTACAGTAGTTTTTCCAAGACATAATTTTCTCCTTTGTAATAGTTCTTTCATATTTTCTTTTGGCTTCTAAATGTTGATGCTTTCGTTGTTCTCTCAGCTCTTCGTTGTTTCTAGTTCTCTGATATCTCCTTCTTGTAGCATTCGCTCTTTTCCGCATTATGGTTAATTCTTCTGTCCACCATGGGAGAGATTTATTCCGGTGTAACTTTTGTGCTCTGTTTGATATTCTGAAGTGCCTACTGCATGCCGCTGTGATGATATCTTCAAACTCCCTGACTAGTTTTTGTGAGTCCGGTTCTTCCCTAGCTTCCCTCAGCACCTTGTCCAGTTCTTCAACAGTGTTCATTATCGTTTTGTTTGGTAATCTTTCTGAAAACATTCTTATGATGTCATTACTGAAGTTCTCAAGTCTGTTTTCTTTTACTATATATTTTATTCCTTTAAAATTGTTGGAAGTGTTCGCGTTATTTTTAGATATGTTGAATGTAATAAATCGGTGATCAGAGCAACTCTCTTCTTCTTCACATTTCCACTCGCTCACCATGGTTACTAACCGGTCATTAGTTATGGTGAGGTCGTTATTGCTCTTTCCTGTTGCGCTCTCGAAAGTTGTATATTCACTAGATTCATTCATAATATACAGCCGTTTTGAACTCAGATATTCTTCTACTTTTCTGCCTCTAGTGTTGGTGATAGTATCATGCCACATTATTGACCTAGAATTACTGTCCACGCCTACTGTAATTCCATCCTCCTTCCTCGTAACTTCTAGTATATGGTCCAGCTTAATGAAATCATCATTAATATCTGCTCTGATATCCATATACATACTAACTACATTGAATTTTAATTTATTGTATAAAATTTCGACAACTACGGCATCTTCGTCAGATATTTGGTTTATTAGTACAGCATCTATTTGTCTATTTGCTACGACAACGGCTGCCCTGATCCTATTTTCTCCTTTAGAAAAGGTCCTATACTTCCTGGAAATTCTAGCCACTTTGTTCTGGATAACATATGGTTCCTGAATGAAGATTATGTCAATATTGTGTGATTCTATCATATGCATGAGATTACTAGTAGCCGCCTTAGAATGTTTTAAATTTATTTGAAGGCATTTAATGTGTGTTTTCCCTCTGAGCTTAATGGTTTGACTAGCATTGCAACTTTGATTGGTTGAACCTGCCATTTTAATATTCGGTGTTCTGCTTGTATTTCTTTAGCATTGCTAGCATGCATGGGCAGTTTTTGTCGAGGGATGAGTGGCATTCGTTTACTTGTTCTCTATTGTATTTGTTATGAGTCACACAATTTATACATTTATATTCATTTGCTCTTGCAGTACAGTCTGCCAGTTTATGATTACCCGCACAAAGTGGACAAGTATCGCTGCTGTTACATTCTTGGGCTCTGTGATTAAATCTGGAACATTTGTAACATCTTCTAACTTTTATATAGTCTTAAACGTTACAAATTTGCCAGCATAGTTTAACCTTCTTTTGATTTAGAGCTCGCCAAGATTCAGGTTTAACTTCCATAACAAGGTTCCGAAAGTTCCGCTTTGTTCTGAAGATGAATCTAGGCATGAGAGTCTCTTCAGTTAAATTAAGTTCAGGGTTTTGGGCAACGATGGTACCTGCCGCGTTGTCTATTGTTATATCTTCAGGGATGTTGTAGATAATTAGGTTAGAGTTGCGAAGTTTAGGAGTGCTGATGTCCAATAGTTGGCTGCAATGATCTTCGATATTTTTTTAAAGAATATCGATACCTTCTTTCTTTCCAGATTCGATAATCAATCTACCGTCTCTTAGTGCCTTCATAGATCTTATTCCAACTTTTAGTTGTGTTCGATTAATATTTCGCTTCAACAAAACTTTCATTGCATCTGTGGACTCGTTCTGTTTGGATTTAAGTACAAGTTTGTAATTTTTTTCGTGTATGGTTTGTGGTCTATTGTCTCGAACAGCTGCGCTGTAGTTCGAACTGCCGCAGACAGATGGAGCATGATGTCCAATCGCCCCAACAAGGCTTCTGTTACCTGTCACATCATTGTGAATCTCTTCAGCTTTCTTGACCTTCTCAGCCAGAACACTAATCGTCTTGTTTTTCTCCTCCACTTCGTTCATTAAATTACAAAATGATGTTCTGAGTTCACTTACCGCTTGCATGATGTCTTGCTTCAGGTCACTTCGTAGCTTTTTGCTTTTTCCGTAACTTCTATCAGCTTTTACAGAGCACTATCGATATCACATTTCTGCACTTCCGCCATCTTGAACCTAACCTATATCCCCCTACATGTAATCGGGGTTCCGCGCCGTAGCCGAGTGTTTAAGGCGAGAAGCCTTGGTGCAGAGCTACGGGACTTCCCATGGGGGAAGAAATTTTATCATGGAATTTCTGCCAATATGGGACCGCTCTCACCCAGCATCGTGAGGCATTTGTGTAGCTACAATAATTAGCGACTCAAGGTTGAGAAGACCAGCTATAACCCTACACTGGCTCGATGAACGTCTACCTCTGTGATTAACACATGTGGATGTGAGGCCAGCAGCCGGATGGTAAGCCAAGGGCCTTCTAGGCCTGTCGTGCTTGGTGTTTATATGTAATCGGGGAGAGTGGCGAATAAGTTACAATCATGAACTATATTATTTAAGTCTCTTGATGTTGTGACATCAATTAAAGTTTCAAGATTTCGATGGGCAGGACATCTGCAAAGAATGGCTGAACATGAGATTCATAGGAAAAATATGGAGATTAAATATGAAAGTAAAAGTAGTTTGGGTCGACCAAAATGCGATGGATGGATGGATGGATGGAGTTCAGGAGGAAGTAGGTACTTAAAGGATGGTGGTTGAGTGCCAGGGATAAAGAAACCTGGAATAGGATTCTAAGGGAGGCCGAGGTTCAAAGAACACTACTATGTTGTGATGATGATGATTCATTCTATAGTTGGTAATTTTAATATCCTGCCCTTTACAAATTCGTGATATTCCATGTACCAAATACTGTATGTCTTATTTCCTTTACTATTGTCATGCGAATGTTATCATCCTCTTTCCGAAGCCTAGTTGAATGTTTTTTAAACTATTTACAACGGGAGATTGTTAGCATCACGCGCAACACCCAAATTAGATAAACACTCCTTATTGGATGCTTTATTCTATGTCATTAATATTTTTCTTGTTTTTTTTATATCTTAAATTTACAAAATAAAAATAGAATACCTGAGATCTCAGTCTTCCTCAACTTTGGATGTAGGATGTAGAGTACTTTCGTAGTATATGCTCCATCTTCAGGTTGTAAATTGGTACTAGTTACTCGTGAGAATTGGTTATTTACAAGCTGAAGATGGAGCACATGCTCCGAAAGTACTCGACATCCTACATCCAAAGTTGAGGAAAACTGAGATCTAAGATATTATATTTTTATTTTGTAAATTTAAATAGTAACCTCAACGGTGTTTCGTCATGGATTTTATAAATATAGATTTTTATTTCTTGTACATATTATATTTGATTCGTTAAACCTAGAGTAAATCAAAATACATTGTTAATAATAATTGTATTGTAAATATATAACATGTAATCGTTTGTTGATTGTAATTTAGATGTAAGACTATTTATTTGTATCTTTTAAGACCTGGTTGAGTGGTAGACAAGCCTTAAGGCCTTAACTCTACCAGTTAAAATAAAGCTAATATTATTATTATTGTTATTATTACTGTCATTGTTATTATTATTCAGCATATTCGCTGTTAACCTCCTGTATCCGAAATCTGAGAATGCTCGGTGGCGTGATAACAGCAACCAACATTACATGACAGCGTTAAAATACAGATATTTACGGCCAGCATTGTGCCGAAGGTGAAGACAGTGCACTGGGTATTTGAAACTGGGAAAAAGGTCGGAATTTTTATAGTAATAAACAACTTGCACGGGAGCACCCCGTAGTGTAGTGGTTAAAACAATACGCTACAAGTCGGATTTCGAGTCCCGGTGGAGGGAGGATTTTTAAACCGATCCAAACATTTTGGCGGCACTATGGCCCTGGGGTCGATTCGGCCTATAATGAAAATGAGTATCAGATGCCTGTTCTGGGGGTAAAGGTGGCCGTCACACAGGGCTGACAACCCGGCTGGCATAAAGTGCTGATTGTCTAGAAAATTGAGAGCCTTAACCAATGGCCTCCTAGGGTCTGTAGTGGATCACTCACTCAACAACTTAGACCATATCTGGTGAAACAAGTCTGATCCGTAAGCAATGTCCACTGTGAGATTATTTCTACATATCCTGGATAGAGATGAAAAAACTAAAATATTAATTAGTAATGTTACTGGGCGAAATTTTAGTCAGTTATTATGTTTAATGTATGTCCGAAGTACTGTCCTAAGTTTTTTGGACATTGAATACTCTTACTCAAAGCAAAAGTTATAACTCTTTTTTTTTTCCTTACGACTTAAATTAAAAAAAGTTTAAAAACACAAGTAGCCCAAGTTGTTTACTTCATGAAAATTCCTTTATTATGACATCGTAGAGCCCCCTTTTTAAAATACTTGATACAAATTAATTTAAAAAATCGTTTACAAAACAAATATAAAAATCATCTCAATCAATTGCAATGAAACCAAGACTACTGAGAACGTTTATCCTGTTTAATTACAGAAACACAAGTAATTTGTCCATTTGGGATATTAAATAAGCTGGGGATTCTATGCCACGTATGCACCTACATGCATTAAAATAAAAAAAAACTGAAAAATAAAACACAATTTAACATAACATACGCCTCGTGGAACACAGTTTGTGAAATATTAGCCAATAAACACGAAGTCTCGATGAGGCTTTGTTGTTTGGATTTTCTTACTGAACTATTATACAGTTAGTAACAATCTTGTTCATACAATTTATATTTTTGTTAATTTTAGGTGTATTTCAGTTTTAAAATTGATACTAGGAGTATTAGCTGTGTTAAGGAAATGTATGATAATTAATTTTATATTGTAGCACGTTTAAATTAATTTGGAAAACCAATAATTACTTTAGCATAGTAACATGGATGGAACTGGAATACAACAATCTTGTTCATACACTCAAATAAAGCTGTCTCTATCCTTTGCGTGTTTGTAAACTGATGTTACGCTACATACTCACGTGAACGAATAGAGGGTATTGTTTCATTGCATTAACGTACCTTCATAATTTGTTTACAAAATGGAGAAGAGATTGCAGTTAAGTTCAGACTTTAAGAGAATTATTATCAACCTTGCTTTAAGAGGTAAATCTCTGAGGGAAATAGGCAATATAGTGGGCAAATCACATGCAACTGTACATTGCATAGTTAACAAGTTCAAGTATGAAGGTACCATAGAAAATTTTCATAAGTAATGCCACGAGTGATTTCCAAATTATCGATAAATTCACGACTCACGAAGTGAGGAGTGAATTTATCTAGAGAGGCATTTGTTAGGACTATTTAACGAATAAAATTAAGCTGTTTACTCACAAATCATTGTTTAACTATATTTATTTTTAAATATTTATATATTTAATGTAAATGGTGATGTTTGAAAACAAATTAGAAATGTGAGGTTATGTTCATTCACTGCTGCTTGATCATATTATGTATTGCCAAATAAAATCGCAATATTGTAAGAGTGCACCCAAGTGGAGAAATAATGAAACACATCAAACTATATATCATAATCAACATTACGGGTTATTCATTTATTTTTTAGTAAACAACTCAGTAAAATCAAGAAATCTTTTCATTATTTGCTATATTCAATGTATTTGTTGGAGAAAAATAATGCTTTGACCTGTTCAGAACATTAAAACGGAGGAGCTTTCTTTATCACAAAAGCAGGAACTGATAAAGAGAAATCGATAAAGAGCGAGGTGAAACACGACTGTCATTGGTTGTAAAACAACATTCATTGAAACGTGATTGGTCATTGACTATCATTTGTGGCATGAGTTAAATAGTCAGCGTAAAGGTACAGAAATAATATACGAAAGAGAAGAACGTTTTATATTCAGACATGTTAGAGCACATCCTCGGATTAGAGCTTAGGCCCATGGTGCAAGAAGTGTCCGGAAAGCAAATGAGCAATCAGACTGTTCGTCGTGTACTGTGGTCGCATAATTATCATGGACGTAGACCGCGAAAAACGCCATATGTATTTGAAAAAATTGTGCTGCAAGACTGCTCTTTGCAAAAGGGCATGTAAACAAATCACAAGAGTTTTGGGATCGTGTAACTTGGTCCGATGAAAGCAAAGCAAATCTTTTCGGAACAGATGGTATGATAAGGGTTTGCAGGAAACCCGACGCTGCTGATGATAAAGTGAATACTCTTCGGACTGTGAAACACGGAGGAGGTTCAGTTATGATCTGGATCTATATGTTTTCCAGCGGGGTTGGAAACCTGCACTTCATTGACGGAAGAATGGATAAGTGGTATTACAACAGGATATTGAAGGAAAATGTAAAACAAAGTGCCATAAAAATGGGATTGGGACAGAATTACATATTCCAATAAGACTATGGCAATAAACATATTGCAGACATTAACAAGCTTTGTTGATCTGGAACGATCCGAACCAGCTGAGAACACCACCTCAGTCAGCTGATCTAAATCCAATAGAGAATCTTTGGTCCGATTTGAAGAAAAATGTCCGTAAAAGGAAAGAGACTTCAAAAGAAGGGGTAAAACGTTTCTTTAGAGAAGAATGGGATAAAATCACACCTCGGACAATAAAAAAATGGTTAATTCAATGCAACAATGATGACAAGCAGAAATTACAGCTAAGAGGTGCTCTACTAAGTATTAAATGAAGACATTGTTCTGTGTTTTCGTTTTGTGTTTTAAGTGTGTGAACAGAAATGTTGCAAACGTGTGAATGTTAATTTCGTTGGTTTTAGTTTTAATTATGTTTAATAGAAATAGTTGCAAAAGATAATTTATTTTATTAAGTATACGTGTATTAGGCTGTTTTGATACTCTGAAATGATAATCAAAAATAAATCACATTTCGGAAGACAGAACATTTACTTTATAGCCTTTCACAAAATCTCAGCTGTGTGAACAAGTATGTTACTAACTGTATTAGGCTCATCTATAATTTATGTTGATTTGATCAGGAGGATTGGCTTCTAGACAAAGATATACATGGAGCTGCTCAAATTATGTCATCCTGTATATAGGCCTATATCTCATATTATTGATAAGTAATGAGACATTAAAATAGTTTAACAAATATAACATGGAACCAACATTAGCGATGAATTCTATCTGTTTACATCAGTTTGTTGTACAAGAAGGGTGTGGCTGAAACAACAGCTGTGGGGTTCTACCCCAAGTGTGCACTTATCTACTCTGTTAACAACTGTAAAGTTAATTAAAACTTTCACTTTCATACTTTGTATTATAAAACATAAATTAGAAACACCATCATTGGCCTCAAAGGATTAGGCCTTCTGGTCTTTTCTGTTTCAAATTAGTTGTTTACGATATATCTTCAATGGTTGGCCTATATATATTTTTACTATTTTTAATTATAGTGTAGTCCCGCGCCGTAGCCGAGTGGTTTAGGCAAGATGCCTTGGCGCAGAGCTACAGGATTTGCGCTGATTCGGGTTTCCATGGGAAAACACATTATCTATGAAATTTCGGCCAGTATGGGACCGGTGCGCACCCAGAATTGTGTGATATTTGGATAGCTACAATAAATAGCTGCTCCAGATTGAGATAACTAGTCATAACGGCTGGAGGACCCGACATTCTGACCACATGTCACCCCTACACTAGCTGGATGATCATCTACCTCTGATTAACACATGTGAATGTGAGGCCAGCAGCCGGATGGTAGGTCAAAGGCCTTCTACGTCTGTCATGTCATGGAGTTAAAGTTAATTATAGTGTATGCCAGCTTTCGATATTCTCGAATATGACATTCGTCGAATGTGATCTTTCCACTTTCTTCTATTTTTAACTATGGAAGTATAGACAACAAAATTTATTAAACTCCTCAAATATTCAAATTAAAAACATGATTACATTGTTGCGCTTTGATAGCGATATGATAAATTATAAATAAAAAATAAATCTGTGGCAAAATAGCTTTGAAGCGCCAATGTATGTTGAAATGTTTACTTGTATTGGGAAACAAATGACAGTTAAATATGTCACAAGCCTTAAAACGGAATGCTACTTTTCATACCAAATTTCGGCACAACTTTATTCAAGAAATTATTCAAATTGTCCCAGTACTCTGTTATAGAACTTTTAATCAAATAGAAATGTATTTTATATATCCGGAATCGAAACCGAGATTCCTGGAATGCTAGTCAGACATGTTGTTACATCTATAAATCTGCCGAACATTCTCTCTGTGCATCCATTAGTTTTCCTTTCAGTAAAACAAAATATGTATTGTTTCTATAAATCTATATTATCTAATACTTTTATTGTTTTCCATTTCTATTGTCAATTATATTATGTCACTTTTCGCAGACCCTATTTGGGTACGTTTATTTAAAAAATAATATATATATATATATATATATATATATATATATATATATATATTATATTCTGTAGTGTTCTGCCCTAGGGCAGGACCATGCTATGCTTTGCAGTTTTACTAGGGAATTATAGGTGTGATAGCTTCTCGTTGCATTCCTCACCGTGGGATGATGATGTTGATGGTGGCCAGATGATGTTCTGGGACCGTTTGGGTCTCAATGCTTCCTAACAGTTATCTTACAGGTGAGGAAAAACCCTGAAAAAACCTCGCAAAGGAAGCTTGTCCCGAGCATGAATCGAACCCGGGCCCGCTGCTTGACAAGGCAGCAGCTACCTCAAAACAACAGCGGTTGACTATATATATATGTGGGTGTGTGACTTTTAACTGTCTACATAATATATTATAAATACCTGTATCTCTGTGTGTCGACGTCGGTAGACTAGTGGCTATGTTCCTTGCCTCTGGCCCCGAGGGTCACCGTTTCAAACCCGGTGGGGGTCGATGGACTTTTAGGATGGAAAAATCGAAGGGGCAAGTCCTCCGAGAAGGACTTTAAGCCGTGGGTTCCGAGTCTGAAGATGTTTGGGCTCATAAAAGATCCTACGCCTCAATAAAGAGGTCTGTAAGCAAAATTTACCGACCCTTTTCTATGCTAGTAATACCTTAGTTGCCTACTAGATGCCTCATTGGGTCGGTATGTTAACCGCATACCATTGATGACATCTTTGGGAAATAAGCGTAACTAAATTAACTAGGTTTAGTAACTTCTAACAAAGGAGAGAGGCTAAGGCCCAACTTTGGGCTGTTGTGCCATCGTAGATGTCTCTCTGGCTGCTAATCTTTCGCACACATTATCTATGTATCTATCAACCTCCCCATCTCATTGCTTTTTTTTATATCTATATGTATACAGGTATTGACTTCCAGTAGAGTTTATATATTATGTGTGTGTAGGTTATGTATGTATCAATCTATATACAGCTCGAGTCCAAGCTCTGTGTGTTTGCGGGGAGAAGTGTGGAGAGTGGGAGGAGGTACACTTCTATGCTTCCCATAGTACTAACAGCTGAGACAGCAAATTCCTTTCAGACACACGGAGCTGGGTCCCGAGCAGTACTTACCAACGTATACAGGGAGTCCACAAAGTCCTGCTATCAAAACAAAGTAACTTAGCTCGTAAACTATATGAGATAGAGACATGCGGTTTTTGCAACGTATTCAACATCTCTCAAAGTTTTGTTTACATTTGTTGCTGATTGCGATTTAAACGACAATGACGACACCACAGGAAAATGCCCAATGTGTATGGTCGTATGCTGAGTCTGATAAATCACCAGTAACTGTTCAGCGAAATTTCCGTCGACAATATGAAAGACATCCAAATCATCCATAATTAAATGGGCCGAGGCATTTCTAGTAACTGACCTTGTAATGGACTTGCCACGGAGTGGACGATCAGGTGTGAGCGAAGAACTATCGACAATGGGCAACTTGCATTCCAACTCAGACCTCAAAAATCGGTTCTTCATGCTTCACGGGAACTGCATTTACCAAAATCAACCATTCATAAAGTCCTCCATAAGCGGTTGCAAATTACGCAAGTGTCGCAGCCAACTGACTTCTCTAGGCGTGCGGAATTTTCTGATCCCATTCAGAACGCAATTGACGAAGACATTGAGTATCTGTAGAGGGCGATTTCCTCTGATGAAGCTAATTTCTTTAGGTCTAGACATGTTAACCGCCATAACATTCGGATATGGGGGTACTGGTGATTTACCAGACTCAGTATATCACCATACACATTGGGTATTATCCTGTGGTGTCGTCATTGTCGTTTAAATCACAATCTGAAACAAATGTGAACAAAACTTTGAGAGATGTAGAATGCGTTACAAAAAAACCGCATGTCTCTATCTCAAATAGTTTACGAGCTAAGTTACATTGTTTTGGTAGCAGGATTTTTTGGATATACTGTATATTTAATGTATCTACCCATACTTATCTAGACGTTTTCTTTGCCTGTATATATACAGGGTGTATAAAAAAGGATGGCTCAAACTTACATGGTTGAAAGTACACGATAATAGAAGCAACAATGTCCCACTAAACATGGGTCCGCAAACGAGACGTTTGCGAGATAATTACGAATATATGGTTACAAGCCGCCACTGACGTCATTGTTTGTAACATCGTACGGTTTACTCCTTGCGCACTTGAAGCCGTCCTATATTCTTTGTTTACAAAACTGAACATTGCCGAGAGGTGGAGTTGTAATCAAACCATACATGCAGAACCTACAGGACGAATACAGAACACAGTCTCAAAAGGTATTAGTCTCGTCTAAGGAGTGTCACTTGTGCTGTGTTGTAGTTACAGTGGAACTTTACAGTAACGAAGAGTATGCGGATATGCATTTCATGTACGGTAGGGCTAATGGCAATGCACGGGAGGCTGCACGCTTGTAACAAGAAACATATCCTGATCGAAGACACCCCGAAAGTCGTACATTTACAAGGGTCCATCAGCGCCTGAGAGAAAATGGCGGTTTTGCATATTGCAGAGCAGTAGGTAGACCTGCTCGCATTACGTCTGAGATTGAGGATATGGTGTTGGAAGCAGTACAGTTCTCTCCAGGAACCTCGACGAGAAGAATTGCCACACAAGTGCCTGTACGTATTGAGAATTTTACAGCGCAATTTACTTTAACCTTACCACCTTCGAGTTCAATGTCTCAGTGATGCGGACTTTGTTCCTAGAGTGATGTTTTGTCAGTGGATGCAACAACAGATTGTAGTCAACCCTCGTTTCGCATGTAACATTTTATTTCGAGACGAAGCAGGATTCACACGCCATGGTGTTTTTAATTATCATAATACACATTTTTGGTGTGAAATAAACCCACATGCTGTTCATGAGTCACCACATCAGCACCGTTTCTCACTGAATGTGTGGTTAGGAGTACTAGGTGATCATCTCATTGGGCCACACATCCTTCCACGAAAACTTAATGGACGGAGGTACCTTAGGTTTCTGCGACGTCATCTTCCAGGATTGCTTGAGGATGTTCCCCTTCAGCAACGACGGAGTTTGTGGTACATGCATGATGGAGCTCCGGTACATTTTGCTACTGCTGTGAGACGGCATCTAACGCGCAGATACGGCCAAAGATGGATAGGTCGAGGCGGATCTGTACCTTGGCCTCCAAGATCACCTGATCTAAATCCTTTGAGTTTTTTGTCTGGGGTGCCTCAAAAGCGAAGTGTACAGAACACCCGTTAATACGGTTGAAGAACTGGAGCAGAGTTGCACATGCTTGTCAAGAATTCAGAAATGATCCAGGGGTTTTCGAAAGAATTCGACATTCATTGCAGAGACGAGCACAGTATTGCATCCAGATGCAAGGAAGACACTTCGAACACCTCCTTTAACAGTTAACCCATAAATGAAGTGAACTGTGAAATGTGAACTAAATGAGATGAAAAAATAATAGTAACGTCTAAATTCAAATTAATCTGTAACTTACTAACTAGGACGATGTTTACAATGAAGTCAGTGGCGGCTTGTAAGCATACTTTCGTAATTATCTCGCAAACGGCTCGTTTGCGGACCCATGTTTACTGGGGCATTGTTGCTTCTATTATCGTGTACTTTCAACCATGTAAGTTTGCGCCATCCTTTTTTATACACCCTGTATATATACTCTCTCTTTCTCGTTATAATAAGTCCTCAACCTATTTCCTCCAGATATTAAGAGTTCTTGCATTTCATTTGCGGTCTTCCAGTCAATCTCTTCCTGTCAGCAGATAGATTGTCCCTTGCCACATGTACAATTCTGACCAATGACAAAGAGATACACATTGGTTCTATTCAGTTTTCCCTCTATCCACCCAATTACCTATTGCTTGGATATTCAACTTTTTCTAATATTTTCACTTCTTACCTTATCTCTTCTAGTATCTGTGCATCTACACTAAAATTCTTCTTCTTCTTCTCCTTCTTCTTCACTTCGTGGGCTAAGCAAACAGCCTGTTCCGCCTCAGAGTTGTTCTGTCCATCTCTTCACAGGCCTTCCTACATCCCTTAATCTTTTTAGCTTTATCGTTAAATGCTGCTTTTGGTAATCTTGTTACATTCATTCTTTCTACATGTCTAAACCATTTATCTCTATATTCTTTAATTATTTTAATTCAATGGATATATTAATGTTCTCCTTGTTTTAAGGTTAAAAGGGTGATGACGGGATTTAGTGGGCGCCAGGATTTATAAAGGATTCATCTTTAGTTGAGGACCTCGGGTAGCTCAGTGGGTTGCGGTAGGCTTGAGGTTCTTTTCCAGGGTTCGCAACGATTGTGCGGACACGATTTATGTTTCGTTGAGAAAAGACGACAGGTTTTAGATGCAATATCACTTTAATAACTTGTATACACCTAGCTGGTACACACACAATTTTAAATTACGTTATAACAAGCGGTAATTATCATTAGGTCCCGTTCAATAGTATGGAGACTTTGATCTACTGGCATTAATAGATAATCTCGTTTCTTATTCTCGTGGGAGACTTCTTTCGAGGTTTGCTATTCAAACTTTATGACAATCACTTATAAGAATCGTTGCACACGCGGATAAGTCCAGTAATAAGGACTATCCTAAAATTTACAAGTCCCTACTTTTAGTCACCAAGTAGAATAAGTTATGTTGGTGCTAAATAGCAGAGTAACTAGTGCTTGTGCCCGTATCGGCACCACGAGAAATATTAATTTTTTGTTTCGCTTTCCTAGCCATGAGGTGATCTCGCATTGTTCCCTTCCTTATCTTGAAACCATATGATCCCTTGAAATGTAAAATTACAGATAATTGGTACATTTCACTCAGTTAATACAATGAGAATATTTAGTGACAAATGGTATTGGTGACGTCAACGATTGTCTTATGGCCGTCTTCCAACTAGCTGAATCAAAGTTTGTGCAGTGTGAGCCTATGGATTTCCCCGGTCTTTGACTTTAGTGGAAGTGATGCTTTCAGCCTAGAATCATCTTTATCTACGCCCGGTCTTAGCGTTGTTTTCGTCAAGTTGAGGTTTTACAAATCCCATATCATGCATTGTGCTCTAACTATCTAAAGTACAATGTTTAGGCATTGTTGGTTCTAACTCGCTGAATAAAAAGCATGTAATTCTGTGAAGAGAAACTATTTATAGAATGTTTAACTTAATGTGAACACGTGTCAAGCCCATCAATATACAATAGAAGGGTTGCGGTCATCTACCTCTTCCTAGATTACTCATAACTCAACGTTTATTATTTTATATTATTAATTCCTCTGATCATCTAATTTATGATTAATAATTATATAATTGTATTATACGTGTCTTTCTGGTTTATTTGAATATAAATAAGATGTATGTCCGATTATTACTTCAATTACTTAATTGATTTTTTTTAAATGTATTTCCTATATCCCGATTTATTAATTATCCGGTTGCTCATTTAGGAAGGAGGCTGAGTGAATGTCCGGCCTAATGTTATATCTTCATTCTTTATCTGGTCCAATCATGTGCAGCCTTTTGTTCTTCTAAGGAAGTTCATTTTTATAAAATTTCAATCTAGTATCTCTTCTTGCTTTGTTCTTTAATGTTTTATGAATATTTCTCCATATCATTTGAAATTTCAACACTTTCATATTTATGTCTATCAGTTTTGTGTTTGTAGTAAAATTATAAACCAAATAATTAAAATTTGTTACTTCTTCCAGAGGCTTGTTGTATACTATGATTTTTTATGTTTTATGTTAATTTTCCCAAAATGCCATTATTATTATTTCTTTTGACATTTTAAAATAAGATTCTTGGCATAACTGATTTAATTTATGTAAAGAGCACTGGAAATTATTTTCATTTTCTTGAATAATTACCACATCGTCAGCGTACATTAAAACGTTTAATATTTTAAAACGTTTCATTCTTACACCTATATTAACATTTCTTCTCCAATTTTGGAAAATATTAATAATGTATAAATTGAAATGGGTGGGTGATAAACTACGCCCTTGTCTAACACCTCTATTTCTACACAAAAAATTAAATCTTACATTTTAAAAATAAAATGGCAAGAGAAAAATAAAATTTTCTCCTGATGTTATCTAAGTAGGTCAACATTTGGTATGCACATAATTTTGACGGTTTCAATGAGTAGACAGGAGTATGACAACACAGATTCCTGTTCATCATAGTAAACTTATTTAAATGACAGCACTTAATGACACATGAGCTTCCAGTTATTCATTTATTTCATGAAGACCTACGTAATCAGTGGTGTTTAAAATTGGTCAATGGGTTTTATGGAGTAAATTTCTTCACAGTCCTGAATGTGCATGTGTTTGTGGAGGTGTGGACTTCCGTTTCACTAATTGAGCGTGTTCCGGCTCTTAATGATTATCAAAACAGATAGCGTAAAGTTCTGCTGCCAAGAATTCAACAGTTGGCAATACCAAGAGAGAAATTTTCTACTTGGAAGCCAACAATTAGATTCGTAAATTTTCCGTGTCATATCATTTCATATGAAAACCGTTACTTATATAATTTACTTTCTTCTTCTCGCCACATTTCCCAGATTTTGGAATTCAGTTTCACGTAATATCTAGGCCTACCTGTAATCCACCGCTGTGGTCTCGAGGTAGCGGGCCCGGGTTCGATCCCCGGTCGGGACAGTTTTTCTGGGTGAGGTTTTATCAGGGTTTTTCCTCCCCTGTAAGACAAATGTCAGGAAAACTTTAAGGCCCAAACGGTCCCCGAAATCATATGGCCATCATCATCCTTATTATTATCATCATCATCCTTCACCGGTGTGGAAAGCAATGGGAACCTACCACACCTACAATTCCCTAGTAAAGCTGCAGGCATAGTATGAAAATGCTATGATTGCAGTGAAAGACCTGCCCTCGGGCAGAATTACTATGGATGGATGGATTGAATTCGTAGCATTCTTCTGTTTCTAACTTCCCTCTTTATATTATAGTCCCTTTTTTCGGTCTCCCTACAAGTCTTCTTCCTTCGGGAAGGAAGTAAAACCACGGGTTCCATGTCATAGATTAATGACATGTAAAATAACTTGAAATTTTAAATAAAAGTCTCTGAGCAAAATGTCTGCCTTTTGAACCCTAGTTATTAATTGCGGCGCTGACATACATATCCATCCATCCATAGTAATCCTGCTCGAAGGCAGGTCCTTCACTGCAATCATAGCATTTTCATACTATGCTTGCAGTTTTACTAGGGAATTGTACGTGTATTTTGACTTCACAAAATTAACCTTCAAATTTTAATGTAATATATTTTTTTAAACTTTTGAATCCTTCAGGGGAGTGCTTGAATTAAATATTTTATTTATTTATGTATTTAAATTTAAATCTTTTATGTATTTGAAAGTAAACTAATCTAAATCTGCCAAACTAAGATTATACAAAACACTAATAAGACCAATAGTAACTTATGCAAGTGAAACTTGGTCTCTCAAACAAACAATTAAACAAAAATTGTTAATTTTCCAAAGAAAGATACCTAGAAAAATTTATGGTCCAATGTCCAAATTGGCTCTAAAGGTACGTACACACTTGCGCGCCGCGCGGCGCGCGCGCACCATGTTCGTCAGATTTGGACGGGGTTTTAAGGTGCGCGCGCGTCTCTCACCACGATCCACTCATTGTCGGTTTTTTCCACAAATACTTTGATGGTTCGCTGTTTAGATTTGGACGGGTACCTGAGAGGTTCGTTGTTTTCGGTGCGCACCTATTATTTGAGTATGGAGGATCATTTTTAAAAATCATTGAAAGGAGATGCCTGTTTTTTTTTCAATGTTATGTGTTTTTTTTCATGTGTACTGTAATTGTGTGAATAAATTAGAATTATTTAGAAAACATTATTTATTTAAGACGTTCATTTCATAATATTATGCATGAAGTATCACAAAACAATACAATATATAAACACATTTATTACTAATTATTTATTTATTTCTTCAAAGACTCCAAAGAGCAAGATTGCTCATGTTAAGGGGCAATATACAAAAAATAATGGCCATAAAAAATTAACAATAAAAACAAGAAAACAAATTCAGGCATAAGTTTAAATAATACAAACTACTATAGATGCACAATATATATACACATATAAATACAATATTTAAACAGGATAATATTAATAATAATAAAATTAACAAAATTAACTAAGAAAGCAATGAGAAAAAATATGTTTTAATACAGTTAGAAAAATGTTTAACATTCGTGAAATGTTGATATTCAATAGGTAAGTTATTGTAATGGTTGATTAATGCATAACGAATCCCTTTTATACCTTTTTTTTTGAGAAACTAGTATCTTTGTGCAATCAAGTACTACCTCTAGTATAATAATCATGTACATCTTTATTAAAAATTAAGGCCATGTTATGGTGAGATAGATTCTTAATAATTTTAAACATATATATACAAATCATATATTTTTTTTAATTCCTTTAATGCTATAATATTTGAAAAAGTATAAATAAAGTTATAAGATGTAATAAGTAATAAGCGTGACCAGGCGTCCCGATTTTGGCGGGGCAGTCCCGATTTTTAACAATTTGTCCCGCTTCCCGCGGCATTTTAAAAAAAGTCCCTATTTTTGGGAAAGAATGCAGGACAAGCGGGAGAACGGAAAGGGAATAGACATGGTTGGTTACACCTGCTCTGCAAAATGTCTACTGAAGGTTTGTGGGTTTCCTATGGATCGCAGGAGGTTCGTTGAAATTAATCATTTCGACGAACATAACAAACGCCGCGCGCGCGCCGTTCGTGTTCGCGGCGCGCATATGTGTACGTACCTTTAGAAGTACCAACAAAGGGACGTGATGGTAAACTAGGCGTAGAGAGAAGAGAGAGAGAGAGAGAGAGAGAGAGATAAAAAATGTAAATATGCATTCATACTCAAATAGTTACAGATATCCATCCATAGTAATTCTGCCCGAGGGCACGTCTTTCACTGCAATCATAGCATTTTCATGCTATTCTTTGTAGCTTTACTAGGAAATTATGGGTGTGGTAGCTTCCCGTTGCTCTCCACACCGGTGAATGATGATGGTGATAATGATAAGGATGATGATGATGGCCGAATGATTTTCGGGGACCATTGGGCGTAAGTTTCCTGACATTTGTCTTACAGGTGAGGAAAATCCCCGAAAAAAACCTCACACAGGAGCCTGTCTCGACGGGGAATCGAACCCGGACCCGCTACGTGACAAGGCAGCACGCTACTTCGAGACCACAGCGGTGGACGCAGTTACAGATATATATATTGATGGATATAAATATAGAAAGATAGAAGATAGATATCGGCCGCGGTGGACTAGTGGTTATGCTCCTTACCTCTGGTCCCGAGGGTCGCGGATTCAAACCCGTCCGGGGTCGATGGATTTTTTTAGGATGGAAAAATCCAAGGAGCAAGTCCTCCGGGAGGGACTTTAAGCCGTGGGTCCCGAGTCTGAAGATTTTCAGGCTCGTAAAAGAACCACAAGCCTGAATGAAAGGCCTCTAAGCAAAATTTACCGAATTTTCCCATCCTAGTACTACCTTGGTTTCCTAGATGTCAGTATCAGGCGGAACGTTGACCACGGACCACTCAAATGAAATCTATACGAAAACAAGTGTAACTAAATTAGTAGGGTTCAAATTCTTCCCTGTAGGGGGAGAGCGCCTAAATCTCTGTTAAGGGGAACATGGGATTACAAGAAAAAGAAGAAGGAGAAGAAGAAGAAGGAGAAGATAGATAGGTAGATAGATAGACGGATGTTTTATCGCGTTCCATATGGTATTAAAAATATAATATTATCCTTAGTATGAAAATGAATTTACTTGAATTGTCCAGACAAATGTTTCATCGATTAATACCGTAGACCTCTATTTAAAAGTAAATTATTCGAATATCCAAGGCCGAATGTGGCGTTTCTGACACTTGTTAGCAGAATGCAGTACATTAAGTCGCCAGGTTTACATTACATACTCCCATCAATCTTAGTTTCAATTTTTTTAAACCAGATTTCGCAAGTTGTCATATCAATTAGCTATTCAGATATCATTATGAGGCTGAATGGACTCCGCATTATATCCCACATGTATGGAATCCGAATTACTGAGTACATAATTATATTACCAAAATGTTTCATAACGTTGTTGTGACAAGAAAAGTTATATGATTTTAACATTATTCTTTTTGGAGCGGAAGACAGTAATGGGTTAAAAAAAACTATTGTAGAAATGTTGAAAATTATGAAAATCGCGGAGATGATGGAGTGTTGGAGAGAGCCTGTGTGGGATTGAGAGATGAGATGGCAGAGGGATCAATATTCTAGACGCTCGACTTCCTGGCGCCAAACTCACCCCTTTCCCCATTCACAAATATTTTTCCCTTTTTTTTTCGTATCTTTTAACCGCCCCCTTCCTCAGTCCACCCAATTTACTGAACTCCAAAAACATGTGATTTTATTCTCAAATAAAGCCATATCCGGATTCCGCCATTATCATTATTTTCAAGTGCGGCAGAAAATATTAACATTACATTCAGGAAAGTGTTTCTAGCTACTTTTTTTGCTTTGTTGTTATTTATAGATGCTTTAACTGCAGTGGTCATACCAAGAATTTTCTATAGGTTAATAGCTCGTGTTGATGGAGTCTTATAATATGAGAGGAGAAACGATTATGCGAATTTGAGATTAAAACGTTTAGAGGTGGACTAGTGATTATGCTCCTTCCCTCTAGTTCCGAGGGACGCGGGTTCAAACCCGGCAATGATCAATAGAATTTTTAGGATGGAAAAATCCAAGGAACATGTACTCTGGGAGGGACTTTGAGCCGTGGGTCACTAGTCTGAAGATTTTCAGGCTCGTAAAAGAACCACAAGACTGAATAAAAAGGCCTCTGTACAAAATTTACCGATCGTTTCCATCCAGTAATACCTTAGTTGCCCACTAGATGTCTCATCCAAGCTCTATGCTGACCCCCTATCACTCGCTGACATATATGGGTAAATGAGCTAAACTAAATGTATTTCGTCAATAAGTTAGCATTAGGAGCGCCCTAATCCTGGCACAGGGATGGAAAGGCCTTAAGAAAGAGTGTTTTAATTATAGAAGAGAAGAACTATCTCTCCTGGACTATTTAATTTTGTACTAGACAATGCCATTAACTCTTTAGAGAATGAGGAAGGCTTACAACTTAATGGTATCAATAAGCTGTTAGTTTATGCTGATGATGTAGTACTAGCTGGTCGATAGGCGGAGGAGAATCTAAGGCCCAACACTCACAAACTATTGAGTAGCACTAAAAATTGGGACTGGGCAGTGAATATCATGAAAACTAAATATATGGTCACACGTAGAAAGTTCCGTAAATATAAATGTAATGGACAGCTAATGCAAATGAGGGCAATTTTGAGGAAGTGGCTTCATTCCAAATACCTAGGAACACTCATCACCAATCTGAATTAGACGCCAACAAAGAAATTAAACATAGGCTCAATTCTGGAAATGCATGCTATTATGCATTGCCGAGACTTTTGATGTCCCAATTCCTTTCACAAAAATCAAAAAACGTTAAGCCGAAAATATATAAAACTATTATTCTACCAGTTATATGTATATGGTTGCGAAACAATGGACTCTTACTTTCCGGGAGGAAAGGAGATTACTCTTATTTGAGCATAAAGTTCTTAGGAAAATTTTTGGACCAATGCGAGATGAACAGACAGGTAGATGGAGAAGACTACATAACAATGAACTACATGGTCTGTATAGGAAGCCAGATATAATAAGAACAGTTAAGTCTCGTAGACTGCGATGGGCAGGACATGTTGCACGTATGGGGAATGAAGGACGTGCATGGAAGCTTCTTGTAGGAAAGCCAGAGGGAAAACGCCCTGTTGGTAGACCAAGAATGAGGTGAGATAACAACATTAACTATGATTTGAGGGAAGTATATTATACAGGGATTGATTGGAAAGCATTAGCTCAGGATAGGGATTTATGGAGAGCTTATGTCCGCGCGGCCATGAACCTACGGGTTCGATAGTGCCAGTGAGTAAGTAAGTATAGAGAGAAGAACAGAGAGGTGGACGGAGAAAAGTGTATAAAAATGAGCTCGATTAAGTTTATGAGAAAGTAGAAGTAACAAGAAGAGTTGAGTCTCATAGACAGCGATAGGAACGACTGGGGAATGAAAGAGGAGCACAGAAACTTCTTGTAGGAAAACAGTGGTAAAGCGCCCTTTTTGTATGCCAAGTAGGTTGGGGAATAGCATTAACCATGATTTGAGGGAGTTGAATTATATTATGAAATATTAGCTAATGATAGAGCTCGTATGCACAAATTAGTAGTAGGACTTTATTAGATTAAAAGCAAGATACATACAATGTTATTAACAAATATGGGTCGCACGGGCAGTAAGCCGTACGTGCTGTTGACCGTCCGTTATAATAAAGTAATGTTCGGTAATAATATAACGTAAAAAAACACTATAATATAATATTATAATGATATTGTGAAAAGAAAAATTAATGTGTGAACCACGAATCGAACCGTGGACCTCTAGTTCTCCAGACTAGTGTACAGCCCACTACACCATTCCACACCTGGCACAAACACTAACAATTCCTTCCACATATACAAATCTATAATTCTCGTTTCGTCCGCTGTCAGGTAGATGACACTGCCATCGACAAAGGCCGGCTTCGTTTAGAAGTATCTATATTTGAGAATTTTACACCACCACTTTTTTGTAAGTAGTAAACAATGTTATTTAACATTTTACAATAGTTATTTTATTGGAACTGTGTTAACAATAATAGTATTGGAAAATGTTAAATAACTATAATATTAGAATTAGATAATAATACAATAACAGTCTACGTTAATTAGGTTAATTAACTAACTCACTGGCACTATCGAACCCGAATTTCATGGCCGCCCGGACATAAGCTCTCCATACATCTTATCCTGAGCTAATGTTTTCCAATCATCCCCTGTATAATCCACTTCCCTCAAATCATAGTTAATGTTATTCTCCCACCTCATTTTTGGTCTACCAACTGGGTATTTTCCCTCTGGTTTTCCCCCCTTATTAAAAAGACTTATGTGTAAAATGTTTAATCAGATTTTGGAGGGTGATGAAATACCAAAGGATTGGTGCATAAAAAGGGAAATCGTAAAGACCCTGGAAATTACAGAGGAATCAGTGTGATGTCATCCATGAGTAGAATTTTTAGCAGTATCATCACAAACAGACTTGAACACACTATCGAAGGAAGAATGTTGGAAGACCAAGCAGGATTTACCAGAGGGGAATCATCCATGGATCATATTTTAAGTCTGAGACAGATAACAAAAAAATCACATGCTAAGGGCCAGGAAATTCATTTGATATTTGTTGATTTAGAAAAGGCCTATGACTCAGTGCCAATCAACCAACTTTGGCATGCAATGGCTGATGTTGGTATCGATTTACCAACGATTTCACTTGTCCGACGGTTGTACCAGCAGTGTCAGGCTTCGGTTAAAGTGGGTAAGATGATATCCTCTCCACTCAGAACTACTAAAGGCCTGCGACAGGTCTGTAGTATGTCCCCTACTCTGTTCAAAATATACATTCAGCATATATTGGAGCAGTGGAATCGATATTGTGGAGGCATGGGAGTACCAGTTCAAGGTGGCACAATGCATTCCTTATTATTTGCAGACGATCAAGTGTTGATAGCTCAGAGTCGTGAGGATGTGAAATACATGATGAGAAAACTTCTAAATGCTTTTGAAATAGGAGGATTAAGAGTAAACATGGAAAAAACTGATTATCTTGTAGTAGGAGGAAGTGGACGAGATATATCCCTATCCCAAGGAATTATTAGAGCTGTTAAAAAATTTAAATATTTGGGATCACTTATTGATGAATCAGGGAGTTGTAAAGCTGAAGTAGATAGCAGGTTAGTACAAGCATGAAGAGCCATACAAATTTTGAATGGGTTACTGTGGAGTAGGACCATGTCAAACCACACTGAAGAAGAGGATTTTGAAGTCTGTTGTGGAAAGCATAATGACTTATGGTGCTGAGAGATGGACTTTGGTAGAGGGACAAAAAACTAAGATCTTGGCAGTGGAGATGGATGGAATAAGACGCAGTGCCAGGGTGTCCAGGTTGGAAAGAAGAAGAAATGAAGAAGTGAGGCAGATGATGGATATGGAGAAGACAGTGGTGGAAAGGATCGAAAGACGAGCTCTTCAGTGGTATGGCCATGTCAGGAGAATGGAGGATGATAGGTGGCCCAAAACTCTTTTGGAATGGTCACCTTCTGGTAGAAGGAAACGGGGCAGGCCAAGAACAACTTGGAGAGGAGAGATCCATAGATTGATGACCGACCGAGGTCTGGAGGAGGATGAATGGCGTGATCGGCAAGAATGGCGAATGAGAATACAGGGTAACCGCTGAAAAGTTGAGAGGCCCTCAAAAGTAAAGTAAAAGTAAGTAAAAGGATCTCAGGCATAATTACTGTCAACCGGGGCACTTTGACTCGAGGGCAACTTTGACAGAATTGGGGCTTCTTTGACATTTTTAATTTCTTGCGTGTTTTGGGCTATTTTCACAAAAATGCAAAGGTGTATATAATTCCTTGAAGGCGCACGAATAATTAAGTTGTTTTAAAAGCGGATGTTCATTGTTGGAGACACATCTGTGTCACTTTCAACAACAATGGATTGCCAGCAAGGATCAAATTAATTTCTTAATAATTTCTTAGTTGATTTTCTATATGGAAATGAGTTACAATGTTTAGAGGCTATAAGAAGAAACCTGGGAGTCGAGCATACAAGAGTTACCGCGATGAAGATCTTAAAAAACCCTTGAAGAAGAGAGAAATGGGAAGTTGTCTCAGAAGCAGGCTGTAGAGAAATATAACGCAAAAAGAATCACTCTTTCCTACAAACTCCGTGGTGATCGTCAGGGAAAGCCAGGGTACCCTACAATATTGAATCAAGAGGAGAAGCTGATTTCTGAACCTTAGGAACTCTTGCAGACTAGGGCTTTCTTATGTCTAAGAGTGATATTCGCTCTGTTGTAAATAATTTCAAATTAATTCCTGATTGTCTAATTACAATAACTATATGATAGTCTAAAGCATGCAATTTGCTTACTTAATCTGGAAATGAATTTTGTGTTCTGTTGCGTGTCAGAATTGATGATGAAGTTTAAGTTTATTTTGTCAAATTACAGTTATAAAAACGTTTGTAATAAGGTTGTTTACAATAAAAATATTTTTAAAAAGATAAATCGTTGTCTAAGTAGTACCTACAGTGGGTCTACTTCGAATTATAGTAAAAACACATGGACAAAACAGACCTAAACAAAACTCATTGTTGTCCTACTAACTTTTTGTTTGAGGAGAACAGTACCAAATGGGATTTGTGGTCTAAGGTTCAATTGGTACAAGAAATCATACATTCAATTTTTTCGGCATAAATCATACGAGTTAAACCTTAAAAACCTTCGAAAATATGTCAAAGTAGCCCCGTTTTACGGTAGTACATATGAGCTAAATAAAATCGACCTTCCCCAACCAAGTAATATCTTGGCTGCCTACAAGATGTTTCATTGAGGTGATGCGCTGACCACATGTCACTCTTGACATCTACAACTAACTAACTCACTGGCACAATCGAACCCGTAGGTTCATGACAGCGCAAACATAAACTGTCCACACATCCCTATCCTAAACTGTTTTCCAGTCATCAATTGTATAATCTACTTCCTCAAATAATGATTAATGTTATTCTCTCACCTCATTCTTGGTCTACCAACTGGACGTTTTCTTCTGGTTTTCCTATAAGAAGTTTCCATGTCCCTTTTTCATTCCCCGTTGCTTCCACATGTTCCTGCCCATCGTAGTCTACGAGATTTAACTGTTCTTATTATATCTGGTTTCCTGTAAAGATCATGTAGCTCACTGTAGTGTAGTCTTCTCCATTCGCCTGACTCTCTTTAATCCAAAAATTTTCCCAAGAACTTTATTCTTAAATACTTGTAATCTATGCGTAACTAAATTAGCTACATTCAAGAATCTCGCTAGGGTAGTACCAAGTCTCCATTAGGAACGTATGGGGGTACATACATACACACACACATATATATATCGTCCACCGCTGTGGTCTCGAGGTACCGTGCTGCCTTGTCACGCAGCGGGCCCGGGTTCGATCCCCGGTCGGGGCAGTTTTTCTGGGTGAGGTTTTTATCGGGTTTTTTCCTCACCTGTAAGACAAATGTCAGCAAAACTTTAAGGCCCAAACGGTCCCCGAAATCATATGTCCATCATCATCATCCTTCTCATTATCATCATCATCATCCTTCGCCGGTGTGGAAAGCAACGGGAAGCTACCACACCTACACAATTCGCTAGTAAAGTTGCAAGCATAGCATGAAAATGCCCTCGGGCAGAATTACTATGGATGGATATATATATCAGTTCATGTGTCTACGAGGGTAAATAGGATAGTATCACACAATATGTTTTTTTTTAACTTTAATAGATTGAAACACACACACGTGAACTCTCATCTTTTAGCTACTATTATACGCAGTCACCAAATTTCTGAACACATTTCTTCCATCATGGTACCGGTTTCAGTATAATCTCGAAGAAGTCCGTTCGTTTGGAGTTATAACCATTTGCGCGCATCTGAAAGCACTTCTGTATCTGTCTCAAAGCAATCACCGCCGTGTTTCGGGCATATATTGGTTCGCACACGACTCATCACCATGACAATTCCTTTCAGAAAGTCATACTCTCTTGCAGCGTAACACACACGTTAGTGGTCCAAGCTTGTTAACATTCGACCGCTGGCCGGCCGGCAGGAATGTGGCGAATCACAGCCGTCTATAAAAAATGCGCACCACCTAGAGATGTTGCTACAGTTCATACAGTCTTCCCCAAACACGCCACATATTTCTCTGTGAATTTTATTCTGGTTGTCATTTAACCCCACAAAAAATCGCACTACTCGTCGCTGTTCTTCTTGTGTCGACAGAAATATGTTCGTCATCTTTGTTACGTTGTTTACGCTTCTGAAGCTGGACACGAAAAAAAAAAGTATATGGTGTAAAACTTCAAACTATATCTCAGTGAAATTTAAAAATCCCACCCGCAATACCAACGCACAAAAAAAATAGTATACGTTACTTTCCGATCCTTCCTCGTAGCAATCATTTAAAACAAACAAAAACAACAGCAACATTACAATCACATTCTAAATCATACAATTGAGCTAAGTAGTGCAATAAATTGTATTAGCATTTTATAGTAGTCTTAACAATTATCTATGTATCTATCTTCCGGTTTTTTTACAGCTGCTGCCGTTCTTCCCGTGCCAAACCTGCAATGCCTATGATCTTGGGCATCTTCAATGTTTAGCCCTCTTGCTTGCATTATTATCCTCATGTTTTCCTTCCATGTTAACTTTGGTCTCCCTCTTTTCTTCTTTCTCCTCGATTGCCATTGATATAGTAGTTTCGGCTATTGCTCATCTTCCATTCTTAAAACATGTCCTAACCACTTTAATTCCTTCTCCTCAATTCTTTCAATTATGTTTTCTTCTGCTTCCATTATGTTTCTAATTTCCTTATTTGTGACATGTTCTAATTTTGACTTTCTGGCACTTCTGCGTAAATAATCAATTTCTAGAGCTATTAGTCTATTCTTGTAGTACTTATTGATTGTCCATACCTCACTTCCATACATTGCAACAGATTCCACCAATGTTTTACCAATATATTTTTTTTGTCTTTCCAAATATGCTTATCCCACCATATGGAATTTAACGATGATATTATTTTGCTACTCAATTCAATTCTATGTTTTATATTCTCTTTGCCTATACCTTCAATGTTATCCATAATTATTCCCAAATATTTAGTTTGTTTCACTTGTTTTATTTGGATTCCTTCTTCCAATATTAAATTTTCTCCTTCATTGCTATTTATTGCCAGATATTCTGTTTTTTTGTAAATTTACTGTGAGACCCCATGATTCATATGTGTTTTTTCAACCATTTTATAATGAATTCCATATCAAATTTGTCTTGCGCTAAAGCAAGTTGATCATCAGCAAATTGTATCGTCAGCAAAAATCTGTTGCCTATTGGGATAACCCATACCTTTGCAGCTTTGCTTCCATTTCATTAATGTAAATTCTACATAAATATTAAATAAAATTGGCAATAGACTGCACCCTTGTTTCAATCCTTTTGTGGTTTTTTATAGGATTGGATATTATATTTCCAATTTTAACATAAGCAGAGTTATCTTCAAAAATTTGTTTAATAATTTCTATTAGGTTTCTATCAATATTGTATTTCTCTAATACTTCCCATAATTTGTTCCTCGGAATTGAGTCATAAGCTTTCTCTAAATCTATCATTGTCAAATGGGTTTCTTCTCCAACTGCAGTCCGTTTTTCAATTAACTGTTGGAATTACAAATATATTGTCAACACATGACCTTCCCGATCTGAATCCATTATGATCTTCTCCTATTTTGTCTTTTAATATATGTTTTTTGTAACTTTGTTTTTAATAACTTTGTAAATATTCTATATAATGTGTTATTTATACTTAGTCCTCTGTATTTTTTGCGTCTCTTCTATCACCCTTCTTGTATATTGGTACGTAGTTTATTTTCCACTCATCAGGAATATTCCGTATTGCAATGCACTTATTAAACAGGTCCCTCAATCTACCTATTAAATTTTTTGTTAATATATATTTATTTACTCACGAATTAGATCATTTTCCTAATCTTGTCCAGAAATCTTCTTCTTCTTCATTTCCTTCTTCTCCTTCTTCTCCTCCTTCTCCTTCTCCTGCTTCTCCTTCTTCTTCTCTTCTTCTCCTCCTTCTTCTTGTTCTCCTTCTTCTTTTCCTTCTTCTCCTTCTTCTTCTCCTTCTCTTCTCCTTCTCCTTCTTCTCCTCCTTATCTTGTCCTTCTTCTTCTTCTCCTTATTCTTCTTCTCCTTATTCTTCTTCTCCTTATCTTCTTCTCCTTATTATTCACTTCTCTCCTTCTTCTTCCTTCTCCTCCTTGTCTCCTTCTTCTTCTCCTTCTTCCTCCCTTCTTCTTCTTCTCCTTCTTCTTCTTCTCTCTTCTTCTTCTTCTCCTTCTTCGTCTCCTTCTTCTTCTCCTTCTTCTTCTCTCCTTCTTCTCTCTTCCTTCTTCTCTTCTCTTCTTTCTTCTTCTTCTTCTCCTTCTTCTTCTCCTTCTTCTTCTCCTTCTTCTCCTTCTCCTCTCCTCCTCCTCCCTCCGTTCCTCCTCCTTCTTCTTCTCCTTCTTCTTCTTTCTTCTCCTCCTCCTTCTTCTTCTCCTCTTCTTCTCTTCTTCTCCTCCTCCTTCTACTCTTCTCTTCTAGTCTCCTCCTCCTCCTCCTCCTTCTTCTTCCTCATCTTCTTTCTTCTCTCCTTCTTCTTCCTCTCTTCTTCTTCTCTTCTCTTCTTCTCCTTCTCTGCCTTCTCTTCTCTCTTCTCCTCCGTCTCTCTTTCCTCCATTACTTCTATATCTTAGCTCCTTTCTCCTTCTTCTTCTTCTTCTTTCTTCTTCTTCTTCTACACATGGAAATCTGGCAGCATGTTGCGCGTTCATTCACTTCAGGTCTGGGATATGGTAACGTCCTTCCATCGTTGTTATGGTCTTCTTAGAGGCCTTTTCTGCTGAGGTGTCCAGTCACGTACTTTCTTCACTAATCTACTGTTCTCCATTCTATCTATGTGATCGTTTCAATTTAGTCTTCTACCGTTCATCCAGAGGTTTATAGGTTCAATTTCACATTCTTCTCTAATGACAGCTGCGAATTTTCTCTCTGTTTCCTACGATTCTCCTTAAAACTTTCATTTCCGTTGTTTCATTAATTTGTTTTGTTTTTGAGTTTCTGTTCGGCATTTACAACACATATGTTAGAACTGCTCTTTTCTATGTTTACACGGCGTGATCTTGGATATTGCCATTGATTTGGTTTTGTTTATAGAGATTTGCATGTTGTATTTTGTTGCAATGATTCTAAATTTGTGTAAAACATTTGTAAATCATCTTCACTTTGTGCAATTAGAACTGTGTCATGTGTATAGTTTATTATCTTCAGCTCTTTTTTACTTATTTTAATCTCTTTTCTAACTTGAACTTTTAGTTCTTTAATAATTTCATCCATTATTTGTGTGAACAATATGGGACTTAATGAGTCTTCTTGTTGTATTCCTTGCTAGACTAATATTTCTTTAGACTTACTATTTTCATATTGATAGTTTTACTGTTTCCTGAATAAATTTATTTGATGATCGTGATGAGATTTTTAGATATAATCTTCTTTCCTAATATGTTGAGTATATAATTTAATCTTACCCGATCAAATGCTTTTTCCAGATCCACAAAACCTAAGAAGACTGGGACATTACATTCGATAGTCTTTTCTGTAATCTATTTTAATATAAAAATTGCATCTGTGCATGATCTTCCTTCTCGAAATCCTTCTTGTTCATCTAGTAGTTGTAATGTATTCGATAAATGATCTGCTATATCATTTATCGAAGTCCCGAAATCTGCCCACGTTTAATAAATTATTTGAGTTTATCATTAACTCATACCAGCCAATCAACCACGATTTTGAATTCAGAAACCCTTTGGCAACAATTGACGCCTCCAATATTCCAAATAGTTGCAGTTTCCAAGGAGATATTTGAGTCAGCAACAGAATTGGTGTCCATCTAACATTATGAGATATTTGTTTAGCTATGATAAGTAGAAGTTACAGGCTGAGAAAACCAGCCTTAACGACTAGCAAATTGTGCATGCTACATGCTGATCACTTGCCTTCCATATACTGCCTGTATGATCATCTAAATCAGGGGCGCCCAAACTACAGGTCGCGGGCCGGATACGGCCCTCCATCACGCTCCATCACTTTCTATGCGGCTCCTATAGGCCTGTCGAATTCTAATAAATTAGATATGCTAAATATAGGCCTATAATGTTAGTCTGTCAGCAATTGTATAAGAATTTGTAAAATATATTTTAACGGCATAGCAAGAAAAGTAGCAAATCAACATACGCTTATTATAGGGCATAATAATAATAATAACAATAATAATAATAATAATAATAATAATAATAATAAATGTATTTATTTATTTTAGCAGGTATCACAATGTTTCACATCTTTCTGCCTCCAATTAATCTACTGTCATTCTCCTTCACATCTCTCCGTCATTCCAATCTCCATCGTCCAATTCTTTTTCCCTCGTGCTGCTCGAAACACCACCAATCCATGTTATTTTTCTTCTTAGGAATCTGTCTCTTCCGTCATTCTTTTTTACATGACCATACCATTTTTATGAAATTCACAATTCAAGTTTGAACATTCATCTTTTGTTTATTTACACTGTTTCTTATTTTATCTCTTCTAGAAATCGTAATAATAATAACAATAATAATAATAATAATTCACAAGAGCTATAATAGGGCCTATGGTCCGCGCCATCTTGATGTGCCAGAATCCAAGCGGCTGAAATGAAATTCCTCAGACCAATAGCAGGATATCAATGAACAGACAAAAAATACAACACAGAAATTAGACAGCATCTAAAAGTAGATGAATTAATATTAAACACAATAACACTAAAATACAGAACAAACTGGAAAGAACACTTAGCAAGGATGACTGAGAATAGAATACCAAAAGCAGCATACAACTATTCACCAAGAGGAAGAAAAGTCTGGGACGACTAAAGAAAAGTTGGTAACAGCAGCAATTTGAAGCCGGAACATGCTAGCAAAAAGCTTAAACCGTGACGAAGAAGAATACATTTCTAGATCCAAGTTGAACTAGACTGTTTTTCTTCTCTCAATAAGGGGAATTCATTCCTGAAATTTTGCCGTTCAGTTTTGTTACATTCTGTAGGCCCTATATTAGGGTGTCCCAATACATAATGTTTTTTTTTCGTAAAAGCAAATACGCATGCCCTCTATTCTTTCTGATTTATCTTAATAACTCAAATAACAAATATTCTGTACTTAGCAAAATTTATACAGATTCAAAAATACTCGAAAGAATAAATTCATTTACGTACCTTAAATATTTGGATGGAGTAGACACAGCCAATAAAAGTATTAATTTTAATAAAACCATTCAAATAATTAATTCAGTAATGAAACTTTCGCTAGAGTACGGTTATACAAAACCTTAGCAAGATCTACACTTTCCTACGGCAGTGTGGCATGGACTTTGTGGGAAGGAGACGAGAGCAGGATAACTTCTAGTGAAATGAGGTTCATGAGAATACAGCAGGATATACCAAATGGGATCACAAACACAATGGTGGTATCTTGGAGGAACTACGTTTAGAACCTGTCATTGAATTCATACATAGATACCCAAACAACTGGATGAATAATTTGCGACGAATGAGTTCAGATAGAGTTCGTTATTGTCCAACAGGGAAGAGATTCCTGGGCCGTCCAAGGAAACGCTGGATTCAAAATTTATCGGTGAGATCGGTGACAACCCGTGTAGACTTCATGCCAAACATAAGATATGAAAATTTGTACTGGGTTAGTACAGAAGGATTCTAGAACTAAAAGTTTATTTAGTAAATAAAACATATATGTGCCCAAAATGTATAACTATTTACTATTCTACAATAAAAAAACATTGTTGTTCAAATTTCATTCGCCTTAGTTTGCAAGTACGGACATGTTTTGAAGCAAGTTGCCACGGGTGGCCGTGGTTCTACGTACACCAAATTATACTTACAAGTGTTTTAACATTATACAAATAAATTAAGAGGATAAACGTTCAAAATTCGATTTTTTAAGAATGTCCCAAGACATAAAGGAGTTTTTTTTTTCGAAAAATCAAGTACGCATACCCTCTATTTTTTTCTGTTTGATCTTAATAATTCAAAGTGAGTTTCATTTGACCTGCGGCCGATAGCGGGAAAAGTGACTGCAAGCATTGAGTCGTTAACTCACGCTGCCCACGCAGTGTGCATGCCAGTGGCCGCAACTCGAGTGAAACTCACTGTATTATTGCAATTGGATCATGACAACCCATGCCGACTTCATGCCAAACGTAAGACATGGTCATTTCTACTGGGTTAGTATAGAAGGATTCTAGAACTAAAAGTTTATTTACTAAATAAAGCATCAATATGTCCAAAACATTTAACTATTTACTATTTTACAATAAAAAAATGTTCAAATGCTATTTTCAAAGTTTACAAGTACTGACATGTTTCCAAGAAAGTAGGCACGTGTTGCCGTGGGTCTATGTACACCAAATTGTAGGTACTTAAAATTGTTTTAACATTATGCAAATAAATTAAGAGGACATGAGTTAAAAATAAAAGACTTCGATTTTTTTGGGACACCATACTGTATATGTATGTGTGTATGTGTGTATGTGTGTATGTGTGTGCGTGCGTGCATGCGTGCGTGTGTTTGTGTGTGTGCGCGTGCGTGTGTGTGAAATATTATGGACCAGCTGTATATTTTTACCACTGGATAAGTAATGCTGTAATAATAATAATAATAATAATAATAATAATAATAATATTATTATTATTATTATTATTATTATTATTATTATTATTATTATTATTATTATTATTATTATTATTATTATTATTATATTATTATTATTATTATTATTATTATTATTATTATTTTATTTAATGGCTCTCTTTACTACTTATATAATTAAAGTCGGAATTCAAATTATATGCGTGTAGGGGCTTACAAATTTTTCAGAGAGGACTCTTATTTCTGTCTTGAACTTCTTTTCCGTGCTGTGAATCTACTGTTTTCGAATGTAGCCATTTTCAAGATTTGTATGCACTTAAAAATCGGGACAAGAATGGTAACTACCAGCCACCAGGACACACACCCGTTATTATTGTAAAAGTAACATCAACTCAAATGTTGAAGCATTCATTTTTTTTTCAAAAACCCCAGGTTTGTCTTTCGAAATTCCTGGTTTCTCTCCTGGCATGGCGTACTTGTAACCCTCTTCTGAGGTTGGGGCGCCTGGAAGGCGGGGTTACGTTGCTCCGATGATATGATGGGTGATGATGATGATAATAGTGCGCCCGGAGAGTCCCTAATCCTAAGCTTAACCTAAGATGAACATGAATGATGATGATTGCGATGGCCATATGATTTCGGGGACCGTTTGGGCCTTAAAGCTTTCCTGGCATTTGTTTTACAGGTGAGGAAAAACCCCGATAAAAATTTCACCCAGAAAACTGTCCCGACCGGGGATCGAACCCAGGCCCGCTGCGTGACAAGGCAGCACGACACCCCGAGACCACAGCGGTGGACGAAAGGGATAAGTATAACAACAGTGGATGAGGAAAGTTCTCAGGAAATTCTTAATCTGTTTATTTTGATAAGTTCTATATTGATCGGTTTTAGGACCTTGTATTTTTTTTTGTTGCTGGCTTTTAAATGTTTCATGCCTCACCTGATATGGGTATCACAAGGTTCGTGAAACGTGAATTCAGTTCTATTCTCGGCCAAAGCTTATCTTCCTGTCAACTGTTCGAGACACGCAACAATGCTATTGGCACTGCCATTTGTCACACTTAATACACAATGTTTGGACGTCTGATAGAACAAGATTATAAATTCAACGTACCACGAGGAAAATGTTAGACAAATTAGAACCTTTCACATCTTCAATTCATTTTACTTAATTCATTTTATATAATACTAGCTTCTACCCGGCGTGCGCTGCACGCCTAAATAAAAATGTTTTTATGTTTTGTTGAATAAGTAAAAAGATTTTTTTTCACGATAATGCGTTCTATTGTACTTACAGTAATGGGGACCATGATTGACAGTTCAATTTCCTAAATTTCGGGGTTGCTAACCTGTAAATAACTCAATAACTATATTGTAATATTAAAAAATTACCTACCTAGGGCGGAAAGTAAAACCACTGCCCTTTATGTATACTACGTACAATGTATATACAAAAATATAACCAAAAGGTAGTATTTATATACATTATACGAAACAAAACACTACATTTTAAATGAACTGAACTTTATTTGAAACAACATAAAACAAATTCGTACTTGTCACTCTTTTATATCTGATTGGTGTCACGGTTTGCTGAAGTCTCAACCAAACTATTTTCGGCATTTAGCGTATATCTACATTGGCCAGACTGCTAACGACAGCGTCAGTCAGTTGTTTGTAATGAACGCAAATATTTCCAACAAATATGTTATTATTTTACTATTAATTTATTATTTTGAAAACACCATCGTGCAAAAAATAATGTACAACACACGTTTGTGAAGTGTTTTGCAGAATCTCGGAAATTAAGAACCTCACTATCGCTCGGTTTTTTAACAATTTCCTCCCTTCTGTAAAAACCACTTCCTAACCTCGCATTGTAATATACTAATCAATTTATATCGTAATTATCTTTAGATTCCATGTGCTGATTACCTGGGGTTGCCAAGGAATCTACTTATACCGATCTTCTTGGCATCAATGAGCTGAAAGACAAAAAGTTTTTATTGTGAGTTATCTGTAAAAAGATAGACATATGCTGTCAAAGACTTTTTGTAGAGTTTTTTGAGATATTCAAATTTTATGTACATTAATTTGGTGTATTTGTTATGATTTAGGCGGGTAAGCCATTTAAGCGTCCAAAAAGCGCATTTTTTAGTGCACCGATGCCTTTATTTTTTTTTTAGCTCTGGCCTTATAGTACGCACGGTAATGTTATAATTAACTGTATTGCAACTAAAACCTTAACATACCGGATGGTGAAATAGGGTTCGCATTATTGGAGATTCAATAAAATAGAAAATAAAAATATATTATAAACTTTAATTGTCCACGAAAAATTCTCTAAATGATGGTAAAAACCCCATTCAAATCGGTCAAACAGTTTTTGAGCCTATAAAGGACAGACAGACAGACTCTCACTCTGAATAAATAATTAATCTCAACTATTGCATACGAGTTATGGAAACCATACGTTTAGTGGTGCATTCAGTACGGTCCTCTACTAACTTCATTCTCAGTCATCTCCAATATCCATCGCAGTGTGACTTAACTGCTCTTGTTATATCTGGTTCCCTATAGGCCTATGTAGCTCACTTTTACGTAGTCTTCTCCATTCGCTGTCTGTTCACCTCTCTTTGTTCAATAATAATAATAATAATAATAATAATAATAATAATAATAATAATAATAATAATAATAATATTTTTATTTATATACAGAATTTTAATGTTTACACATCTTTCTGTGCCTAAAGTTTTATTTTTTCTTCTCCACTCGTCTCTCTCCATCCAATCCATGTCCTCCAGTCCTCTTGCTCTCATTCCAGTTCTTATTTCCTGCATCCACGAGTTTCAAAGTCTTCCTCTCCTCCTTCTTCCAGGTGGACACCATTCAAATGTTTTCCTGGGTAATCTTTCTTCTTGCGTTCGTCATACGCGCCCATACCAATTTAATTGCTTATACTGTATATAATCTACTATTGAATAACCAATATTCATTTTTCTCTTATGACAATATTTCTTATTTTGTCTAATTTTGAACATCTTGCTGCTCTCCTCAAGAAATTCATTTCCATCGACATAAGTTTTTGTTCTAAGTTTTTGTTGAAGTTGCAAACTTCAGCTCCATATGTGACAGTACTTCTCACTATTGAATTATATATTTGTAACTTATTTTTCCTGGTTATATGTCTGTTCCATAAGACTCCATTCATCATTGCTGTTATTGCTCTACCTTTATTTATTCTGTTCTTAATATCACTTTCTTGTTTATCCTCTTTGTGTAATTTTACTCCCTGATACTCAAATTCTTCACATCCTCTAATATACCCCTTTTCATCTTCTAATATCAAATCTTCAAATCTTCGTTTTCGGCTCCACATCCCATATAAAATGTTTTTTTCTAAATTTATTTTCAAACCCCAGTTATCTTATTCGTCCAATAATTTTCTGAACATAAACTCCATGTCTTCATATTCTTGAGTAATTATTATCTTAATAATAATAATAATAATAATAATAATAAAATAATAATAATAATGTATTTTAGTTGGAGAGGTTTTATATTTTATTTGCGTAGTTTAAATGAGTAGGCCTAATGCAAAATAAGCTTCTCAAGTTGTTACAGTTGTCATTCTTTAAGTGCTGGGTAAATTTGAAGTCTCATCTGTGAAAACAGAGTTTACAAAAAGGTCACACGTTTAACTCGATAAAACTTTATGATCGCATCGCTCTTATTTCAGTGTCTTCGTGCTCAGGTATATAGGATTACTCGGTTTATTTGTAGTCTATGATAGTAGAAGACTGCAAAAGTGTGGACGTAAAGTAATCTCTAGTCTGAAATAAAATGCCTTTTATCAACATTTATCGGCCCTTTCACGCTCATATTTAAATTGTGACTATAACGATATGAGTATTAAACGACTCTAAAGATTGTTAAAAAAATCTCGTTTGAAAAAAAAATTAAAGAATAAAAGTGTGACATGTGAATTTATAACTATTTATTGAACTACATGCGACAAGTTAAAAAATTTGGAAAAATAAACTTCATTATTTGACGTTCAATTAGTCAATAATTCCTCGAAGTTCTATAGAACGCTTAATGTAACTTTCACCAGGTGGCAGGATGTATACTGAAATCGCTATGACCAACCTTCGCAATAAATTCCCAAACATGTTTATAAGAAATAGGTGTACACCAATTTCCCTCTTCCTAACCTAAAAAAAATGAAATTACATGCGTATTATTTAATAAACTACGTTGGTCTTCACTAACTTGTCCCATCGTTATTTAACTAAATGAAGTGAATTCGTTAAAACATGTTTTGGTATTAACTGCTAATGTTGGTCACACCGATTTCACAAGATATATCCTGCCATCTAGTGGAAGTTACATTATTCATTCGGGAATAAACACTGAGATTCTGTAGAACTTCATTGAGAAATAATTAGCACAATTTGCACACACATATTTAATAATTTAACTAAAGTCCTACTACTACTACTAATAATTTAACAATTCTAAAATACGTTTTAATAACCGTTGAAAAAGTTTAAAATAGTATGAAATGTTATTACAAATGGTAAACGTATATAATATAACATGGCAGTAGAATATTGTTTGGAAATTCAAATAACCTTTTTTTTTAACACGGTATTAATATAAGTACCTGATATATCGGTCTTCCACAATAAAAATGGATTTTTGTTTAAAAAAACTTCCACAATTAGTTGAAACAAATTAGGCCTTTCAGAACATGTTCCATCTTCGACATGTCATTTGGTACAATGTCAAACCATAAGTAAATAACAAAAAATATTTCTTAATAATTGGTTTTTCTGAAAAAATTAACCTAATTATACGTATTTTTGTATTTTGTGCGTAATGGCTTTGCAAATGTTCAATACTAATAAAATTCATTGTTAAAAACCGTCATAAGATAAAATAAGTTAAAATATACCTCCTTAGGTAAGATCCGTCGTCCTCAACTTATAAAATATGTATTCTTTCAGAATATCCGTTCCATTTCCAGCAGGTTCTTCTTCGCTGAAGAACCTGCTGAAGATGGAACGATGTTCTGAAAGGCTTACAGGCATAAAGAATACATATTTCATAAGTTGAGGACGACGGATCTTACATAAGAAGGTATATTTTAACTTATTTTATATTTGCAAAAGTTGTAAAAAGCAAACTAGTAACACTTATTTATTTATATCGCAAATGGCAAGCACATTGATAAAATTATGTTTCGCTCATCAGTGTTCTAGCTTCCTAATATCACTTGATCTCCGTGGATTTTTCTAGCACAAGGCAGAGTTAAACGTGAGCTCGATCCATTTTTCCAACATCAGGAGCACATAGCTTGCAGTTTGGAGACAACAGAATGCCAAACCGACGGAGATGTTTAGCAAGGATGTTATGTCCTCTTGTCAGGCGAACGAAAGATAGCAACTGCTTCCATTCTTGGCCAATCTGGAATGTTGGCTTACGAGCACTTCCAACCTTTTAGAGTTGTTCTGCGGTGAATGTTTCCTTGATTCTCATTTTGGCGTTTGATTTCAAGGACTGGTATGATAATTGACTACTGAAGGGAAAGGGTACCATAGCTTCTCTTTTAGCTAGTAGGTCTCCTTGTTCATTGCAGTAGATTTGGCAGTGACGCGGAATCCATTGCAGATGATCCATTGTATTTATACTTTAAAATTGTTTTTCGCCCGATAGTGCGTTTTGTCGTACTTACAGCAATGGTGACCATGATGAAAGTTCAACTTCCTACATTTCAGGGTTGCCAACCTAAATAGCTATACTGTAATAAAAATAACTATACGTTATATTACAAATAAACACATATTTAATTAGGGACAAGAGCAGATAAGCCCGAGGAAACCCAGGGGGATGGTGGCGGGGCTCTTAAATAAAACAATAATTACATGTTATAAACACGCATGTGGGAAGGAAAACCACTGCTCTCTGCGTATACTACATACAATGTATATACAGAAAATATACAAAAGGTAGTGTTAATATAAGTTATACGAAACAAATCACTGCATTTTAAATGAACTGAACTTTATTTGAAACAATGTAAAACAATAAATACGTACTCGCCGCCATTTTATCACTAAATGCTCTCAAGGCCTCCTGTTGTTTCAACTAATAAACTTTGTCCATAGTCTTAATGTTAGTCAATTGTTTGTAATGAACGCAAATATTTCCAATAAAGATGTTATTATTTTACTATGATTTATTATTTTGAAAAACACCATCGCACAAAAAATAATGTACAACGCACGTTTGTGAAGTGTTTTACAGAATCTCAGAAATTTAAAACTTCGCTATCGCTCAGTTTTTAAACATTTTCCTCGATTCTGTAAAAACCTCTCCCCCAACCTCGCATCGTAATATACTATTACAATGTTGCAACAAAGAGCTAAGAGAACATATAGATTCGATAGCGGTTCTGGAGTCTCAAAGAGTAGTGAATTGGAAAACTTGCCAAGATAACCTCAATCTTCCCATCAATAGCATTTAAGTGTTGTCGAACAGGGGTATAAGAAGAAAAGAGAGGGATGCATATGCCTGCTCCTACAGTTTCTTGGTTTTTCTGAATTCAATAGAGAAATCTATGGATTTTTTAATATCTGCACGATGCTCTAAATTAGACAGGATCAGAAACAGCATTATCCGAGAAAAAATGAACTTGAACGAAACAGTTGTACAACTTGTGGAAAATAAAGAATTTTGAACACGTGAAGAGGATGAATGAAGATAGATTGCCAGTTAGATATTTGAGTGGATTCCAAATCGGAGGAAAAGAAGAGGGAGACCTCAGAAGACACGAATAGATGGAATTATGAATTTGATGAAGGGCAGGGGACTGCAGGATGGTGACTGGAAGCATAGAGATAAATGGAGGAAGAGTATCAAAACTTAATGAATGGATTTCTCAACCGAAGTCTAAACCATGACCTCTGTTTTCCGAATGTTTATTGTATCCATAACTCCTATAAAATGTCTAAAATATACAGAAATTGTTATGAAACCATAGACATGATCCAGACATTTGTTTTTGTATTTCAAACCCTTAGATTTTTCAGTTTTTATGATTGTTATAGGAACAAAAAATCGGAAACCCACGGTCGTGGTTTTAGACTTAGGTTGAAAAATGCACCCAATATTGGGCACTGGAAGATTTTGTATACATTTAAAACCTGTTAACCCTTAAATTCATAACGTATCCTATAGAATAAATCAGTTAGCTCAATTAATTGAATACTTTTAATAAATCAAAGGAAAACAAACAAAATGAAACTACTTCATGCGTGTCTAATTATGCAATATACGTACCTGATAATAACAGTTATACAAGATTCCGTTTTCGCTGCGGTCCGCCACATTCAAATAACTGACACAAGAAATTTGTGTTTCCCCAATTTAAGGCTTAAATAAATATGTTGAGAACTCTATAATGTTCGTTTTTATGGGATTTGACATTTGTAAGTAATTCTCAATGTTTGAAGTTTATTAGAAATTTTGATTCGAGATTTATTGCAATCTGAAAGGAATCAAGCTTTGTTTTTAAATTTCTGTGTCTACCTTAATATATTATTCTAATAGCAGCCAAATGGTCATTAAGATTAATATGAGATTTTACTATTTGTGCTTTGCATATTGGTTTAATGATTTTGTCCTCTTTGTGCATAGTTTGATATGGTAGCGTTCACATTTTTGTTGCACTATGTACACTCACGCGACTGGTTTAGTTCGTGGTATGTTGTGGTCTTGCAGATGAAATGATGAAACCCATGGACCGCCGTCTTGTTTATTAATAAAGTAAAGTGATCCCACTACAGGTCATAGTAGACCCTTGGGGTAGTGGAAGATTAAGGTTTCCACTTTTTTTAGACAATCGGCACTTGATGTCAGCCGGGTTGTCAGCCCTGCGTAACGGCCGCCTTTACCTCCAGAACAAGCGTCTGATACTCATTTCCGTTAGAGGCTGAGTCGACCCCAGGGCCATGGTGCCACCAGGTGGTTTGGGTCAGTTTAAAAATCCAGACCCCACCGGGATTTGAATCCTTGACTTTCCGGTTTGTAGCGCACGGCCTTAACCACTACGCTACGGCGTGCCCCTATTACGTGTTGCAATTCGAAATTTTCTCTTGTCCATTCTCGGTCTATCATTGCTCTTGTGCCGAAGAATTCTGTTGGAGTTCCTTCTCTTTTCTTCCTAAGTGTTGTTAAATGTTGGTCCGCAGCTTTTGTACTAGGCAAGATCAATTTTGTCCTTAGGTCTTCAATGAGAAAGGTCTCCCTTGCGAGCAAATATACAAGTCTCGATCGCGTGTTCTTGGAGACTCCAATCGCCTTCTTTAAGTAAGTGGCTTTTATTTTCTTCTAGTGTTTCTAGTTCAGTCACTGTTAATGTTCTTCGATTATTTATATCCCGTAAGTTAGTATTGGGATTATTTTGGTTTCGAATAGTGCCATTACCGTTTTTAGGCTCAGAGATGTGATATGTTGTGTTTCCCTTTCAGTGATGTACTTTGCGTAGCATTTTGTACTTGGTTTGCAATGTCATGCCTAGATATTTGTAGTCCGATACAATTTTCAATGCCCTGTTCTCTATGATGATTTGTGCTGTTTCCGGTATTCTTCCGGTGTTTCTAAAAATCTTCATTTCGGTCTTTTCTCCATTTATTTCAAATATATGTTCCTTGTACCATTCCTCATGGTGTTTATTGTTTCCTGTAATGTTGTAAGATATTTTGACCCTATTACTATGTCGTCTGCATATGCGGACTTCATGTCTGCCTCCATATGTTTTCCTGTAATCATCTAGTATTCTTACAAGTTTTCATAGAGCGGTATAACTTTCTTTTTTTCATAAGAGTTCATAATCATTTTAATCAAGTAAGTAGTGGCATTGAATATATTATAGTTTCTTTACACCAACTAATATAAGCCTTAGGACCTGGGTTTGTAGTCTTTCAAACTTGCAAACAGTTTTTATGAAACAGTGATTAGAGGTTCACAACAGTACAATAGGCCTGGAAGGATGTATATTTTATATGGATGTCAGGGTGCTAGGGTTACAGCCCATTTACTTCCGGCTAGGCGTTTCGTGTTATTAAGTTGCTTGGATACTATAGAAGTGATTTTCTCTACTTAGTGTTTCCAGGTTAGTATGGAGTCAAACATTATGCCTAGATAGGAGGAGGAATCAGTTTGGGAGATCGATATGTTTTTGAATTAAGAAAAGGATAAATGGATGGTGGGCTAGGGAGAAATACTGGAAATTGGTTTTTGACGGGTTATGTCATATTGTTTCTGTTACGCCATGACTCTAGCTTTCTTGGTGTTGTGCTTAATACACGCTATATTAATGACTCTCCCCTTCTTTTAGGAGTTTCTGTCTAATTGACAAACGAGGAACATTTTGAAGAAGTGACTGAATTTAAATCCTAGGAACAATGGTTATAAAACAGGAATGAGATTCAGAAAGAAATTAAATATAGCCTAGGACAATTCTAAAAATACATGCTAATATATTACAGGGACTCTTGTCGTCCCAACTTCTCTAAAAAATATTTAACTAATATATAAAACTGTTATTCTCCCAGTTATATTATATGGATGAGAAACATGAACTCTAACTTTTAAGGGAGGAGAAAATATTATGAGCATTTGAGAATTAATTTATCAGGAAAATGTTTTGGACCAAAGAGAGAAGGAGAATACTAGGTAACAGCGAAATGCATGATATTTATCGCAAGCCAGATATAATAAGAACAGTCAAGTCTCGCAGACTGCATTGTGAAAGACATGTGACACGAATGGGGAATGAAAGGCAGGCATGAAAACTCCTTGTAGAAAAATCAGAGCAAAAGCGCCGTAAATAAGTCAAGAATGAAGTAACATTAACCATTAATTTAGGGAAGCATACACAGGGGATGATTTGAAAACATTAACTCAGGATAGAGATGTGTGGAGAGCTTTGGTCCGTGCGACCATGAATCTACGGGTTCGATAGTGCCAGTGAGTGAGTTACTTAGTTAATCGTGGAACAGTAATAGGCACGAATAGTCAGACAGACCCGTTGTTAAATTTAAAACTAAATGTAATAATTTGAAGTGTGTTTTTTAATTCATTCTTGCACTAAATGTATTATTACTTTAATTACCCAAGAAGAAAGAGAAAAAGTTTAAAATGTGCATTCATTTGGTTCTTTGCGGCTATAGGCTTATTGGATCTATTTCTCGTAAACAACTCCGTATTCTGTTATGTAACTATTGTACTTAACTTGTTTTATTTATGAATGCATATCTTATCAATAGAGCTCGGACTTCATTGCCTTTTAATTGCCGATTCGCTTTCAAACAGTTGACTACACAGGTAGTTAGTCCTGTCCCGTGCGCAGTGCCACAGGCATTGGCGTCTTTGCTGTGCTGCTACAAGTATAGGATGCAGTCAAATCATAATACCGATCACCACGATCTGATGAATGATTACAACATGACGAAACCCAAACACACACAAGATGAATTCACTTGTACGTGAGTACGGCCATGAGTATTTTTGCCTAAAAGAAGATAAAATATTTTGTAAATTGTATAATGTAGAATTGAAGGGGGAGAGAAGAATTTTTATCAAGAGCCATTGCAAATCTAAAACACACATTGGGAATGTAAAACATAAGCTTGACGATGAAATACAGTCGTCTGCACAAGGAGTTTCAGACACTTGTAATAATCGTGGATTTTACGAGGATTTATGCGAAACGATGGTTTCCGCGAATATTCTTTTCAATAAAGTGCAAAATCCAGCTTTTTTTTCAGAAATATGCGGAATTTATAAATTTGCTTAACTTTTTGTTGTACTGTAGCGTTTAATTAAAAAAGTTAAAAAATATTTTACGCAGCAAAATAAACTTGTAATCCACAATTAGCTACTTATTTTATTACCCGCCTATACCTCCTGTAAACAGTACAGCACAAATGCCATACTAGTCAGACTGGTGCTACTACACCTCTACTACCCTCTCATCAAGCAATATTATATATAGTAAGACTGCACTTAATCTAACTTCATGTCCGAGCCATACTTATCAACTATACTGAACATTAAAGTATAAAATTGTGAAATATTCACCTAAATGGTCCGTCTCCTCAACTTTATTAGTTATTTATCTGTAGCGCAACCGGGACTAGTCCCATCATCAGCAGGATTCAAAACTGGTGTTTCACCGAAGATCTGGGAGAGGGAGTTTACACGTACTGGGTTCGTTTTCGTTTATCAGATGGTCGTTGTTGTTAACAGCTTTCAAGATGTCCATCTCCTCGAGTACGTTTATCTTCGCTGGATTATTTTCTCTGTGCATTACATTATCCATGAAGGACATCGCATGTTAGATATAGGAAATACCCTAACATTAATGCACGCTAGTGGAATAATTAAACACGTCAAACTGTATATTATAATCAACATTTAGGTTATTCACTTATTTTTTAGTAAACAACTCGGTAAAATCACGGAATCTGTTCATTATTTGCTATATTCGGTGTATTTGTTGGAGAAAAATAATGCTCTTACCTATTCAGAATATTAAAAAGGAGGAGCTTTCTTTATCACAAAAGCAGGAGCTGATAAAGAGAAATCGATAAAGAGCGAGGTGAAACAAGACCTTAATTGATTGTAAAACAAAATCCATTGAAACTTGATAGGTCATTGACTAGCATATGGGGCATGAGTTAAATAGTCTATAAATTACACTGTTCTCTTATTTTATGCGAGTCTGTAACCACGCTTTGCACACCATGCGTCAAGTTTGATGAAACAATAAAATTTGAATAGTGCGCTTGGCAGATATCCACAGAACATAAACTTGAGACGCCATAGTGGATTTGCTTTCATGTTGGTTTTATGACGTCAAACGATCTTTATTTGGCATGTTGTTATGTTATTAGTATACAAAACATTATGTCCCTCTGGCGAATCGCTTGTTACATTGCACAAGAAATTTAACAACATGTACGAATGCAATTCCCTCAAGTCGAGTTCGATAGTTTATTTGCTACGTGCCAGATATGCCTCTGGAACAGAAGTTCCGGGTTCAAAAACGTCAGGGCCCACGGGATTATTTAAGGACATGAAGATTCTGAGTGTGACTTCCTTCGGAGTGGAAATAAAGCCGTGGACTCCTTGTCGTAAATTTAATGAATTTTGAAAAAGTAATTCAATAAACAAAAAAAATATATTTTCAAAACTCGTCTATTAATTGCATCGCTAATAATGATGTTAAAGAGTTTAAAGACACAAGTTGTCAAAATACTGTTAACCAATTATTAATAGTCAGATTTCCCAGTGTTCCTTCTAAGATCTTAAATCATTCTGATACAAATTTCACTGTTACTTTGCTTTTAACAAATTACGAAGGAGTTGGCCTATTGAGGTAATAAAAAAGTTTTTTTTTTAATCTTCACCGATTCTACTTAGTAGCAATACTTCTAAAATCCACTATAATCATAATTGAGGTTATGTAGTAATTTATTTTTAATATTGAAATTACAATGAATTTTAGAAGTATTGCTACTCAGTAGAATCGGTGAAGACTTATATCTGTCATCCTCAATTAAAATGGATTTCAGTTTAAAATAAATAATAGTTTTAAAAAACTAAAACAACACGCTTTATTAGAAAACCGAACTAAAAAAATGAAAAATTATTTTAATTTCCAACACGCTTGGGATAAAATTAAAGTGGTCAACAAAAAAATCATCTCCAACACATATAGAATAAAACTAGAGTTATCAACAAAAAGAAAATAATTTTACCATCAAAAGCGTGGGGTGCTCTATATCAATTAATATGTTTGATAATAAACAGATACTGGTAAATGTAAAGTCTCTAAGAAGAAAATGTAAAAATCATAAAAAGCACCCCACGCTTTTGATGGTAAAATTATTTTCTTTTTGTTGATAACTCTAGTTCTATTCTTTATGTGTTGGAGATGATTTTTTTGTTGACTGCTTTAATTTTATCCTGAGCGTGTTGGAAATTAAAATTATTTTTCATTTTTTAGTTCGGGTTTCAAATAAAGTGTGTTGTTTTAGTTTTTTTAAATTATTGTTTATTTTTGTATTTTTGGTTTCAATATTTTACAGAATTAGATAAAAATGTAAATATCTTTTAATTCGATACTATTGTAGTATGAGCTAAAAGTAATACTCTTCAAAAAAAAACCCTCCCCGCCGGATTTGAACCAGCGACCTATGGATAACTGAAATTATATACCACTAGAGTTCACCGCTCTATCAACTGAGCTCTTACAACGATTGACTAAAACGTCGACAAGTCCGCAACATATTATACCAGTTTTTTTACTGATGATTCTGGCCAGGATTTTAGAGACAAAATATTAAATTATTGTATTTTCACTGGTCCTCTACAAGTATACAAAGTTTCAAGTCCATCCAATGTTTCTAAGTGGGTGAAAATCGTGTTCAAAGATTCCGTTACATAGATACAAGGACTCTTTTTTTTGATTTTCTGACGATTCTGGCCAGGATTTTAGAAAAATATGAAAATATTGTATTGTCACGGGTCCTTTACAGGTATGCAAAGTTTCAAGTCGATCCAATGTTTCTAAGTGGGTGAAAATCGTGTTCAAAGATTCCGTTACATAGATACAAAGACACTTTTTTTGATTTTCTGATGATTCTGGCCAGAATTTTAGAAAATAAATATGAAATTATTGTATTGTCACGGGTCCTTTACAAGTATACAAAGTTTGAAGTCGATACAATGATTTTAAGTGGGTGAAAATCGCGTTGAAAAATTCCGTTACATAGATAGATAGATAGATAGATACAGGTCAAGCTAATATAAAGCGTGTAAAAAGAGCCTTCGTCAGTTAGTTAAACCATTTTAATTGAGGACGACTGATATATCAAGTGCTTACTTTGTTTTTTTTAAATCTACTTAATAGACGCCTAAAATGTCTTGACAAAATTATATATATATATGGTATGATAAGAAAAATAAATGCCTGGACGGGATTCGAACCCGGATCTCTGAGTCTGTACCTCAGCGTGATATCCATTACACTACCAGGCGAATCCAATTCAAACACTTATTTTTCTTATATATGTATTATATTCTCCATTATTACTAGATGTCGCGAGAACTAGGTCTTCACTGCCATCTAGTAGCTGACTATATCAAGTAAGCAAATTAAAGAGAAAAAAAATAAGTGTTTGAATTGGATTCGCCTGGTAGTGTAATGGATATCACGCTGAGGTACAGACTCAGAGATCCGGGTTCGAATCCCGTCCAGGCATTTATTTTTCTTATCATACCATATTAAGCTTGCATTGCTCAATGTTAAACATTTAATTATAACATCTATAAAGCGTCACTGCTATAAGGTAAAAATATTCTCTTTAATTTGCTTACTTGTTATAGTCAGCTACTAGATGGCAGTGAAGACCGAGTTCTCGCGACATCTAGTAATAATGGAGAATATAATACATATATAAGAAAAATAAGTGTTTGAATTGGATTCGCCTGGTAGTGTAATGGATATCACGCTGAGGTACAGACTCAGAGATCCGGGTTCGAATCCCGTCCAGGAATTTATTTTTCTTATCATACCATTGTGGAAAGCAACGGGAAGCTACCACACCTACACAATTCCCTAGTAAAGCTGCAAGCATAGCATGAAAATGCTATGATTGCAGTGAAGGACCTGCCTTCGGGCAGAATTACTATGGATGGATCATATCATATTAAGCTTGCATTGCTCAATGTTAAACATTTAATTATAATATATATATATATATATCAGATTAAATGTTTCCAACACGTCCAGAGGATACCAAAGATGATTTACCACCTCAACCCTAAAGGCAAAAGAGACCTCGGAAGACCCTTCAACCGATGGAAAGATCAGTTTTTGTAGTCGCAGAACGGGCATCATCACCCAATACTGCATTCGGAAGAAGAAGATATATATATATATATATATATATATATATATATATATATTCAGAAAATGCAAAATTAAACACCCTATTGTTTGCAGATGACCAAATAATAATTGTAAATTCAGAAGATAATCTGCAGAAAGGTCTGCATGATCTTAAAATTACAGAAGAATACGGATTGGAGATATCTATAGAGAAATAAAAAATTATGGCATTTCAAGGTGTAGATCCAGTCACAAGTAAAATTGTACTTGAAAATAAAATGTTGGAGCAGGTGAATAATTTTACATATATAGGATGCAATATCTCATACGAAGAAGAAAAGGATGTAAATGCAAAAATATCTAAATTTTTAAGAATTTTAGGGTTAATAAATTCTATCTTCAAGCCACAGTTAGTCTAAAAATATTCAAGACTAAAAGTGTATAAAACACTGGCTCATCCAACTCTTTTGTATGGTAGCGAAGTATGGACGTTGAAACAGAAGGACATAAAAATACTTAGATCTGCTGAAATGAGATACCTTCGGAGGACTGCAGGATACACACTGCTAGATCACAACAAAATTAAGACATCTTAGAAGAGTTACACATGGAACCTTTAGAAAACAAAATTTCTGATTTATAAGTCAAGATGGATGCAACATGTTCATCGAATGGAGGATCACAGGATACCTAAACAAATGTTTAAGATATCAACCTGCAGGAAGAAGAAGACCAGGACGTCCACTCAAAAGACTTCTGGATGGTGTTTCTATTGAGGCCGAAACAGGTCAACAAATGGCCTAAATTCATGAACTATGATGATATATATATATATATATATGCGCCCGCAATTTTTTGGAACCGAACTCGGTATATTATAATCGATTAAAAGAAGCAAGGTTCGTTAACCAACAAATCGAGCCATTAGGAGTGAAGACTCATCTGAAGCTTACTTACTTACTCACTGGCACTATCGAACCCGTAGGTTCATGGCCGCGGACATTAGCTCTCCATACATCCCAATTCTGCGATAATACTTTCCAATCATTCCCTATATAATCTACTCCCCTCAAATCAGAGTTAATGTTATTCTCCCACCTCATTCTTGGTCTACCAACTGGGCGTTTCCCTCTGGCTTTCCTACAAGAAGCTTCCATGCAAGTCTTTCATTCCCCATACGTGCAACATGTCCTGCCCATCGCAGTCTACGAGACTTAACTGTTCTTATTATATCTGGCTTCCTATAAAGACCGTGTAGTTCATTGTTATGTAGTCTTCTCCATTCACCTGTCTGTTCATCTCTCTTTGGTCCAAAAAATTTCCTAAGTACTTTATTCTCAAATACTTGTAATCTCCTTTCCTCCCTTAAAGCAAGAGTCCATGTTTCGCACTCATATAATATAACTGGTAGAATAATAGTTTTATATATTTTCAGTTTAACATTTTTTAAAGGAGTTGGGGCATCAAGAATCTCTGCAATGCATAATAGCACGCATTTCCAGAATTGAAAAAAAGTGATCCCACAACAGGCCCGGAGGCCCTTGGGGTAGTAGGAGGTTAAGGCTCCCACTTTTTCTAGACAATCGGCACTTTATGTCAGCCGGGTTGTCAGCCCTGCGTGACGGCCGCCTTTACCCCCAGAACAAGCGTCTGGTACTCATTTCCGTTAGAGGCTGAGTCGACCCCAGGGCCATAGTGCCGCCAGAGGGTTTGGGTCAGTTTAAAAAACCTGACCCCAACGGGACTTGAACCCTCGACCCTCCGGCTTGTAGCTCAGTGCCTTAACCTACGCTACGGCGTGCCCCATTTCCAGAATTGAGCCTATGTTTAATTTCTTTGTGCATCTCATTCCTATTTGTGATTATTGTTCCTAAGTATTTGTATTCAGCCACTTCCTCATTTGTCATTAGCGTCCATTTGCATTATATAATGCACTTCTACGTGTGACCATATATTTAGTTTTATTGATATTTACTTTGTCCTAATTTCTTAGTGTTACTCAATAGTGTGTGCGTGTTGTCCTTTAGTTTCTCCTCGCTATCGAACAATAGTAGGCCTTCTACATCATCAGCATAAACTAACAGCTAATTAACACCATTGAGTTGTAAGCCTTCCTCATTCTCTAAAAACATTTTATATGGGATGTGGAACCGAAAACGAAGATTTGATATTAGGAGATGAAAAGGGATATATTAGAGGATCTGAAGAATTTGAGTATGTGGGAGTAAAATTAGAAAAAGGGGATAAACTAGAAAGTGATATTAAGAACAGAATAAATAAAGGTAGAGCAATAACAGCAATGATGAATGGAGTCTTATGTAACAGACATGTAACCAGGAAAAATAAGTTACAAATAGGTTATATAATTCAATAGTGAGAAGTACTGTCACATATTGAGCCGAAGTTTGGAAATTCAACAAAAACTTAGAACAAAAACTTATGTCGATGGAAATGGATTTCTTGGGGAGAGCAGCAAGGTGTTCAAAATTAGACAAAATAAGAAATACTGTCATAATATTATTCAATAGTAGATTATATACGGTATAAGCAATTAAATTGGTATGGACACGTACGACGAATGAAGAAGAAAGATTACCCAGGAAAACATTGGAATGGTGTCCACCTGGAAGAAGGAGGTGAGGAAGACCTTGAAACTCGTGGATGCAGGAAATAAGAACTGGAATGAGAGCAAGAGGACTAGAGGACATGGATTGGATGGAGAGAGACGAGTGGAGAAGAAAAATAAAACTTTAGGCACAGAAAGATGTGTAAACATTAAAATTCTGTATATAAATAAAATTATCATTATTATTATTATCATCATCATTATCATCATTATTATCATTATTATTATCATCATCATGATCATCATAATTATCATCATCATTATTATCATCATAATTATTATCATCATAACCATTATTATTATTATCGTCATTATCATCATCATCATTATTATTATCATCATTATCATTATCACTATTATTACCATTATCATTATTATTACCATTATCATTATTATCATCATTATCATTATTATTATTATTTTCATTATTATTATTATTTTCATTATTATTATTATCATTAGTGTTATCATTATTATTATCATTAGTATTATTATCATTATTATTATCGTTATTATATATTATTATTATTATCATTATTATCATTATTATCATCATCATTATCATCTACCAATACCTTTCACTGCTCTGTGAACCAAGGTTCCAACGTTAGAGTTCGAAGTTCATCCTTCCAGGCAATCGTAACCGATAACTTTCCAAACGTGTTCGGGAACCAGAATGCTCTGTCTACTCATTACTTACATTACTTTAACTCTGCGGTTTTACTTTATATTATTTCGTATCCCTGCTTGTGTAACTCCACTATGTGAGCAGTCAAATATGTGGGTGTAATTCATATGAACTCTGGACATTACAAAAAAATCACGAAATTATCAGACTTCATCCTATTAATTGAGACCATATGGTCTTAGAAGGATATATTCTCAAAAGTTCCATGAAAACCCAATCTGCTTTTGTGATTTATTCGAATTTCTACAGTGATATTAATTCTTGAATTACTGTAAGGCGTGGATATTAATTCCATAGAGTTTTCCATGTTTCTAAAAAATTACCCCCGCAGTCTATTCATTAAGAATGTGACTTAGAATCTTTGCACAGTAAAACATTCCTATCTGCAACAAATTTATATAAAAAAAAGAACAGGGAATATATCCTATGTTTAATATTAATACACATTTTATGAACAAAAAAACTGCATAAAAGCGAATTGTCTATAGTCTTCAATTTACATATAATGAAGGGAACTAGGTTAATTGCGTTGTTTAAAATATTACATTATTTTTTAAAGTTTCACATAGGAACATGAAGTTGTTCTGTAAGCGGAAATCATTAAGGCCAGTGATTGGATATAAAGTCATATTTTATATTGATCGTAAATTTGCTCCGCTTAATCGCGTTTATAGTCTTTTCTTTAACAAAACAATAACTTGCATAATGCATTTAATTTATTTTTTCTTTTACACTGTTTTCCTTGTTGTTTTACCTTTTTGTTAACTTTCTGTTATTTTCACATATAGACACAAGGAGAAGACACACACCCAGACCCAAGGTGGAGATTAAAAATCCCCTACCCCGCCGGGAATCGAACCCGGGTTGCCGGAGTGGAAGGTAGGTACTCTAATAGTAGTATGCATTTGTGTCTCTCAGTGAGGCATTGGCGTTCTCCCTCTACAGGGGATAGATTCAACCATATACGGTATTAATTTAGTTACATATGTTTTCGAATAGATGCCATTGAGTGGCTCGGGGTGAGCGTTCCGTCTCATAGTGACATCTAGGAAACCAAGGTAGTGCTAGGATGGGAATATAGGTAATTTTTGCATAGAGGTATATTTATTCAGGCATGTCGTTTTTTACGAGCCAGAAAATCTTCCAACTCGGGACCCACAGCTTAAAGTCCCTCCCGGAGGACTTGTCCCTTTGATTTTTCAATCCTTAAAAATCCACCGACCACCGGGTTTGAACCCGCGTCCTTCGGAGTTAGAGGCAAGGAATATAGCCACTAGCTCACCGCGGCCGACTTCAATGTACTAAATATGACTTCTAAATAATGTGACTTCATGAAAATTAATTTACATAATAATGTCTGTGAAGTATTATAATAATAATTTAACCAGCCTCATGGGCTAGTGGTTAGCTTTCCTGACCACAGTTCATGAGGTCTCGGGTTCGATTCCCTGTCAAACCACAGGAATCTTTCCTTAAAGGAAATTATTCATGTGGTTGCACATGATCTGGAATTTAGGTTAAGTTTAGGTTAAGAAATCTCCTGGCGCTTCGTTA